>OX424524.1:9190881-9681736 GCA_949152445.1 Cerastis rubricosa | reverse complement strand
AGAACTTTTTCAACCAGATACATGTGAGGATTTTTTGTCTTTTGAAGCTCTTGTACATAAAATGCTCCTAAAATGGGTTGGCCTCTGATTGCATCTTCAATTAAGTAGGTGATAGGAGTTGTATTTTGTTTTTTTCGAACTTTAAATATTTCTGTCGACCAGTTGGGAGTATATCCTTTTTCAAATGTCCCCTTATACTTACTAATGCGTACATAATCACCCTCTTTAAACTTGCTTTTTAGGCTAATAGTTTTTACTAGACTGAAATATCTTTGTAATATGTGTTTTTTATTAGTGTTATCCACGTTTGCTGGGATTTCATCAATTGTACGATGATAGGCGTGATTGTATTCATAAATAACATTATTAAGAGTACTGTCTATCCAATTATAGTTACCTTTTAAACTAAATTTCTTGTACAGTTTCGATTTCAATGTTCTAATAAATCGCTCGACTATTGACGCCTTTTTTGTTGAGAAGGTTGAATAATGGTTTATGTTATAAGATTTCATAAGGTTTTGAAATATGTTATTATAAAATTCTGTTCCATTATCCGTTTGCAGATTTTTGGGAACACGTCCACTAACCAACAAAATCTTGAAAGAATTGCATACACTATCCTTTGTCTTACTTTTCAAAGGAAAGGCCCAGGCGTATTTCGAAAATGTGTCAATAACAGCAAGAATAAACTTGAAATTTTTATTTTCTTTGGAAATTGATTGCATATCAATTAAGTCTGCTTGCCAAAGGTCATCTATATCTTTCATAATAACATGTCTTCGCGGAAAGTTTAGTCTTGCATTTTTATGTATTTCGTTGACTACGTCGGCTTTACTCATATTTTTAATTCAGTATATCAACATTTGTCTTGAACCCACCAATAATACTGAATGAAAAGCATACTATCTCCACTATTTATTCTCTAATTATATCAGCTTCTTTTAATTCTTCAATTATCGATAAAATTTCATTATCATGATTTGTATTGCCAGCATCTCTTGAAGCGACTAATAATTTTAATCTCTCAACCAATTCATTGGGATCATCCCAATATACCAAGTCGGTATTGTTTTTGTACTTCTTTAACTTTGGCAAGTTGCCTCCAAGTTTGGCGTGAATGTTATCATTTAACGTGTCAGTAAAAAATGGTCTGATTATTTCACGATATTTTATTCCTTTATCACCTTTTATTTGACCTTTAGGATTAAAGTCTCTTTTGTGAGCATTTGTGTAATGCAATATATCCTTGTAGACAAGTTTATCTTTAGGGGATACTAATTGTAAATCAGGTTTTTTTCGAAGTAAAAGTTCTTTCAGGCCAGGAGTTAAATTGTAAGATTTATCACCGATTTTAATCAAAATGACGCTATCGTTGTTCAAACTATCAATTTTAGAAAATGATACTATCGAATTACCCATAAATAAAGTTTTGTTTTCACTTCTTATTCCAAACGGTATATTTACACCATCATAAATATCATAATCCTCTAATGAAATCTCTAAATCATCTTCCATTTTAGGAGACTTTTTAACCAAGTGTGTGGAATTTTGATTTGGTTCGTAACAATCCTCAAATTTTGTAGTCGACCTACTATTAATTTCATCCAATTTAATATCTCCAGAACATGTGGGGGTTGTATTTTGTAACAAAAATATTTTTTCCATATTTGTGTTGGAATCAGCTAGCGTTTTAAGAGGATCTGTGACAGGTTTAAGCATTTTATCGAGTGACAAGTTCATTGTGTGTTCCTGGTTCTTCATATGTTTTATTTTATTCTTTATGGAGTCTACGGACTTTATTAATTCTATCTTAATATTTTTCTCCATATTTAATTATCAACTGCGTTCAGCTAGTGAACAAATCATACTGAATTTGTTTTCGCATGTTAATTACTTATATGTATAAACAATAACATGGGGCTTAAACATAACTGGCTATATGTGGGTGTACTATTAGGGTATGCCTCTGCATAACCCTTCGAGGATTACAGACATGAAGTATATAGGAACAATCAATCAAATTTAAAAAAAGTATCGAAGTTCTGCCTGTACCTTCCATTATTTAATGACGATTCTTTGTTAATAAGTAGAAAATTATAAGGTTTACTCCAAACAGTTTGACAAATATTTTTAAACTCTTTCCATTCTAAATCAGAACTTACATGCTCTTCATAAATATGCTTTAAATTTACATCGTCTTGTTTAAATATTATAAGAAAATTTACATTATCACGTAACAATTGTTTCGGAATTTTGGAATAGGTTTGTGATAGGTAGAAGCAATCGATTTGCTTATGTCTACCCATAGAAAAATAATTGCGGATATTAATTTGATTTTCACATGCTACATCATCAAAAATAAATACCGAGTTAGTTAAAGCTTCACTCGGAGATATTACATCTTTGTCATCATTAAACTCGTAGAACTTTATTTGAGGTACTCTTCTTAATACTTCGCTTAAAAAACGATATTTTGGCTGAAAACTTGTTTTTGAGTAAAGATAAAGATTCTGAAATTTTAGCCCATTTTCATGCAGAAGCAAACTGATCATCACGTTTGTTTTACCACAGTTCGAAGGGCCGCATATTATACAACGAATCGTATTAGGCAGTAAAATGCTGTGTTTGATTTGGTGAGCAGAGTCACTAAAATTTATATTATTATTAACGTTCAGAGATATGGGTTGTTTAATCAACTTCATCTTGCTAATTACTTCAATTCTTTATAGACCTTCATATTTATATACACGACTTATATGGTAAGTAACTTTATCCCAATCCTACAACAAGTTTAGACTTGATTATTTGCATCGTAAAAGATAATATTAAATATGGTAAGTGTAACTTAATTCCTGTACCAGTTTCAATATAGTGAAGCAACAAAGCTCATAATTCAGTTTATTACTATTCTTCCAATAAGTAGGACCTATTCAGAATTAAATCTTCAAGGCAAGTATTTCTATAATTTTATATTTCATATAATTATGATATCTCAATAATTAATTATTAGAATTTATGTCTAACCTTTTTTTTTCGTTTTTACAGAATTATGTCTGTCTCCCCATCGTATAGTCCTGTGGAGAGTGATTTTCTTGCGGTGCGTATTTAATTTATCGTTATTTGAGCCATTTGTAATTTACTTATGTTATAATTATTTTATGTTATAATTATTTTATGTTATAATTATTTTATGTTATAATTATTTTATGTTATTACAGGAAACGAATAATCTTTGTCCAGACGACACCTACTCTCTTGGAAATCCGTTTCTTTTTGCGCAAGACAGGGAAACTTTTTATAACACAGAAGCAGAACTAGCACATCAAGAGTATCTAAATGAAAAAAAAGAAGAACAGAAATCTGTGGAAACTAAAGAACATAAAAGAAAAAAATCAAATATTAACAAGAAGGTCATGAAAAAGTATCCTACACAGTCTTCATCTTACGTTATTCGGAAGGAGACAGGAATACCTCATCATTTGATTAAAATACTTATATATGATCTTACCAGATGTGTTAAAGACAATAAACAAAATTGTGAAATTGACTATGATGTGAGTGACAGCGCTGACGTAAACATCCAATACCTTGTAAAAGATGATTATGATGACATTTTAGATGAAACTGAACATCTAGTCGGCAAAGTAGTGAAAAAATTAAGTAATAAGCAGTTTTAAATGTGTGTAATATAAAGAGTTTGTTTTGTGATTGTGAACATTTACCTAAGTGCGTGTTTTGATTATTTGACTATGTTAAATTATGTATTTTGTTTTTTGTAATATTTAAGTCTTTCTTTTTGTCTCATGTAAATATATGAATCTGAAAGTTTAATAAATATTATGATTTCCAACTTAACTAGTTTCATTTTGTGTTAGACTGCATGGGTAGTAAAATAACATAATAAAACACATCACACAATACTCATTCATTCCTAGAGTTCATTCGTACATTCATATTCACTCATCCTTTGTAAATGTCATTCGCATTGCGCCCATATTTTGAAGTTTTGGATGCAAATTGAAAAATACATTAATCGATGAGAACGAGCCTCATAATGCATGCCATCTATAATTTAAAAGTGAAATTAAGTTGGACTTGACTAACTATCAAGTTCATCACTTAGTAACTAGATGGCTCACTACAGTAAAACATTATCACATTATAATAAAAGTCTAGCCTATTGTCATTTCCTCTGATAAAATAATAACTTTACTAAGGATTTCAGAGTAAAGTTTAAAACATTTATTTGAACTGAGAATTGAACTCAGACTCAGGTTAAAGGTACTTTAGACAAATGAGTATATTTATTACATAAAATGAGAAATAAAACAAGAAATATTATAATACATGAGATTTTATTGTTCATACAATGATATATTATTGTAACATTATAAAATAAAATAAAGTAAATAGTAGATAATAAAATTAAGCAGGTACATAGTCCAAAATAAACATCTTAGAACATAGTACGATGATGACCCCAAGGTACAGTATCATTTTTATTTTTTCTTATTTGACGTTTGTCATCATTTCCATTAAGTACTAATTTATTAATTTTCTGTGTATACAACTTATGATTTTTAGATCGAATGACATACATAGTATCTCTGAGATTTATGTCATTATTCAAAGTTTTTTTATATTTCTCAATTGTGAGTTTATTAGAAACAGATTTTTTAACTCCTTTAGCTTTTTTAATTGTGTTGTTTAAACTATTTATACAATATAGTTTAGCCCTCAAACCAATAAACTCAGTAATGACATCTCCACCCATCTCATCCTTAAAATAGCCAGGTATTTGTTTATTCACTTTCGGAATACCATAAATATTATTTTCTTCAAAGTTGCTAGTATCAAAATATTTTATATTTTGTATCATGTCTTTATAAAAATCTTCTGTATGTATTAAATACAAGAGACTATCAGTATCAGTATAACAAAGTTTTATTCCATCTTTATATATTTTCTTCATAACAGAATAGTGAAATTTATATAAATGACACTTTGCTAATTCCAGTATTGTAAAACCAATGTATATTGGTCTATCTAAAACAACTTTAGCAGGCTCTAATTGAATAGCAACAAGGTTCTCTGAAATAATAGCCATATTTTTAAAATTAGGGGCACTTACATATTTTTCTGCCCCCTTTATTTTATTGGTCTTATTAAAGCTATCTTTCCACACATTAACTAATTTAACATCTACTTGTTTCCTTTTGTTTTCAATTGTTTTACCAAATATTGAATTATTTTGCTTCTTGAAAAAATCTCTTTCGAAATCTGAGTTAGCTTTTTGTCTGAGTACTGTATTAAGATTTATGTATGGTTCTAAGATATTTTTTTGAGTAAATGCTAGAATTTTGTGGATATTTAATAATATAAGACCATTCTTTAAACATTCTTGTAAGTGAGCATAGTGGATGACATATCTATATTTATCATACAGATTAGCAATTAGTTTTGTGTTTTTGCTACCAGATGGAATAGGAACGGATAATTTTTCTGGCGCAAATGGCAAATCAGAATGCGTGTCATGTAAATCAGGAGGATAATGAATATCAACTTCAAGTATGTACCCTTCGTCACTATCAGCAGAAACGGATGCAATTTCAAATAAAGCTATTTCAGATTTTGTTAAAAATCTAAAATTGCCAGTGGGAAGTCTTTGTTTCATAGCATGCCCATACAAATTGACACAATCTAAGTAAACTAAAAAAGTACTTGATTCTTTTTCGTTATAGTCTGACAAATATTTATTATTAGCCTTTGCATACCGCAGTGAGCATTGAGCAAGACCTCCTCTGATACCTTTTTCTAGCATTTGATATATTTCTATATCAGATATTAAATCTAATTCTACTTTAGTTAACAAGAGCATGGCGTCCCAGCTTAATGATGGTGATGAAACATAATGGCAAGGGTCAAGCGCATAATGATGTAAACTCATAGATCGGAATTTCTCAAATATGTCACACAATAGTAAGACATCACATTTCAAATATAAATCAGTATATTCACCTAAATTCTTAATACCAAATTTAGACCACACATTTAAAGCGTGATTGTAATCGTCAGTAGACACTGTTTCGGATGCGAGTTTATTAAAAAAATTTGAGCGATCTGGTAACCGAGTTTCCGCATATCGTTCCCAGGAGTCTATATAATCATAGCAATACACACCTTTCCTGAGGCATAGTCGAAATAAATTTTCATTAGTGAAAAATGATCGTAAATGCTTTAAATCATTGGAGTCCAGCGTCTTTACTAAGTTGTCTAAACTCGAACTTAAGAAATTAAAAGAATCTATAAATTTTAATTGGACTACTTTCTGAGGATTAAATGGGAAAAATTTAGTAAAAGAAATATATTTTTCCTTGGTTCTTGGAATTAAATTGATTCGACCGCAAACACTTGAAAGTTCTTTTATAAATAAATGGCAGTCATATCCTGAAAGATTATGAAATATTATGGGAATAAACTTTACAGACTTATTATTTAAGTTGCATGAATTATGAGCTGGACCACGATATTTACCGGTGAAATGATCATGGTCATGAACGATAAGATCATTACTAGAAAATTTTTCTTTACAAATATGACAAACTGCAGCAGTCTTAAATGAAAGAAGCTCTTCATCATTCAGCGGGGACATGTCTCTAGGCAAAGATAAAATATCATATAAACTTTCTAAATCCTTAGCAATAGATTCTACAAATTTTTTTGAACAATTTGGACCTCGATAAGATACTAAATTATTAAGTTCTGGATTAGTCTCGCAGCATATATAATAGGCAAAACATGTTGCTTCATGAATTTGTATGTTTTCAACAAACTGACTTTTATTTTTATCTGAATATTCTCGAAGTAAGCTTTCAAAGTCTCCATAAATAACGATAGGAATTCTTTGAGTCCTTATATAATTAGAAAACCGAAGCTTGCTATTCTCTTCTGGGAGCACTGTTTGCATTCGTGCACAATTATGATTATCTAATTTTGCCTCTGAATCAAAGTATATAAAACATTCGTCACATAAGTGAATTTTAGATTTGTGTTTTGTTAATTGATGATGAACTAGTCGCGCAAAATTCTTTATCAAACAGAAATGATTTTTGTCTCCTCTTTGAATCAATAATAAATTTACGTGAGCAAGTTTCCGCTGTAAAGTTTTGTATAATGGTCCAGTAATAGTGTTTTTTTTTTCTAAACCATAAACATTTACACTTATATGAGGATTTATTTTTTCGAATTGTTTTATGTCATCAAATGATGGTGGGAAAGATATACCATTTATATTTAATAATTTAGAGTAATGTGGATATGATGAAACTCTATTACTGTTATAGTGTGCTGGATACATATGAGCTACAATACACCAGAGAAAGCAATGTCTATCTTTATTGCAAATATTAAGACATGACTTTGTTTTAATAATTTTTATCGGTAAAGATATGTAACTGCCAGCTTTTAAGGGATTATACTTTACAATATTCATTTCCAAATGATTAATCAACTCTATAGCCCAACCAGATTCTGATAATTCAAATTCGGTGCACTTACGCAGTATTTTTTGTACACATTCTTCAAAAACTAATTTTATATTAGTATTCTGAATTATCACATAATACTTTGTATTGAAAGATTTCAAAGACAATTCGTCGTTTTTAGGTAACTTGTATAATACAAAAAGCTCAAATTGTATTTTAATCGCTCGATGTTTTAATCTCAATGTGTCAATAATCTTGTAAATCATGCTAGAAATATCTGATAAAAATATCTCTGGTGATATGTTATCTAAACTTATTGGATTAAATCTGTAACTAGCAATTCTGTTTTTGAAAGCAGTAGCTATTATTTGTACATTATCAAAATCAGTACTCAACAAACAGTTTGATTTATGTATATTACTTTTCTTATGTGATGAATATTTTTGGGTATAAACCTTACAATCTTGGCAAAACTTCATGTTTGATTATATTGAATAAAAAACAGTAAAACAATAGTCCATTAATTTAACCTTAACTATATTCACCAAAATTAAAGTTGTTTCAAGTTTTGTTCTTCAAGGTCAAAATTACTAGTCTAGAATTTATAACTTCTTCAAAATTAAGTTTCAAGGTCACAATTACTGATCTGGATTTTTTAAATATTTAAAGCATCAGATTCAAGGCCATAATTACTGGTCTAGTATTTTAAGCTTTGAGATTAATTATTTCTAGTATATTGGCTTTTGGTTTTTAGTTTTTTTGGCTTTTGTTTTTTAGTTTTTTTGGTTTACTGAAAGAAAACATACATATAATTATATACAAGTAAGTACTTAAAGCATCAGATTCAAGGTCATAATTACTGGTCTAGTATTTTAAGCTTTGAGATTCATTATTTCGAGTTTATTGGCTTTTGGTTTTTAGTTTTTTGGCTTTTGGTTTTTAGTTTTTTGGTTTACTGAAAGAAAACATACAAATAATGATATACAAGTAAGTACTTATACTAATCTACTTAATCTACGGCAAAAAAACATTAAAAAGAAATATCAATTATAGACTTCATGGATATGTACTTACTTAAATTGTAAGTTTAGACTGTTTATTACTGTTTAATATTAGACTGATAAAGTGATCGTTACAACTTTTTCTGTCTTTAAAAATTGTGGTAAGAGACGCTTACCTACCTATTTTTTAAAATAAGTTAGACTGATAGAGTATCGGTTGTATCTTCCGATAATCTTCTTTAGCAGAATTCACAAGTTTTGTGACTGCTTTCCATACCGGACTGTTGTCATCAACAGCCGATTTGAAGGTAACTAGTGCTCGTTTCCAGCGGTCGGTGCCGAGCGCCTCCGCTTCCCGAGCGTTGTAAACACGCAGTTCCACGTAGTAGTTGCCCTGCCGGGTGGGATCCCGCTGGAGTGTATAACCAGAACCGCTACGTCTTGACAAGAAGCTCCGCAGTGCAGCCGCGCGGATGGGTTCACCACCAAGTTCTTGTTCGTTCTGAAATTAAAAAATGATTATCATTAGTGACCTAGTGGCAAAGACCTTGATTCTCATGCTTGAGGTCGTGGTTTCAAAAACGGGCAAGTTCCTATGCGAATTTATCAAATTCATTTGTATTTTCTAAGTTTATCTTGGATGGCCCTGACAACGGTGAAGGAAAAACATCGTGAGGAAAACCAGGACTTTATAGTTAATACCTATAAGTTTGAAATCGCAAACCCGTCTTGAGCAAGCGCGGTGATCAATGCTCAGGCCTTCCTTAAAAAAATAAATAAACTTTAGCATACCTCTGAATCCGACAGCTTCCTTTTTTTGGCCGATGTCGATGGCGCCAGCAAATCAACATCCGACTCCGTGTCGGACCCAAAAAAGCTAGATTTTACCACTGGAGCACTGGAAATCTTCTTTATTGCAGGTTTATTTGTTTTGCCGGAAACCTTTTTCCTTGACTTCTTTTTCTCTACCGATGGTGCTGGCTGAGATGTTGGTATTTCACAGTCAGAATCGAAGGGATTTGTCGACCTAAAATTAAGAACACCATAAATAAAGTCACTCATAAATTCGATATTAATATTATTTGAGTTATACGTACATACTTGAAGTTCTATTGATCACAATAATATTGAAAAAAGCAAAAAACCGCGAGTACTCGGGATGAGTGCTAATTAAAAATGAAATTATTGAATGCAGTCATATTTATAGATTACACGATTTAAAGCAGTGATTACAGTTACAAATCGCTAGCAAAGTGAGAAAGCGTTTTCGACATGTGTGCTAAAAGATTAGTTCTATGTCATCAGCAAATAGGGTCTAAAATTCATTGATTGTTACTTACTCAATATGATCGCATCCTTACTTTCCCTATTTGTCGACGGCGCCGCTCTGTCGCGTATACCTGAGATGATTTTCTAAAAAGGAAGTGCTATGTACTCTCTCAGAACAATAAGATTGATACCTATCACTTGGTAAATTTGTGTGGAGAAAGCGAGGAATATGTTTAGAATCGGGACTTCTCACAGTTTTATAAATTGGTTGTAAATGGTATGAGAATTCTTGACACTCTTTTACGTGTAATAATTAACAAGAAATTAAGAGAGTAATTATAATCTTATTTTTATTCGTACTGTGGTGAATAACAAAAAGTATAATATGACCAATAATTTTAAGCAGATAATATCACATAATTTGTATAAAGTGAGCTAATTTTATATAACAGACATCAAACGAATAAGACACGTTCGACAATTGTCTCGATGCGACATTTATTATGATCAGTCGTTGTAAGCAGACACGCTTTGAACTATAACTGCTAACAATTAAATAATAATTAATTTAATCATCATCGCACATCTGAGTCGATGCAATCAGATTCAGATGTGCGATGATATTTGTTTATGTGTGGAGAATTGGGTGTTCTGGATCATGCGCTCGAGCAAAGCGAGAGCAAGTGTAAATAATCATAACATCATCGCGCATCTGCGTCGAATGCAATCAGATTACTAAACGCATTGTATTAATCATGTGTGGAGAATTGGGGCTTCTGGATCATGCGCTCGAGCAAAGCGAGAGCAAGTGATCCAGAACCCCCAATTCTACCCTACTACTAGCATCTGTTGAAACAAGGTCGGATCTGCCATTACTCACCTACATTACACACTAGACACACACACAGACATACGGCAGACCCGGCGTGACCAGGGACAGGTCACCTACTCATTTTCAGTTCACCGGCACCAGGTAAGTTACCTATTTCTAAAGGGGCAACTTTGATTTAATTGTCTCCGCGAATCGCGGACAGTTCGGTTACCCATTTGCCCTGGGGTAGAAGCGAACAAAAGTCATTATCAAATTCCCGGAAAGGGAAATGCCCATTTGATGAAGAGGTTTTGGCCAAGTGACGCCCATGAAAGAAACCAACTATGGACATTAGGGTTGACATCACAGATCAAGAAAAAAAACATTATTTTGTACATAGAACTCGGTTGGACTATTATAAATCAGAAATAAGAATTAGAGGTTAGAGAAAAAACAACCTTATAGTTTTCTGATTTTTTTATTCGTTCTCATTTAAATAAATAACGGGTTAGTAGTCGATTCGCACGAAAATTATTCGCACGATCGTGCGAATCGTCCCCTTTCAATAAAAATATTTTTTTAGTAGGCGATTCGCACGGAAGTATTTAAATTGCGTGCGAATCGACCCCTTCAAGAATTAGTAGTATGCGATTCGCACACACCTATACTTTATCGAAAAGTTTCAAGAAAAAAGTACTATCACGTACAAAATGCTTTCTTTTAATACAGGACACAAATAAAACGATTTTTAAGGAAATCAAGTTTTTATATTTTACTTTGTATCTATCAGAAAGTGATTTTACATCATTCACAGTTTAAATAACTTAAAACCATAATTATAACCAAGATTACAAATAAAATCACAGTTAGTAGGTACGATTTATAATCAAATATTTGGTTTTGCATTTTTACAAGTAAGTACTCTTTTTCCGTACACTTGCATTTACCTTAAATCATCACAAATTACTACTTATTAGAGTTTTTACCGAAATCAACTTTTTATGAACTCCTGAGTCTTGTTAAAAATAATGTTGTTTAAAAAAGGTAAGTCAAAATTAAATAATTAACGTTATAATGGTCTAAAAGCTAATTTTAAAAACAACGAAAAATATAACGAAACTATAAATATATAAATCTTTTTAAATATTCGTAATAACAATATAAAAATCGTTTTAATTAGCTAAGGTATGGTTTTAAATGTGGCAATTAAATAAACAAAAACAAAATATTTTTTCTCTATTAAGTATTAACTAGTACAATTTTGGAGTATTATAGTAAATGTAATAAAATAACAGTCACAAAATCACAGTTACTATAACAACAATATTTTGCTCTAATAGGTAAAAAATAACAATCAACTAATCAATAATAATATAAATATTTCTTAACACAAAAATTTTACGATGATAGGAGCATTATCATCACTGAAAGTTAAAACAATCACAAAATCACAGTTTGTTAAACAGAGTAATCTGTAGTATTAATAGGTACAAAGTTCTTAAAAATGTAACATTATTATTTATTTATGTAGCATTTTAAAACTGTTTTTTTTTAAAGTTCTTATAAAGAATAATCAGTTTCAGTCTTTTTTTTAGTCATGACCTAATGACTTAATTTTTCTATACAAAGTTGGAGATCTATGTGACCATGAAGGAATTGATTAACAATGTCTTCAATTCTTTTCTGCAGTCTTATTCGTTCACATGACTTTACTGAGATGTAATGGTTTCTATGAAACATTGTTAAATAATGTTGAGAATCTTTTTGCAGAACCTTCAAGAGCATCACAATATTCGGTTTAGGTTTTACCATTTTATTAAATCGGGCGTTCCAAGCTTCTATTGCATTATTAGTTTTGTGAATGACATCAAAAAATGTCCACTTGTCGGAATAGTAGGCACTCTCTTTTAGCCATGTATTAACAAAATAATTGTTGAATTGTGTTAATTTTGGTTCATTTTCATTTTCTGCTTCAATGTACAGCCAACCATCTGATCGGTATTCTTGAGGAAGATATGCGAGAGCTATACATCGTAATGCGTGTATTTTATAAATCAAGAATTTATTCATCCCTAACTGTTTTAATTTTCTATAAATACATCTTTTAAAGTGAAATAGGCAGCCCTGTATCCTGGTGTGAGGACCAAATACTGTTTGAATTGCTAACATTGCACTTTTCTCAAAATCCATGGTAATTACAGTAGGGGCAAATTGAGGTATACGACTTTTTATGAGCCTAAAAAATAGTTCATATGTTTTTTCTTTTTTATTAGGAAGTAATGCATAAATGGCGGGTAAAATGTTAGTGTGTGTTGAAGTACTGCCAACATCGATGTGTAAAGTATACAGCTGTAAAAATGGTGGTACACAGCTCTTGAAAGTCCCATCACAAAAAACGGTCTCAGCATTATTTAAAAATGGCAAAACTTCCTTGTTTGCGAAGAGTATAAGTCTGGTTTGCTTACATTTATAATCTGCAAAGACCAATTCTTCGAAACACGGAGGGATAGTCATATCTTTAGCTTTACGAACTACTATTTTACTAACTTTCAGTGCCTTGTTTCTATGTAGATATAGCCTTCTTTTCAAATTTTTGTAGTCAGGAATATTCTGGACTAAATCGTATCCAGCATCTTTAAGTTTTATTACCGCATCAGAATAAATCTGAGGCATGCTCGTAGTTTCATTCTGTGCACGTTTAATGCATGTGTCTATATGACGCTTGACCTCATTATCTATATGATTAGGTTTACATAAATGATGATCTTCTTTGACAATCTCATGTTGACTATTTGTTGTTAAAAATGCTTTACATTGTTTTCTATTAACGCATCGCCACACTGTAATGCCATTTTTATTTTTCCGATGTTGGTTATGCTTATAACCGTGCCTCAGTAAGATTACTTGGCCCCTCTCTGATTGAATAAATTCGAATTGGCCTTTTCCACCTTGACTCGTTGATGGCCCTTCCATTATATTTTTTCAAAATCAAATGATGTTGATGCCAAAGTCATCTGGAAGAAATAAATGTCTTCACTAAAACTTCTGATAAAAATAATATTGTTTTTAGTTTTATTTAGTAGGCTATGTTTCTTAAAATAACAGAATTGTGAGTAATAATTTTTCATATAGTAATGCTATTTATAAGAAGAAGAAGATGAAGTATTATAAACCTCTTCATCCCTATACATAAAGGTATTTAAAGACATTGAATCTATTTGTTCATTCTGTTAGCTGAACCAGCTAAACGTTGTAAATTTTATAGCTGGAATACATTTTGAAATAGAAAACCTAATAAAATACCCTAAATAAGTCTACTTAAGTGTGCTAAATAACTAATACATAATTAATAAGTAGATAGTAAATTAAATTACTTACGCATCGGAATCTCCTAAGATATCGCGAAGCTCATGTGCAATGTCGTCGGTGGATATGGTGCTATCCACTATCACTGAACAAATCACTAAACTGTAACTGTAAAAATATGCAGTAGGTACAGCACAGACCGCACTTCAGAACAGTGTGAAATGCGAAAACAGAATAATAATCTTAGTTTCGGCACGGGGTCCCAACGCGAACAATCGATATTTTGTTCTAATTAATTCTAATAGATGGCGTTACTTGTATCGATTGTATTTTATAGTGCGTATATCAATTGTAAAAGAAATGATATGGATATTGTATGTAATTGTTAAAAAAGTCTCTCTTGTACGCAAAATCTAATAATGGGTCCATAATTCCAATTTCTATGATCTCTCAAAATCTGTGGCTCTAGGTTCTACCAATAGATGGCGCTGTCACCAAAACAGGGAAGAAATCGACGGAAACAATCTCATGAAATGAATGGTTCATAGGTACAACCGTAACCTTACAACTACAACAACTTAGTGAGGTAGGGTTGCCCGGTTGGCTCAGAGTCAGAACTGATTTTCTATTGTGCTCCAGCTTATGAAGGCGTCTAGATCTTATACACTGTATCAAAGTTATCGTAACACATTTGAACTATAGAACATTTAAATAATAAATAATTGCGAATACCCTGTTTATATTATACCTGATTAATAAACGATGGTCCCGTTTCTTTGTATGGGATGGGGCATCTGTACGTAAGTATTATGGTTATCTGTAGATTCGGTATAAGGCAAA
The DNA here is from genome assembly GCA_949152445.1 of Cerastis rubricosa. NCBI lineage: Eukaryota > Metazoa > Arthropoda > Insecta > Lepidoptera > Noctuidae > Cerastis > Cerastis rubricosa. Next base: position 9,667,025 of record OX424524.1, on the reverse strand, counting down.
TGCCGGTGCTTTTTACGGGGTAGGATTAAATATAGGTACTATTGTTTTGACTTGGGTTTATTTATTATCTACTCTAAAAGGATTAAAATACGCAGAAAGATAAAATATATTTTTGGCAAATCCTACCACTACTGATTTATTGCTTAACTACTTCTTTGTGCAAGTGCTCAAGCGCCATGTACCGGCAATATTTGTGGTAAGTAAAATACAAAACAAAGGGCTACTCGGCAAGCCGCAATAAAAATTAATCCCCTGGAGCTAATAAAAAATATTTCTTCATTATTTTTGGGATCTGCTATTGTGAGTACTTAAGGGCGTTTCTTGTTATTAGTTTCTTTGTTATCTTTAACAGTTAGTATTATTTGTATAAAAATACACCGGCAATTTATTAAATCTCTCATTTATGGTGTTCATATTATAAGTTTTCATATTAAATACTGACAAAACTTTTCATCTTACCTCTTAACTAGTATTTTGTGCCTGACTGCGATGCGAATAGAGAATTATTGAATTTTAATATTAATATTCTAGAATATTGTACATGACTGTACTTAGATTTTTTATTCGCACATTTTGTTAAGTGTGCGAATCGCATACTACTAATTCTTGAAGGGGTCGATTCGCACGCAATTTAAATACTTCCGTGCGAATCGCCTACTAAAAAAATATTTTTATTGAAAGGGGACGAATAATTTTCGTGCGAATCGACTACTAACCCTAAATAACAAGCACGTCATCTAAGAATTGGGCTGGGGGATTTATATTTGATTGAAACCTTGCCCAGCGCAAGAACCACACAATCGTCATCACGTGGGCACAACAGCCTACTGTCCTCCGACCAGATATACAATTGCAACAATATTGCCGTATTGCTTCTAACCCAGTTTCGTCATTTTTAATAATTATGTATACGAAATACATTTTTCTACTTATATGTCGGCTTTTGATTCGCCCTCTAATTAAAATGCTATTATTAGCCGAAGGAAATCCTTCTAGAATACTGTTATTCCTTTCTGGGGACACTTCAATGCTATAGGAACCTTGCGCTCTCATATGCTCTCCATAATACGAGCGTGCCTGTTTTAACTGCTACGTTCCACATGCAAATAATATTAATTCGTTGTAAGTTAGGTGGGGAAACTCGGATAAGTTGTCACTGTCCACATTGATGTTCACGAATTGTGTACGCCTTCGATTTAAATGATTGCTTTCTACAAAATCAGCTAAATGATTGTTAACATATAAGAATCGTCTAATATTTTCTAATATTAAATTGGCATCTGGTCTGTCTCTTATCCGAAGATGAAACCGGTTAATTATTGAAGCGGCAATGGCAAAATCAGTCATTATATGTCTTGAAGCATTATTAAAAAACTCTTGCCTAAATAATTTAAAGGAATGTTTGAAGATACCATTGACCGCCTCGACAACCCATCTACATATGGTAACACATCTGGTTTTATTCGCTTCTAATGTACTTAGTTGGGTTTCACCTTCTTGAAGAGATGAAGGCGTGTGAACTGAATAATTACATGTTCCCTGTAATAATGGCACCGAGTCTCTAAAACCCCTATCCAAAATAAAAACATCATCAGCCTGAAAGTATTGTCTCATGGGACTGTTTTCCTGACTAAATTCATCTAACATTATTTGTGCATCTGAGGTAGTTGCTGGATAGGGGCCCAACACATCTACAATATAACCATCACAACAGACAATTAAAAATGGCTTTACAAGGTTCCTATATTTGTGAAGTGAGTAAGTATTTTTTTGATATGAATAGTTCGAACTTTTTTGTATGTAGATGTAGGTACTATCTAAAATAACAATAGGCCTTCTTTCTTCGCCTCCAAAAAGCCCATTTGGAATAATAAGATTTCTAGATGAGATTTCCTCGCGACTTATATGGTTTAATCCAAGATGCCGTGGCACAAAATCTTGGTTAAGTATTTCCCTCACTTTTCCCATAAGTCTTTCTAGGGTACTCCTAGGAATGTTTAATAATGAAGAAATCCTTTCGTCACTGTCTCCAGTCCACAGTTTCATTAAATATGCTGCAAGAGCAGTTTTGCCTCTGTGCATAACTGATAATCTTGGTATTTCTCTAATTATATTTAAGATATCTTCTTTTGATAGGCCAAACCAGTAATGAACTATTGAACTGTCCATATTCTCAATATTTTCAAAGTCTAAATGAACTGTCTGTGGCTGTATTAATAAATCTGTGTAGTCTTCTATTTGTCTTGCAGTGAATGTATGGATTGGGTTTTCTGCTTCAGTAAGCTCATTTCCAAAAGTATTAGATTTATGGTAGCTACATATTCTATTTGTTGGAGAAACATAATAATTAAAATCAATAAACAATCTTGTCCGCAAGTATGCAGGCACTGTAAGCCTTTCTGGTTGATTGCATCTAGGATAAAAGCAATGCTGCTGGCTGCTTGGAGCCCGAATATAATTTGGCAGATATATAGTAGCTTCAGTATCTGGTTCAGCGATGGTGCTAGTTTCGTCTGTATCTAATTCTTCAGTGCTGGCTGCTTCGGTATTGACAGCTTCATTATCGGCTGATTCTGTTGGTAGTGGTTGAGATGATGTTGATGCCTGTGTGAATTGAGGTATTGCTCGTCTTGCTCGAGTCCAACAAGTATGGCAAACCAGATCAGTTGAGGTTAACTGAAATTAAATTTAAAAAAAAAAACATTCTTAGCGTATATAATGATTCTTGGTATTTTATGCCTACATACAATTCCATTTAATGCTTGCATATTAAGAATCTAATATTTATTTAACTTTAAGGCAGCAATAATATGGGACTAAAAAATAACTGGCGAAATGTGGATGTATTAATAGGTGCAAACTCAAATAATTTATTTCAAATAAACCAGTTAGAGGCACTTTAGAATTGTCTAGTCGTCGGTCATTCAGAAAGATGAAGTTAGTTGCCCATTCCAATGCGTAGTAGGTTCTTATGGAGAAGAACGGGCAAGAAACACCACGAACACTCTTTTGAATTAAAATATGGTTACAAAATATTACATCATTTATCTAAGTTCAAATTATTCTTGTGAGAATGATGCATAACATTAAAAGTGTCCGTAATAAAATATAAAGAAACTAATTAAAAAATTAACTTAAATTAAGATAAGCCGTGACAGCTAAGGGATGACGGATCTCTGCTGACAGTGCCCATTCACGACCCTGACATCAAATCACGACACATAGCACTTAAAAAGGTAGAACTTAAAATGTTAATAGAACTCACCTGCCGTGGTATAATCCATTCTGCAATTATAGTTCTTATTTGTATGTCTCTTGTGCTTGTATTAATTGGGTATAGATGATGAAAGCGCCTTCTCAATACAGATTGACCACAGTTTACACATATTTGTCGATGGCCAACACTTCGTTCTTGTGGAGCAGAATGCTGTTGTGCATTCCTTGCCAACATCCAACATTGGTGACACACCAGACTATTATCTGATACCTAATAGCATACTGTTTTAAAAAGAATTTATATCTATTAACATGCTGTAGCATCAAAAGATCTTCATTATACGAAAGATGAATGATTGAATGACCATGGTCGTGTGATTCCATTTTCCAGATTTTAGATGATAATACAATTCATTACTTATGTCACTTACTTGCCCATGGGTTAAGACAAAACAAACTACAATTATTTCTATGGTTTCCTTGACACTAACCAACTTAATTATTCAATTCAAACCTATATTACGTAGCTATGCAATATAAGTTGCTGAGTATGTCACTTGTATGTTCATAAAATAAAGTAACTTACTTGTTGTGGTGCAATCCATTGTTGAAATATAGATCGAATTTCCACATTGCTTAATGTAAATCTCTTAAGTCTTCGTGTATCCACGCCACAGTTGACACAGAGATGGCTCCGTGGTAAGCTGGTAAGTTCATCTAAATCAGGTTCCATAGTCGTGCAGGGTCGTTCGTGAGAAATAGGTACGGTATCCATTAGCAAGCCGGTGTCGTCGTGGGAGGCGGGTACAGAATCCAATACAAAGCTAAGGTCGTCATCGGGAGCGGTTACAGGGTCCATAATCGAAAGCAAAGTCGTCGGAAAATCAAATAGAAAAACGCAGGAGAAAAAAAACACGAGTCGCAAGCGCACAACAAACCAAACAGCAATGTGAAATGTCGATACCAACCAGTTGTCAAAAACAAAATGTCAATTACGATTGTAGGGATGTCGAAATGAGATCGATATATCGAAGAATCGATTATCGATTATTTAAATAAATAAAACTGGAAACGAGGCATCGGTTCATTATATCGTATTTAAAAGCCCGAAAACGGACAATCATTTCTTGTCTTTAATGAAAATAACAAAAGCGAAACAAATACATAAGAAAAAGAAATATTTTCCGACAATCGATTTTTGGTAACCGTTTTTAGTTAATCGATTTTTTTCAGGAAAAGGTGCATCTCTACTTCGACAGGATTTACTAACGACCGGAAGTGTCAGATGAGGCAATAAACGATTGACTTTCTTAATTAATTCTGCTTTTAATTCCGGAGGTTTCAATGCAAATAAGTAATAGCAATATTTTAGTTACTAAATGAGTATTTTTTTTGTACTTTCCACATTGGTGGGCAAATCATGGCCAAGACTGGGCGTTTCCCTTTGTACTTTCTACATGTAAACAACACCCCTAAAACTCTAATTCCAAGAATTGTTTACGTCTAACATTCCACACTGATGAATCATCGTTTCTCAAAGTAAGCTAATGAGGTAAATGCAGTTAAAGAGTTAGGTCAGTTGCATTTTCGCGACACTTGCACTAACATCTCATGGTGAGTTCTAATTTTGTGGAAAGTTTTAGTGATGGATTTTACTTCTGAAGGTATGTACTATATTATTTTCTTATTAGAATCTTTTAATGTGTCATAAACGTTCAGAAAGTAGACTATCTGTGAATACACAAAAAAAACAATGTTTTTCTTTGTTTTCGAACTTTACAGGCTTGGAAAAGCCATGTATCCTCTTGTATCCACTCTGAATTTTTGATATGTTTTAGCTGCATGGTTATAGATGATTATGATATATATATAGCTATACTCTATCAGTAAAATAGAGTTTTTCGAAGAGTGGCTTAAGCTCGAAAAAGAGAAATGAACGTCTATTTGAATTTATTTTGTCTAAGTGTGATTTCTCTGACATCACTGAAGAATGTCAAAGGGAAATAAAGATGAAATTAGCCAGCATTTCTTCGAAAATTGCTACCAAGTGGGTGTCTTCAGGAAAGTCAAAAGAGCGTTTCCTGAATAAGAATAAATTGTGGCTGGAAGGCGAGAAGATAGAATTCTGCATGCGATCGAATCAACCACAACCTTCTACCTCATCTACTGACCTTTCTCGACCCGGAAGACCTAAAAAAGTTTTTGAAGATTCATCTTTTAAAACTAAGAAACGTAGAGTTGCTGATTTAGTTAAATCGCGGCGTGTTGGGGAATTAATGGTTGCCGCAGAGGTAGCTGCACGGACAACTGGGCATAAAAACGTTGCCAGAGTTATAAAAGACATTGGTGAAAATCCAGCTTCTGCAAGTGCAAGCCTTTTTTTTTTTTAGGATGGGAAATCATCAAATGACTTTTTCCGCTCTGGGCGGAGCGGAAGGGAGTGTCAGACTTGTACTGACTAAAACCCATCCATGTTCCTTCTTAGCCCTTTGTGTTCGAGGGGCACGGTAACTCTTTCGAACAACCCGCAGCCCTGGCAGGCATCGGCCCTCTCGGACCCCTTCCGATTTGCTGACATCTCCTTGAGGCGCGCGTGGAACACGAACGCGCCATCGGCACGGTCTGTCGTCATAAGACGGACGGACGGTGAGCTAGCCCATTACTCACCGTCCACAGGCCCGCGCCTACGGTGGCCGGGGGCCACTGGTTGCCCCCCGACGCCCGGGGCGTCTCCCGCGGCGGCTGGGACGTGAGGTTTTCTCCCTCTCACGTTCCGCCACCTCCTTCGCTAGCATGACTGCTTCGCAGAAGGAGGCGACGGCTTCCCATTCCCTCTCGCTCCGGACCATGGATTGAACCAGGGCTGGACGCGAGAGGTCGCCGCCGCCAATCGCCGCTACGAGGACACGGCGGTGCTCAGCCCAAGCAGGGCACAGCTCCACAGTGTGCTCCACCGTGTCCTCCGGCCGATCCTCGCAGTGGTAACACCCGGGCGTTTCCTCCCGCCCGATTCGGTGCAGAAACCTCCCGAAACAACCGTGTCCGGTGAGGACCTGCGTCAGGCGGAAGGTGAGGGCGCCGTGGCGCCTCTCCAGCCACTCCTCAAAGAGGGGACTTATCGCCACTATTGTGGCGTGCCCTGCACGGGGTTGCGACAGTCGCTCTCTCCATGTCGCCATGAGATCGCGCCGGAGGTCTGTCCGCTGAGCGACAATTTGCCGCGGCAGCGGAGTTTCCCCCCGGCGTAGTGCCTCCGCGCGCCATTCGTGCAGGCACGCGAGGACTATTGCCTCCAGATCCCATGGCGGCAATCCGGCCAAGAGGTTCGCCGCCTCGCCGGAGATCGTGCGGTACCCCCGGATCAGCCTTATGGCTACCACCTTCTGGGGCGCGTTCAGGTAGTGGGCGGCTCGCCGCCTCAAAGAACGCGCCCACACCGGGGCCCCGTAAAGGGCCATGGACCGCACGACGATGAAAAAGTGTGCAACGCTTTGACAGAGACACATTCATCGCAGAAATGCTATATTTGTGGGGCTACTCCCATAATGATGAATGATGAAGGAAGGCATTTTGATAGCAATCAGGATAATTTTGGCTTTGGTTTGTCAACATTACATGCTTGGATTCGTTCGTTTGAGTGCTTTTTACACATTAGTTATAAGTTAGATATTAAGAAATGGCAAGCTAGATCTTCAGAGGAAAAAGCAAGTGTAAAACAACGATCAGACGAAATCAAACAACGATTCAAGCATGAAATGGGATTAATTGTGGACAAGCCAAAGCCGGGATTTGGTTTTACAAATGATGGAAACACAGCTCGACGTTTTTTCGGGAACCCCGAACTGAGTGCTCAAATCACAGGATTGGATGTTACAATCATCAAAAACTTTGATGTATTGTTGAGGACATTGTCTTCTGGCTTCGAAATAAATCTTGTTGAATTCCAAAAGCTTTGTCTCGATACAAGAAGACTTTATTTGAGTCTCTACTCGTGGTACTACATGCCTGCTACTGTGCATAAATTGCTTATTCACAGTACAGAAGTGATTAAGACGGCAATAGTTCCAATAGGGCAGGTTTCAGAGGAAGCCCAAGAAGCGAGAAACAAAGATTGCCGGAGGTTTAGAGAGCACAACACCAGAAAGTGCTCTCGTCTTGCCACGAATAGAGACTTGCTCAATATGTTGATCTTAACATCTGATCCTCTGATCAATAGCCTCCGGGAAATACCGAAAAAAAAGTCTAATAAATTGTGCGCGGAGGTATTAAAGCTCATCATATCTCCCACTATAGAGCCTCGACTCCAACTACAACCAAGACCTCCACAAACTCAGGAAGACTATCTTCTATCGGATTCATCGGATTTTGAATCCGATGATTCTGATATTGAGAATTAGCTTTAATGTAAATAGATACCTCTAGTGTTAGATTTATAATTTCTGTATTTCATATGTTAGTTTAAGGTTGTATAATTATATATAATTTGCGTTGTTGTTTCTAGCGATTAAGATAATTTGATTCTTATTTTTTTCCTGTATTATAATCGTGTATACATGAAATAAAATATGTATACAAAATTAAAAAGCATTTTCTTAAAAAAAAAAATATATAGTACTATGTAATTAACTAATTTATAGATATACTTCCAAAACCATTACAAAATATTTTTGTCCACCTGGCTTGTTCTACGCCGTACACTGTGCGTCAGCTAGAGTTTGAATCAACAGAGTACACAGAGTACGAGTATCAGGATCATCACAGAAAAGTAATTCACTCAAGTTCTTTTCTTTTAGAAAATGTAGGGCCTGATCAAAGTCAACAAATGACTTAGTTTTACGAACACTTTGTAAGCATTTTTGCTTAGATAATACTAGAAGAGTAGTGCAATGGTCAGTTACTGTGGTATTAAGGATAGCAATACTGGATGAAAACTTTTTCTTATTTACTTTAAGCATGAAGTGGTCCAGGCATGATTTGTCTCTCGTTGGCAACAGATGCCCTGGAAGGATACCATGTAAAGAAAACATGTTAAGGTAATTCATTCCATTTTTCAGTTCATGGGACTGCTCAGTTAGTTTAGGAATAATATCAATGTTTATGTCGCCTGCCACAATAATGTTTTTATTTGGTGTTATGGTCTCCAAATGATTGTTAAGCGAACTGACAAAACTGTCAGTGTTTGAGTTTGAAGGTGATCTGAAAATAATACAAAGGATGACATTATTCGATTCATCATTCATCATTGACCTGATGTTCGAGTGCACTCTTCACATAAACGACTACCCCATCATTTTGGTTTAACTAACTTGAAGTCATATATGAAATGTAATTGTTAAATTGAGGAATAGGTTTATTAGAATTTAACCTACATTCTGTAAATATTATGATATCGGCTTCGAAGTTAAATGTAGATAATGTCATTAAAAAATCATCAAAGTTACAATAAATGCTTCTAATGTTCTGTGAGAAAATGGTTAGGTCACTTTACATAAATGTATTTAGACAGCTCATTACTGTCGCATTCAAAGGTGCGCGCAATCTCTAAGTTGTGTATATCAGTAACTGTTTGCAGCGTTTCACTCATTTTGTTGAGAGTTTAAAAAGAATGTATGTCACATGGAGCAAATACCATAAAGTAAAGGTAATTGTTATACTCTCATAATTAATGGTTACAAGAAAAGATAATGTAGACTTCATATGGTAACGAACGATTGCTCTTTTTGTATTAGTAATGTGCCGTAATACACAACACGGTGTTAGGTATATGTAAATGGCGACTGAATGAATGTTAAGTGTAAGTAACGATATGTATATGTATAAATGAGTTTTGGTTGGGGATGTGTAGTGTAACTCTGTGAGAAATAAGATTGTTTTGGTTAAATGATTGTTATGTAAGTATATAATGCATGTATATGAGTTATGTGTAAGCATATGTGATATAAAGATATGACGTGTTAAATAACATCTATTTATAACTAAGGTGATTAGCGCCGCGCAAAAAGTATTAACAGTATACAATAAAAATAAAAAGCGGGTGACTGAATAAAAAACACGGAACGAAGCGGCAATGCTGCATACAATATTTATAGTATAATACATACAGTTGCATAAGTATCGGAGGCAACATGTAGGTAGTCAATTCTGCAGTCAGTTTGTGAATCTGGTCTTCACTTCTAATAATAATAGTCTGCGATTGATCGTCCTTTTTTACATACACCTTACCGTAGGCCCGTGGGCGTTTCCTCGCCCGAGACTTGGTAAAGACGGTCGGACGGTGGTCTTTACCAAGTCTCGGGCGAGGAAATGCAGGCGAGATCCTTTTGTTGTTAAATGCTCCGTAATAAATATGGGAGTATCTTCCTGCGTTTTAAAGCCAAGGTGTTTACAGCATAGTGAGAGAATCATCCATATCCTCACTGCTCCTCGTGACTCGTTTAAAAACAAAATTAAGTGGGGTCTTATTTGTATTTCCCAATAGGTTTACATCAGAATCTGATAGTGATTTATTCAACATAGTGTCCATGGTAGACATAGTACTTGTAGTAGAAGTGCGGCTGCGTTAGATCGTAGTAATATTTTTCGGCGCTCGTTATGGGAAGTACTTGAATGTTTGTTTACGCTGGCCGCCGGTGAAGCAGCTAGGTATCCAACAGTCGAGTGCGCAGAACAGAGACGACAATTATTTTGACACGCACAAGCACTCCGCGTTTGTCAAGGACGTGCTATCTGTGTGGTAAAGTGAAGAGCAACCTTCACTTTACCACACAAATAGCACTTAATTTAGAGTTTTATGGCTAATAACGTAACTTATATTTCCGAGTGCCAAAACATTAAAATGCAATAATTATTTAAGTAATAGTAGATTATTAACCAAGGGCTGTATGACATCAATTGCATACGAGGTTTTTGGCGCCTGAGCGAAGCGAAGGCGCTAATTAACCCGAGTATGCAATTGATGCTTACGCCCGAGATAAATACTCTGCTTTACATATCGATTGTGAGGTTAGTAAACAACAAGACAGCAGGTTTCAATGAACATTTATTAAGAAGAAAAAAATGTGTATTTAATTAAAATTAATAGTAAAATTATTACAATTTGTAAGAGATATGGTCACGTTCTTTTTAGGAATATTTATAGTTTGAATATGAGTTTGTGATGATAAGACTTGAGTTTGAGTGACTTGAGGTTCTTGCATCGTAAATGGCGGCAGTTGACTGGTACTATTTTCTTCATTAAAAAATGGCTCAGATGATGTGCTTTGACGTGGTGATTTCAAGTTTATATTTTCTGTTATTTTAGAAGTAATTTTGCTTTTGTTTGCCATCGAATCTTCGATATAACCTTCGGCCACTTTGCTGGACTTCCAGCCGCCGTGCCTTTTTAACAGAGTGAGGTTGGCTCCCGAATCAGCCAATAGAGTCGCTGATGTTCTGCGAAAGCAATGCCCGGTGTATAACACTACGTTACTCAGTTTTAAATATGTGGCTATTTGCTTTGGCATGCCTGTAAATTTGTTTTTAAAAGCTTTTATTTAACTTGCAATGTATGTATGTATGCATGTATGTATGTATGTTTGTTACGGTGAAATCTTGGAAGCTAAATTAGCACCACTTCCCGATGACCGATTGACCTGAAATTTTGCACACACCTTTGGTTCTGAAGACAATACATGCTCATGACAGACATAACTTAATCCTGCAGCCAGGATCGTCTCCTCACAAAGGAACTCCTCAACGGCTAATAGCGTGGACACGAAACTTTGCATACGAGTTCATATTTGATGCATAATCACGATTTATATCATGAACTCAACCTGCAGTGAGGATCGTCTTCTCACGAGGGAACTCCTCAACGGCTAATAGCGTGGACACGAAACTTTGCATACGGGATCATATTTGATGCATAATCACGATTTGTATCATGAACTCAACCCGCAGCCAGGATCGTCTTCTCACGAGGGAACTCCTCAATGGCTAATAGCGTGGACACGAATCTTTGCATACGGGTTCATATTTGATGGATAGTCACGATTTGTATTATGATCTCAACCTGCAGCCAGGATAATCTTTTCACGAGGGAACTCCTCAACGGTTAATAGTGTGGACACGAAACTTTACATACGAGTTCATATTTGATGGATAATCTTGATTTGTATCATGAACTCAACCTGCAGCCAGGATTGTCTTCTCGCGAGGGAAGTCTTCAACGGCTAATAGCGTGGACACGAAACTTTGCATACGTGTTCACATTTGATGCATAATCACGATTTATATCATGAACTCAACCTGCAGTGAGGATCGTTTTCTCACGAGGGAACTCCTCAAAGGTTAATAGCGTGGACACGAAACTTTGCATACGGGTTCATATTTGATGGATAGTCAAGATTTGTATCATGAACTCAACCTGCAGTGAGGATCGTCTTCTCACGAGGGAACTCCTCAACGGTTAATAGCGTGGACACGAATCTTTGCATACGGGTTCATATTTGATGGATAGTCACTATATGTATTATGAACTCAACCTGCAGCCAGGATCGTCTTTTCACGAGGGAACTCCTCAACGGCTAATAGCGTGGACACGAATCTTTGCATACTAGTTCATATTTGATGGATAGTCACGATTTGTATCATGAATTCAACCTGCAGCCAGGATCGTCTTCTTACGAGGGAACTCCTCAACAGTTAATAGTGTGGACACGAAACTTTACATACGAGTTCATATTTGATGGATAATCCTGACTTGTATCATAAACTCAACCTGCAGTTAGGATCGTCTTCGCGCGAGGGAACACTTCAACGGCTAATAGCGTGGACACGAAACTTTGTATACGAGTTCATATTTGATGCATAATCACGATTTATATCATGAAATCAACCTGCAGTAAGGATCGTCTTCTCACGAGGGAACTCCTCAACGGTTAATAGCGTGGTCACGAATCTTTGCATACGGGTTCATATTTGATGGATAGTCACGATTTGTATTATGAACTCAACCTGCAGCCAGGATCATCTTTTCACGAGGGAACTCCTCAACGGCTAATAGCGTGGACACGAATCTTTGCATACTAGTTCATATTTGATGCATAATCACGATTTATATCATGAAATCAACCTGCAGTAAGGATCGTCTTCTCACGAGGGAACTCCTCAACGGTTAATAGCGTGGACACGAAACTTTGCATACGAGTTCATATTTGATGGATAATCACGATTTGTATCATGAACTCAACCCGCAGCCAGGATCGTCTTCTCACGAGGGAACTCCTCAACGGCTAATAGCGTGGACACGAATCTTTGCACACGGGTTCATATTTGATGGATAGTCACTATATGTATTATGAACTCAACCTGCAGCCAGGATCGTCTTTTCACGAGGGAACTCGTCAACGGTTAATAGCGTGGACACGAAACTTTGCATACGAGTTCATATTTGATGGATAATCACGACTTGTATCATGAACTCAACCTGCAGTGAGTATCGTCTTCTCACGGGGGAACTCTTCAAAGGTTAATAGCGTGGACACGAAACTTTTCATACGGGTTCATATTAGATGGATAGTCAAGATTTGTATCATGAACTCAACCTGCAGCCAGGATCGTCTTCTCACGAAGGAACTCCCCAACGGCTAATAGCGTGGACACGAAACTTTGCATACGAGTTCATATTTGATGGATAATCTTGATTTGTATCATGAACTAAACCTGCAGCCAGGATCTTCTTCTGGCGAGGGAACTCCTCAACGGCTAATAGCGTGGACACGAAACTTTGCATACGTGTTCATATTTGATGGATAATCACGATTTGTATCATGCACGCATCCTTCAGCCAGGATCGTCTCCTCACGATGGAACTCCTCAACGGTTAATAGCGTGGATATGAAACAAAGTGTTGAGATTGAGAAAATAATGTGTTCAGAAACGATTACGGCAAAACTAAAAATGTTAAAATAAAATTATAAGTAAAAAAACCTTTTTAAAAAAAGCTTTTATTTAAATGCTCTAAAAAGTAGAAAAATAAAATTTTCTTTTAATTTTTAACTTTCAACTTTTAACCTCATTATACACAATTTATATGATCATAAAAGCTTGTCGCGAGGTTTACTTGTATAATTAAACTAGTACCTATTTAATTGAGTAACTTAAGCTGCTAAGTTTAAGTTTTTTAAATTTCAGTTTAATTAAATTCTTATAGGTATTTACGCAAACCTCGCGACAAGCTTTTATGATCATATAAATTGTGTATAATGAGGTTAAAAGTTGAAAGTTAAAAATTAAAAGAAAATTTTATTTTTCTACTTTTTAGAGCATTTAAATAAAAGCTTTTTTTAAAAAGGTTTTTTTACTTATAATTTTTTTCCTATTACTTGTCTGTGGCATTTTCCTTTACTGTAATTAAGAAAAAAACGATTTGTATCCACGTTTTCAGGCCGACGAGCTTGATATTTTTCAACAAAATTTGCAAATTCTTCATGCACAACAAATGACCGGTCAATTTTAGTTTTCGTGTTAGGCAGTTTTATGAGTAGTAATTTGTTATGTTTTTCTACATTTTCTATTATCAAGTTTGTCAATTCCACGGTTCTGCAGGCTCCCGATATCCCAAAAATTAGAACAACCTGTAAAAAAGACATAAGTTGTATTAAAGGCACCAAATTCGCATAGTATTTTTGTGAAATATTTTGGTAACTTATTAAAAAGGGCAAGTAAATACGTAGGTACCTTTATTGCTAAATAAATTTCATCCGGAGCTTCATTTAAGAATTTCTGTACTTCTTCTGCAGTAAATACCTTCGATTTCTTGCTTTTAAAGCCGTCAGACTGCCTTTTCAAGAAAGCAGTAAGTTTAGAAAAATCTTTCAAATTCACGTCATGTTTTGTCATCATTGTAGATTTTAGCATGGAATAAAAGCACCATAAACTGGAAGGTTGTAGCCTCTTAGATAATTCATCAAAATATGATATAAAAACACTTTCAGAAAGAGATTTCACTTTTTTTTCTGACCGCCATTTCATAAATTCGTCGTATGCCTTTACATGGGTACTTAGTCTGAACGGCCCAAATCGAATGGCACGCGGGCCATTCGACCGTAAACAAAAATTGTCTACGTTCGAATGGCCCGGTGGTCAAATGAATTTAAAAATAATTCAAAAGTACAGTCGCAAACATTCTATTAATCACATAGTTTATGAATTTTAACTAAATAAATATTTAATTATTTGAAATAGTCTAAATAAACGGAATACATCTTCATAACCGGTCGGCACGATTTCAGGTAGCTAGATAAACAATGACCCTTCTTGTCATCCAATCACACAAGTAGGATGCTTATCTGTGACGTCAGAGGACTATGGAGAAATATGTTTAATAGTGCAACTTAGTAACACCACTGTTAATTTTGCAATTGTCCATTAATGTTGTGCATTGAACTTTTACTTTCGAGAGTTTTGTGTTTTGTTTACTGTTGGATCCTGGTAAGTTTTTTTGATATATTATAAAGCCAATTGCATATAATGCAATATTTTTCTCAAAATGTTTCTTCAGTTAAAGGCGTTTCATATGTATTCTATCTTTTTGGGTCCAAGAACATAATATGATCGAATTTAATATAAGTACTTACATCTCTTTCAACTCGTATGTAAACAACATCAATATTCGGGCTAAAGACTAAGCTACCATATTTTATTTAGAACATAAATAATATATGACAGGGACTAGATTTTAGACCATACACATACAAATCTGTATTATATACTTTCACACTTCTAAGGCCCATATTGTATTTTCTAGGTTTAAATAATCATAGAAATGGATGACGCACATCCCTCTACATCACAATCTGCAAGTGAGGGTATATCAAGAAAAGGTGCTCGCCTTCTACGTAAAGGTGGTTATGAATATAATTGGAAAAGGCTGAACAAAGACGGAACAGAACTTTGGCGTTGTGCAAAAAAAAAGTACGTGCAGTGCTTCTATTAAAACCAAAAGTAACCCTTTAACAGTTGTACGTGAAACATCACATAATCATGGACCTAAAGACTTAGAAACGAGGGAAATTAAAGAGCAAATGGAAAAATGTATAAACGCTGTTCAACACGACGTATCTATTCCGATTCCTCAAATATTTAATGAGCACATGCAAATACTTACACAAAAAGGAGTACAAATTTTACCTAAGTTTGAAAATATAAGCAAACATCTATACCAAAAACGAAATAGCTCAATTGGAGCCAAGAGACTTTGCTTTAGAAAAGGAGCTGACGTTATTATCCCTCAAAAATATTTATTTATGTTATTTGCGGATTATCAATGCAGACAAAAAAGAATATTGATATTTGGACATAAGGATTTCACTGTTTATTTGCGGCAGTCAAGAAGTTTTTTCTTTGATGGGACATTTAAGATCTGCCCGAATGGATTTTATCAAGTTTTTACAGTTCATGCAGATATAGGAAGCACTCAAGAATTTGTTAACGTGATTCCTATTTTGTATGCTTTACTACCTGATAAGAAGCTTGACACATATCAGTTACTATTCCAATTAATAAAAAGTCAAGAACCAGAATGGAAACCAACTTATGCCACTATGGATTTTGAAGCAGCTACCATAGTTGCATTACAAAATATTTTTCCAAATGTTAAAATAACAGGGTGCAATTTTCATTTTAGTCAATGCTTGTGGCGTAAAGCAAATAAATTAAATCTACACAAGACCCATTCAGGCAAGGCACATATAAAATTATGTACAGCATTATCACACATTCCTCCACAATTCGTTGACGATGGTTGGCTTTATATTATGGCAGAAAGTCCGTGCAGTGATAATTTTACAAAATTCAACGATTATTTTGTTAGCACATGGCTAGACGATAAGGTGAATTCAAGTATCTGGTGTACATATAATAAATATCATAAAACAAATAACATTGTAGAGTCATGGAACAATAGAATTAGAAAATTCATAAAAGTCAAACCAAATATTGGTCAACTTCTGCAAGGGTTGCATAACGACTTCAAATATTATTCAAATCAGATAAGGAAACCTGATGGCATCAAAATTTCAAAAAGGAAACCTGAAACTTTATCAAGAAACTGGAAAATTCAAAGTATTGTAGAAGAATTATTGACTGGACAGATAAGCGTGGGGCATTGCTTAGAAAAATTAAAGTTTTAATCAATTATATTGTTCAGACGTATTTTCTTTTTATTTTGTTGGTTTTTTATTTTAAAATAAGCCCGATTGTTACTAAATCTTATTGATTAATATTGTATTTTTATATTTTGTTGATTTGTTTTTCTAGAATAAGACTTATTTTAGGTAAATCTTATAGTAAATTCTCATATTTTGTTGATATGTTTCCTTACAATTGCTGGTTGGTTTTGACTAAACATTGTTGTATAATAATATTTTTATGTTTGTTCATTTGTTTCTCTAAAATAAGACTGATTTTCACTAAATCTTATTGTGTAATAGTAAATTCCCACGAATTGAGGATTTTTATTCTTTAAAATTAGGCTGCTTTTGACTAACTTTTTAATTGTATTTTTTTACATTTTGTTGATTGGCTTGTTGTTTTATTTTATCTTATTGTATATTTTGTTGATTGTTTTAATGAAGATAATACAAATCTAAGAAAAAATCATCTTTTATTTAAACTTTTTACTTTTGCACCCGAATGTACATAATGTAGTTTATCCATTGAATTAAGATAGATTGTGTCACCAACGGGCCATTTGTACGTAGACGATTTTTGTTTACGTTCGAATGACCCACGTGCCATTCGATTTGGGCCGTTCAGACTAAGTACCGTTTACATATCTTTCTTTCGAGTTCGGCTTTCTTTAATAAAATCGGGCGTTAGATCTATGTCTTCGTCACTAGACATGTTTAAAACTTTTGAAAAAGAACTCAAACAAGAAAATTAATTATTTTCGCGATGCTTTCGCGCCTACTAGTAGACTGCCTTTTTTTTTTTCACGCACGCAAGTTCGTCAAATCTTGCTGGCCAGTTTGATTTTTAAATCGATTCCATCTAACATACGATGTGGAAACAAATAGTTCCATATTTAAAATAAAATCTTTATAAAATGAATTGTCTAGATTCCGATTCGAGTAATTAATCGATACCGAGAAAAAAAATATTAACTTTTTAAAAATATTCTTCGTGCAGTATGAGTATGACAGTTCTTTTTTCAAATTCCAAAACCTATGCTGTAATGATAGTCATACACCCCGGCATTCAGGGGTGTAAGGTTGTACTTACAGAGCAAGATATGTAAAAATAGTTAACGCGTCCGATTAGGAAGACGGCACGGACGAAAGAGGCGTAATAGACGTAGTGTTAATGGTTTAAACAAAAAATAATACCTACTGTTATTTCAGATGCATTGAAGTTTGGAAAAGAAGATTCCCCATAATCTCTTTGAAATGTAGGCTCAAATTAGAAAATATTCAAGCAGCTATTATAGCCACTGCTGTGTGTTCCACATAATAGCCAGAAATATGAATTTGGAAGAAATAGAGCCAGAAATATCCATTCCAGATACAACATAGGAAGAAAATGTAATTGTTAATGACAATTCTTTAAATACGTCGGAACGGCAATTGCTGATAAATAATTTATTTAATGTGTAAATAAGAAGATAAATACAAATTTTTTGTACATTTTTAGGGTTCCGTAGCCGAATGGCAAAAAACGGAACCCTTATAGATTCGTCATGTCTGTCTGTCTATCTGTCTGTCTGTCCGTCCGTATGCCACTTTTTTCCTAAACTATAAGAACTATACTGTTGAAACTTGGTAAGTAGATGTATTCTGTGAACCGCATTAAGATTTTCACAAAAAATAGAAAAAATAACAATAAATTTTGGGGTTCCCCATACTTAGAACTGAAAACCAAAAATTTTTTTTTCACCAAACCCGTACGTAGGTATCTATGGATAGGTCTTCAAAAATGATATTGAGGTTTCTAATATCATTTTTTTCTGAACTGAATAGTTTGCGCTAGAGCCACTTCCAAAGTGGTGAAATGTGTGCCACCCCCCCCCCTCTAATTTCTAAAGTAAGAGGAGGAAAATTCTAAAAATGTTTAACATTGTAGAACGTAAAAAAAAAATATCAACGAAAATTGGTTTCAATAAGATATGATGTTTAGTTTTTGATATATGGGACTTTTTCATCAAACTGCAGCAGTAACATTGTTCTTCATTAACATACTATGAAAAACCAATTTAGTTTTGCGGTTGAGTGGAAGTTTACTAACTAAAACTACTAACTAATGAATGACAGTTCAAAATATTGTTTGGGGCTATGGAACCCTGTGTGCGAGTAAGACTCGAACTTGGCCGGTTTTTTGTTTTCTTTCACAAAGGAGTTGTTCCAGAAATGTATGGAGCCTGGGCTAGCACTATGTACACTATATGTAAATATTGCTAAATAACCGTTTTTTTAATATCAATTTTCTTTAATTTCACTTCGTTTCGTCGTACATTCAAATTAACTTGGTCAAAGAGAGCAACACAACATAAAAAATAAACATGGTGGATCAGATCAGCACGTGATCAGCAGGCGAAAAATGTCATTTTGACAATGACATTTGATTTTCGTGTATAACGATACACGTCAATCAAATGTCAGTGTCATAACTGCTTTAGTAAACAAAACAACTGGAATTTCGAAAATCTCGGGTTTTGGTTTGTTTTGTTTGAACAAAACAGCAAGTTCAATCCAAACTCAATGCAAAGAAAGACTCAAAGACGGCACTTCTTAAAACTGTCAAAGTCGTCAAACGTCATACAACTGTCATGGCTGCCCTAAAAATAGGATTATCGTAGTAAAAAACTTTTCAAATGATAATTATTGTACGACTAGTATAGTCGTACAATAATTATCATTTGAAAAGTTTTTCTTCAAATTATTTTTTTAGTATTTTTATGATATTCCTCTATTTTTTTCCTATTTATCTATGTAGTGTACATAGTGGTATCCCAAAATCAAACATCTCCTTTCACATCACAATATCACACTCAGAGAGTAGATAATAATAACACAATTAAAAGGTAAGGACAAAATGAATTAACTATACAAATTTTAATCTTTTCGTAATCTAACATTTTATAATCTAGCAAATGCTAAATTCTAATTCTAACTTAAGTTTAGATATATAACTCCTTTTTCTAAGTTTCTAGCTCTATTTCTCTTTTTTTAACAATTAGAAACTCTGATAATGCATTGTCTCTAAATAATCGGGCCTTATGCTTTTCCGCTTCCATCTTCTGTTTCCGCTTGGCTGTAAAAATGACCAAAATTTATAAAAAATGCCAAATATATGGTCCCTTTCACTCTTCAAATAAGCCCATTACTTATAAGTATTTGTTGTTTTATTTTTCATTGAAGGTTGAAAGAAAGGCAAGAAAACTAACAAATACTTTTAAGTTTGTTAATAATTCTGTTGATTATTATGGTAGAGTCATATGAAGTGTCGTCTTCTACATAATATTATAGCATGTCTCTAACTGGGATCAAATAAAACCTTAAATTTAAATAGATAACAGAAAATAGCACCAAAATGGAAAAAATAACAGCCACCCACCTAATGTGCGGTACATTAGGTGGGTGGCTGTTATTTTTGCCGCTAGCTCTATTAAGGAAAAAGTTTTTCTGATTAGAGGGAGGAGGGGGTGTGAATGGTAAATTGGTATGTAGAGCTAGTTATAGTAGGATGTTATTGGGCATTTAACCACACCGAGAGTGACGAAGGCGAACGGAGTGAGCCGTAGGAACGGCAGGTGGGGTAGAATGCCCAATAATATATAATATGAAATGAATAAAAGGTCTTCTTTTGTTAGTACTGGAAACTGCAATAATTGATTGTCATCCGAGGTTATATTGCGAAAAAAAGCTCGCTGTCGATTTATATTATTTTCGATGGCATAGTCACTTACGCTGTTGGTCATATGAATCCTTCCATTTAAAACTTGTATTATATCGTTAGCTCGAGAATGGTCTTTTAACGGCTCTCTAACGCCCGAGATTAATAATCAATCCTGATCCAATTTTTGCCATCTAAGACCGATATTCCAATCCATTATTCGGGAAATGCTTGCCAATAACCGATCTGTCCATTTTGACATTTGGTTCGATCGGTGTAAACAATCGCAGGTTGCAATCCAAGAAATTTCGAGGATTGTAAGAATACTACGTTGATACTAATTACGATTTAAAACAACTTATGGCATTTTCAAGTGATAGTGACGATAGTGATATGGAAGTCCTTGCTCTGTTATCCGACTGGGACACTGACAGCGACGCTGATGATAAACAACGTGCTTGTCCACGAAGACTCAGAAGGGTGAACTACATGCAAAGTCTTGATGATGCTGAATTCACCTTTAGATTTAGGTTATCTAAAGCTGCAGTAAATTCTCAATTACCTCAGTTGATGCCGTTTATCCGTGTAACTTCCACAAGGTATGCAAACTAGTTGGAACATGTGTACATGTGCATTTTATGTTTTGAAACTAATTGTTAGTTTGTGTTTATAATCTCATAAATTGTTATTGAGTTAACAAAAAGAAGCCTTATGTGTTAACTCTCTTGTTGTTGATTTGACAAGTGTTTATTTTTTTGAATAATTTTATTTTACAGGAATCATGGTGTTGCGCCACTCCATCAACTATTGCTATCGTTACGGTTCTACGCACTAGGTAGAGGTACTATGTTGATATCTGTAGCTGACTTTGTTGGAGTGTCTAGATCAACAGCAGGAAGAATAGTACGTGATATATCTTCTCCAACCTCGACCTTGTATGATCAGTACATTTATGTTCACCAACAAAGTGCAGAAAAATTCTACCGAATTGGACACTTCCCTCGAGTTCTTGCTGCAATGGATTGCACTCATACACGTACTCAGTCACCATGTGAGTGCTTAAGTAACATGTGTTGTGTATGAACAACTTACACTAAGTTAATATAATTATTCTACTTTGGTTTATTTTAGGTCATATTATAGTTGAAGAATATAGAAATCGTAAGGGTTACTTTTCCCTTAATGTTCAAGCGATCTGCGATGCTGATTTAAAATTTATGAATGTGGTAGCGCGGTGGCCAGGTTCAACACTCATGATGCCACAATTTTCAAGAACTCTATTCTTAGAGGTACTTACTACATAAATTGTTTTGTGATGGTAATATTACTTATTTGCTGGGTAGTTTGTTCCGCCACTTCTTTTTCCCAGCTAAAACACTAGGAAGTGGCGAAGGGCGGGCGTTTTGAGGGACTGTCTCTTGTAATTTTGACGTTCAAAAAGTGCTGATTATCAGCCTAATTTAAATAAATGACTTTTGATTTTGATAGCTATGTCATCTGGACTCAAAATAAATGCAGAAAAGTTCAGAGAATTTTGCAAAGATACTGCAAAAATGTATGTCGAACTGAATGGTTGGCATCCAATGACGCCAACTCTTTACAAAATCCTAGTGCACGGTACAACCGAGAAAAAATATTCTGTCCTCCCTACCGGACAACTATCCGAAGAGGTCGCAGAAGCCCATTATAAGCACTACCGCTCATACCGACAAAATTATGCCCGAAAATTTTCGAGAATTCAATGTAATCAAGATGACCTCAACAGGCTGCTTCTCACATCAGATCCTTTTATTAGTTACGAGTAAAAGCCAGCCCTTCATGATTGAAACCATAGAGTTGTTCGAGCCGGAATAACTGCCAAATCGTAAACACGCTACGAGTAGGTATACGACTACAGAATAGAATATATTCTTATTAGGTATTCAAAATGTGTGACTTTGACGATGCTTTTGAAATAACAGAGGAAGATTTGACACAGCTTCAAAATATTGAAATATCACTACTGAACAGTAGTTTTCACATTAGTTCAGATGAAGAAGAAAGGCAAATAGTGCCTACTAGGCAAAATCGACGACGTATCATCAGATCGGGTAGTGAAGGCAACAATTCAGGATATGAAGTCAGTACACAAGAAACTTCAATCGTTACGCCTACCACGAGTTCTTGGTGTGAGCCAACAGGTAAACAACGCCACATAATTCCTTTTACCGAGATTTCGGGTGCTCCGCTTCATGTCAGATTATCTATGACTGACAAATCACCCATCGATTTTTATTCACTCTTTGTGACTGATGACGTGTTTCAACAAATAGTGCATAACACAAATCAATATGCTATTCATAACATTACCAGTATGCCTGAAGCTTCAAGAGGTGCACGTATTAATCAGTGGAGTCCGACGAATATAAAAGAAATTAAAAAATTGTTTGGTCTTATTTTATTCATGGGCTTGGTAAAATTACCCAGATTGGCAGACTACTGGTCCAAAGATAAAATTATCGGGCATCCTTTTCCGAGAACGGTTTTGTCCAGAAACCGATTTGAATTGCTTTTGAAGATGTTACATTTTTCTGATAAAGATGATGAAAACAAAGAAGACCGACTACATCGAGTACGTCAACTAGTGAACAGTTTAAATGAGAACTACAAAAAAAACTATACCCCTGGTGAAGATATTTGTATTGACGAAAGCATGGTTCCATTCCGTGGCAGAATAATATTTAGGCAGTATAATAAACAAAAAAGACACAAATACGGAATTAAAGAATTCAAATTATGCACGATTCCTGGGTATACCTACAAGATTAGCATTTACGCGGGAAAAAACGACGATAAAAATACAACTCCCGCAAATGTAGTTATGTCTTTATGCGAAGATTTACTCAAAAAAGGACACACATTGTATACAGACAATTGGTATACAAGTGTAGACTTGGCACGGCAACTATTAGACAAAGAAACTCATTTAGTAGGCACCATTCGAAAAAATAGAAGACAGCTTCCCAAACATGTTGTTACTGCTAAGCTCAAGAAAGGCCAGTTTGCTGCAACCGATAGCACCGATGGAATAACTATGATGAAATGGCGGGACAAGCGCGACGTATATGTTTTGTCCACAAAGCATTCGGTACGGTTTAGTCAAGTAAATAAACGAGGAAATGTGATATCAAAGCCAAAGATTGTTGTAGACTACAATAAATTCAAAGGTGCCGTTGATTTAGCTGATCAATTAGCTGCGTACTCTACACCACTGCGAAAAACAATAAAATGGTATAAAAACTCGCTATTAATTTATTACTTAATACTACGTTAGTGAACGCTATGATTTTATATAAAAAAGTTACCAATAAACACACGTCTATAGTAGACTTCAGAAAAGAAATAATGCAAGAATTTTGTTCGAATCCTATGACTGAGACGGAAGAGATTCGTGAAAAAAGAGCAAAAAGAGGAAAACACAGACTAGTTAAGAAAGAAGGAAAGAGTAGTATTATTAGAAGAGGGTGCTCTGAATGTTACAAGGAAAAAGTCAAAATTCTAGGTAGAAACCAAGCGAAAAATAAAGTAAAAAAAATAAACACATTCTGTGAAGACTGTCCAAATAAACTGTTTCTTTGTTTAGATTGTTTTAATAAAGTACATCTTTCTTTTTAAATATTTTTGATTGTTATTTTGGTTCTTTTCTTATATGATTGTTATTTTGATTTTTTAAATTATTTCTAAACCTAAAAAACTGTTTGATTTATGTTAATTTACTTAGTAAATATTATTGAAAATTTACGTTTTCTCATGATCTCAATTATTTAAGTTTAAATGTGATAATTGTTCCTATTTCCTAAGTTTAAAACAATAAAACTGATTTTGATTTAATAAAAATAATGATTTTTTAATTTATCTATAAACCGAACACTATTTTTTCCATTAAATCGAAAAAACTAATCAAAATTGCATTACACAATTTTTTATGTATTGTGGCAAAATAACATTTTTAGTAAAACTGACGTAACTTTTTTATTTTTGTATGTTTTTAGAGTGCTGATGTGATTACACTAATCTAGGAGGCCGCGCGGGTCATGTTGCGTACAATTTTGCCTTGTATTATTGACCGACAGCTTAGTAGAGACGTTTTAAACATAGCTCTGACTGTCGGACACCATTGTCTCCCACGGCCCGAACGGAACATATTGGTGTCGCCCATCATTGTCCGACATGGCCTGAATGGAAACTTATCATTTTATTTCGTGGCGTTATACGTGTTAAAAGAATCGCGTTAAGAAAGCTTATTGTACTTTGGAAATATTGATGATATGGAAGACCATATTGTGTATACCTGGGTTGGGTTGACTAAAGCTCAGTTCCGTCGATAAGGTGCCGCAATTGTTAGAAACTCGCAACAGTTCTTCAGTGTTAGCAGCCTATCTTATGAAATTAAGAAGTGGGGAATCTAATGAAAGATTGGCAACATTATTTAAAACATCAAAGAAAACATTAAAAAAGTGGCTGTGTCAAGCCCGTGAGATACTTATTGAACATTTTGTGCCCCAGCGACACATCACTAGGGAACTAATTAAAGAAAGAAACTTAGCCATACCTAGTGCTTTATTTAAAGGAGATTCTAGACCCATTGCTATATTTGATGGAACATACTGCTATGTAGAAAAAAGTTGTAATTATTTATATAAAAAAAAAACATACAGTTTGCATAAATATAGAAACTTGACCAAACCTTTTCTAATGGTGTGCACAGATGGCCATATTATTGATGTTTTGGGCCCCTATCCAGCCACCACGTCAGACTCGGATATAATGAAACATGAATTTTTAAGTGAAAATCCACTTCGGGGATTTTACCAAGATGGTGATGTAATATATTTATACTGGATAGGGGTTTCCGAGTTTACCATTATTAAATCAATGTGGGTATAGGACCTACGTGCCTGCTACCATGGCGCAGGGTTAAACACAGCTGTCAACACTTGTCGCAAACAAATCGAGAGCAGTCACCAGTTGCCGTTGGTTCGTAGAGGTTGTAAATGGCAGGTTTAAGAGAGATTTTAAATTATTTAGGCAATGTTATTTTAATACAGCCTCAAGAAGTTTAATGAAAGATTTTAAGGTGGCTGCTGCTCTCATAAATAGATTTCACCCTCCCATAATCGATAGAATAGACAGTGGGGCTATCATTAATCAAATTAATATAAATATTAATACTTAGACATAACATATTAGGTGATTTTATTGTTAACAATCAATATAACAGACGTAGGGCTGATTTTGTAGCAATAACTGTTCAAAATGATAATCTTAATGATTTTCCCCAGTTGTCATATGATGAATTAATTCTTGTATCCTTGGGTACTTATCAATTAAAGCAGGCACGGTCCTATTTTGGTGAACATATGCGGGGAAATGATGGATTTATCATAGAAGTGTGCAGGGAGGTACACGGCAGCCTTCTTGGACAGCTGTCGGCTTCAAATACTTCTTGTTTATTGCGGAGTCGAATACAATCCCGCCATACAAATCGGAAAACATATTTTGTTTACATTTTAGTTGACACCTGTCGAAGAGGACGAGATTCAATATAAGGGGATTATTATAATTGTGCTAATGAACGCACAAGCTTAGTAATTGTGTGTGATGTGTGTAATTTTGAGGGGGAACAATCTATATGAGAAATATGTTGTCGACACGCGGGATATTGGGAAAATGGACTTACTTGCAAGCTGGCAGATGATCATCCGAAAGATGGCCGACTGGAACGCGCGAGCTGTTTAATATCCCACTTGTGCCGGGAACAAGTTCCGCCGGTTCGCGGCGCGGACAAAACCCAAGAAACGGTTGCGGGCGGTGAAAAATGCGGTTGCCGGATATAGCTTGAGAGTTGAACTGACTGCTTCTGCCAAGTCATTGGCGGAAGCGAACTTGATTGGCTCGCCTGTTGCGGTACTCCTTTCTCTTTTTTTCACATGGGAGTGTAGTAGGAGAGAGGGAGAGGGATAGAACTGGATAGCAGTGTCGACCAACATGACAAAAAAAATATCCTAATAGAGGCGTGTTTTGGATACATTGTAGTGAGGTGACCACATTCGGATATACTATTGAAACTTGCTTAAGCAAATTGTATTGTAGGTAGAAGGACTGTAGGCTGCTGTGCCCATGTAAAGTGTATAATATGGTATCTCAGTTGGGCAAGATAACAAGAAAATATCGACCCTCCTGCACAATTCTTAGATGATATTCTCCTAATTATTGAAGGTACATATTTTGTTGTTTTATTTTACATCCTCTTGTCCCTTTTTTAGTTTTTAAAAGGTTAGTGCCTACTGCTTCTAAGTGCAGGATATTGGATGTAGAAACTAGTCTTCGACTGTAGCGACTGTCCAGAGCGCGGGGGAGCCAAACGTATCAGATCATCGACATGTCACACACGCTTCATGCATAAAACCAGAACACAACAGAAGCCACTCAAAAATATATTTCGTAAAAAACATAAAAAAACTACAATGTTATAATATAACCTCACTTTCACTATACTTCATATAACTTGATTCCTGGATAGCCAAATTTCTCAAAATTTTCAGTGAGGTCTTGTTATTATATCCTCTCACAAATAAGGCTAGTTTGATTCAGTTAACACCTGGGCCCAGGAATGTATGGAGTCATTCTCTTCTCCTTTCTATCTGTTAGATTTTCGATTTCGGGATAGATTGTGTCTATAAGAATCTAGACTGTGAACAGTTTGAGCCAATTCTTCATCCAACAATACTTGGGAGCTGTATGCAATTGGAGTGGGCAATTTTCCGTCTCCTAATTTAAGTATTTTTTGTGAGATATTGCCACCGTGGCTATTACTTAAATGTGCTCTCATATTCGTGCGCAAATTGAAAATTTCAATTGATTTGCCACAAAGGTGATGATTTGAGGGGACGCTTTATTAACGTCGGCACGTGTACCTTTTGTTAAAACCGGTAGTGTTTGGCGAAAGTCTCCAGCGAAAACAAAAGTTACGCCCCACATCATATTGCCTGAGTTTTCGATGTCTTTTAATGTGCGGTCTACTGCTTCTACATGAGCTCTATGGCTCATGGTGCACTCATCCCAAATAATCAGCGACGTGTCCTATGAGAGCTTTCCCAGTGGGCCATTTTTGCGGATTGAGCATACAGACTGTTGTTCTAAAGACAGCCAACGATAATTTAAAGGTAGAGTGAGCTGTTTTTCCATCATTTAAAAGGGTTGCAGCAATTCCAAAAGATGCCACTGGCAGTGCTTTTCTTTCAGATTGTCGTACTTTTGCCAATTCTAAATTGGCAAGAAAGGTTTTACCTGTGCGCCACCGCCACCGGGCGCGTCCAAAAAAATAGTCGACCACTATTATTTTCCACACTTTCAATTATAGCATCGAACGCAATTTTTTGATCTGCCACTAATTTGGGTACATTTGAGTTGACAAATACTAACAACTCGTTAACATCATATGTGTACGGCACGGTATGGCATCAACTACATTTTGTGAGCGGAGAAGGTAATCCAAAGTCTCTTAAATTTTTATAGTTCGGATCTAAAAGTTTGTTTTCTATCTGTATCAAGCCTTCGTTATTATACATCATAATCCGGACCTCGTTGTTGGGCTATATGTCTGATGTATTGACACAAATCATCTTTAAAAGTGTCCCAGACTAGGAAGGATGAACGCTGTACACTCTTCCTAATGCCGCATCTTTTTTTATACCGGGGTGTCCAACTACTTCTTGGCCACGTTTCCTTCTAGAGAATTTATTGTTAGCCCATGTATAATTATGAGGGACTTCGTGATAGAGCTAGCCAGCCAACGCCACTTATGTTTGACAAATCTGGGATACCACTCTCACTGCTACTATCGACTATGCTGATGTTTGCTATTCTGATCTATCCCAAGAACTTCTGAACAAATTGGATCGTCTTCTCAACAATTGCATTCGGTTCATTTTTGTCCTTCGTAAATACGATCACGTCTCTTCATACCGTTCTCAGCTTAAATGGCTGCCTATCCCACGTAGGAGGTCCCTCAGATCTCTCTGCATGCTCTTCACCATCATGAACAATCCATGTGCTCCTGTATACCTTAAAAAATATTTCAAAGTGTTGGGCAGTTCTCACAGTCATAACCTTCGAGCTTCTAATAACCTACTCCTTGAAATTCCTTCACCTCGTACTGGCTTCATGGCCACTTCTTACGCTGTCTCAACTATAAAACTTTGGAACGCGCTACCCCTTGGCATTAAAAAAGCTGAAAGCAAAATGGCTTTCAAAAGAGCAGTTCGGAAGTACTATACAGTATGTTAGGTTAAACGATGGATATATTGAGGGAGGGTATTCAGTATTCTCTGCTCTGTATGGTGTCGGACGTAAAGAATAGCACCATCCCATATCTTCCCGTGGGTGTCGTAAGAGGCGACTAAGGGATTTGCCAGAGAATGGGCAGCAGCGTTCTCTGTGCTTTTGTAACAACCGTACTGCGATCGCCAACCCGCCTGCCAAGCGTGGCGATTATGGCACAACCCCCCAAAATGTCAATGTCGCGACACTTATGGGAGGCTTATGTCCAGCAGTGGACGTCTTTTGGGCTGAAATGATGATGATGATTCAGTATTCGATTCTCGTCCCAAATATGTAAAAACCTATTATATTACCATAATTTGTGACGTAATTGTCCTATGAAATACATTATTGATAAACACTGAGCGCGCAAGAAGTGAACTTGTAAACAATAAAATAGTCACGCGGCAAAAGATGTGCCTATCCTGCCGAAAAGGAAGCGCGTACGCAAACCCCGCCCCTTTCCTTTGTGTTCTCGCCGATGCACCGACGGGACACACCCCCGCGCTGACCGCAGTCGCTGTCTATGCGTGTGCGCCGCTATTTCCGCATGTCCAATATTGCGCTTCCGCGTATTCCTTAAACAACACCGCTTAATTCGCGATAAGTGTGTCCTGTTAACGTAATCTTGAATAATAATCAATAAATACGACGTCTTATCAATATTCCAATGAAGAATATTGGGATATGGTTCGTGCCTACATGTTAGCAAATGATAGTGTGCGAGGAGCCATTAATTTGTACCAAGTGATGTTTCCCAACCGCCAGATTCCGTCGTACAATTTCATGCTGGGTGTAAATAGGGAACAGTTAAAGGTACGTATCACGAACGCTTTTAATAGTGTAAGAAGTGATCCGTTTGTTTTTAACCGCTAGGACAATATGCGAAAACGTGCCGAACTTTGCATAACACGAGGAGGTGCTCATTTTGAACAATTTTTAAGGTTAGTCTAAAAATGTGTAAATAGTCACTAAGTTAATCGTTGTAAATAGTCAATCAAGTTAATCGTTGTAAATAGGTGTGATTCCATTTTTTAAATACGCCAAAAATACTAAGTGCATAATTATTAACTTTGTCGTAAATTAGTGCGAATCACAATTAACATTTGCATTGAAGATTTAAAAATGTTTTGTTTAGTAGGGTCATTACGCTGGATCGCGGCCCTGCGTTATTTCGCGGCCTCTTAAAGGACCAACCGTATAAATATTGCAAAAATAAGAATTCTATCTTACTCTTGCCAACGCGTTGTGGCACTTTAAAAAGATGGATAGTTACAGAATGTCATGCCTATTCAAATTGGTCGGTTAACCTAATCCGTGTGCCGGAATTAAATCGTCCATTTTGCCAGCAGCGCCGTCCGTCAGCGCCCACACGTACGCAAAAGTGCGAAAAAAATAGCAAACCAGTCCCGTTTCAAAAGTAAGTATTTCAAGTTAACGATTACTTATTACTAGTGTGATTGTTTTTGAGTTATCATAGTTGTTTGTTTCATGTTATTTTTCATTTGTTTTGGGACTAAATCACTTTAATACCAGTTTTTTTTGAGGGCCACCAACCAAAATAATAAATTTTTAGTAGAGTTGGTATACGGCCGGGTGGCCGCGGCACTAGCTCATTGAATGAAATAAGTTGGCTTTCTTTCTTAATAGTAACGTAAATAAAGCTTCGCTTTGTGCAACATTTTTCTATTGTTGGTGTTGGTTTAAATGATATAGTTAGTTTACGGCCGCCAAAATATTATTTTATACGGATTTATAGCTATCATGTGGCCGCAAACTAAACAAATCTGATTCGCGGCCCTCTGAAAATCATATGAAAAATAGAAGGCCGTTATCTGACTATTTGTAAATTTTGGTGGCAGTTTACGGCCACTTCTTTTACACAGACTGTTTTGGTTGGTGTTTAGATATTTTTTTTATTACAGATGTCTACGAAAAAACCCAAAAAAAAAACTGTGGCTTACACTGCGGAAACTCTACAGAAGGCATTAAAAGAAATTCGTGAAGGACAAATCCCAATCAGAGAAGCATCACGTAAATTTAGTATTCCGAGATGTACAATTCAAGATCGATTAAGTGGCAGAAGGACGGACGAACTAAAAAAAACATGGCCCCGAGCCAGTGCTGGGAGAACAAGGTGAGAAGAAGGTGTTTTTTTATGAATGGCATCTCGCAGTTCAACCTAGGAGGTTGTCGTCTGCTTAACCGGACTATCCTGTGGGTGCCTTAAGAGTAAGGCCTCCAGCCAGGGCATAAAAACTTACAAACTAAGCGACTATACGCTGAGGGCACCCCCTGTGGGGTACGAGCCTCGGCTCAGGGCGTCGCTGGGGGAGGACTGCATGGGGACAGGCTGGATCTGAATGATATCATTATTTAGGGGCTGATTTAGAACTACTGGCACAGCATCGCGGGCTGGCTCGAGCGAGGGTCGGGGAGGGTGAGAAGAAGGTTGTAGATTGGCTTATAAATATAGCCAAATGTGGTTTTCCCGTAAAGAAGCAAGAGCTATTAGATACCGTTCAAAAAAAATTCAAGGATTTAAAAAAGCCGAATCCTTTTAAGGATGATCGTCCTGGGCAGACATGGTATCTAAACTTTTTAAAACGACATCCTGAGATATCAGTAAGATCAGCAGAAGGAATCAACAAAGCTCGCGCTAGGGTGACCGAAGAATCGATTCGACTGTGGTTCCGCGAACTGGAAATGTTTTTAGAGCAAGAGGGGCACTTGGATATACTTGCAGAACCCGAAAGGATGTTCAACGGCGATGAAAGTGGTTTTTCACATTGCCCAAAAACAGTAAAAGTTCTTGGCCCAAAAGGTTATCGAAATCTCTACCAAATTAAAGCCGGCAATGAAAAAGATAACCTTACAGTAATCGCAACATTCAACGCTGCTGGTGAAATGTACCCGCCATTGGTGGTTTTTCCATATATTAGACCACCAAAAAGTTTAACAGACAACATGCCACAACACTGGAGTCTAGGAAGAAGCGAATCCGGGTGGATGAATGGAGATGTATTCTTCGAATACATCACTAATGATTTCAATAATTGGATAACAGAAAATAATATCAAGAAGCCCATTCTTCTGCTAGTCGATGGACATAAGTCACATATGTCTTTAGTGTTGAGCTCTGTCTGTGAAGAGCTTGGTATTATTTTATATGCTCTTCCCCCGAACACTACGCACATGCTGCAGCCTGCCGATGTCAGCGTATTTGCTCCATTAAAAGCCCAGTGGAAGAGTCACATCAGAAAATTACTTGCAAAGCCGGACAATTTGAACAAAGCTGTAACAAAAACAAATTTTCGTCATCTTTTTAAAGACATTATCGAAAATCCACAAATGAAAATCAATGGATTCAGGCGATGTGGTCTTTTTCCGTTAGATCCGAACGCAGTCGACTATACGAAATGTGTCCAAAACACATTGGAACAATTTAGTCGAGCGAATCGTTCGCGTGAGAACTCGGGAATAACGAATGAAGACCTCATCACTACCCGCAAAGTGATTCGACATTTGAGACCAGTCCTAAAAGAGAAGAAAATTGACACAAAAATTGATCCTAAAAGAAATAAAAAAGCTGAGAAGGTCAGAACCCAGAGAACCTCAATATATTACCGGATCTGAAGACAATACAAACTCAACACTCGACGTGTCGAGCATTCATCTTTTGTCAATTTTTTCGGCTCATTCATCTGCGAATGCTTCCAATCTCGCCCCACCGCTCGTTTCCGATCCAAACCCGCCGCATGTTTCTGATGTTAGGTCTGCAAATGTTACCGATCTCGCTCCGTCGCATATACATGATCCTGCCCCACTGACTCTTGTTATTGCGGGTGAAGTTCCCAAACGTACCGCTGAGAGTTTTCCAAA
Organism: Cerastis rubricosa; assembly: GCA_949152445.1. NCBI lineage: Eukaryota > Metazoa > Arthropoda > Insecta > Lepidoptera > Noctuidae > Cerastis > Cerastis rubricosa. The sequence goes on along the minus strand of OX424524.1, from coordinate 9,634,697 downwards.
ACATGGCTTGTCGAATTTAGTTACATCTGATTTTAGCGGCATTGAGTTGGGAACAGTGGTTTCTCTGGACGATATTGTGGTCATACCGTTCCAAACCAGCACACCCAAAAACCGAAACCTAAGCCCCATATCTCTAGTTCCTATTGAAATTTCTCCATCCATCCATCCATCTTCAAAACCGGACTCGAATAACGTCCCTCTATGCAGGGAATAGATACACCAAATCCAGATTACAGATGAACCTGGAAGTTTGGAAACTTGCACCGAAGTAGTTCCAAGTAGTAGACCCAAAGAGCAATTGGGATCTGAAAATCGTGACACTGAGTCAGTAACATTATCTCAAGTGCCAACTTTAAAAGACAACTTGCCATTATATACCGTTACTACCACAGAAAAATCGGAAAACGAAAATGAAATTTTGACATTTGGCGTAACTCGCTCGCAACTAGAAGGAAGGTCTCTTTTATCACTGGATGACGTTGCAGTTATTCCAACTATATCAGAACATTCAGATTTTCATGAAGTTCTGTCAAAGAAATCATCATCTTCCACAATTACATCCGGATCCATCAACAACAAAAATTCAATAGATCCAAATACAGTATTCGAGCAACATCTGTTTATACCCTAACCTCTAGAAAAGTCCAAACAAAACATACCCAAAGCTCGTATTCCGTCAGCGATATCAGGGAAGAAATGGCGAGAATACCATCTACTAAAAGAAAAAGCTAAACAAGATAAGAATGAGGAAAAAGAAAAAGCTAAAGAAGCTAGAAAGCAAGCTGTGAAGCGTAAGCAAGAGGATACAAAGAAAAACACAAAGCCAAGAAACTTAATATAAAGGAAAACTTTTAAAGACTACAGAGTTAACATCAAAAGAAAATTGTGGCCAATGCGCAAATATCTTAAACAGTGACACTGAGGACGATGAAAACAAAAATGTTGGCTGTGATTTTTGTACTAAATGGTTTCATTTGAAGTGCACTGATTTTATAGGACTGACATACGATGATGTTCAAGATAAACCGTTCAAGTAATATCTGAGATGGAGAAGCAACAAATTCGGGAGAGTTCCTGATAGCCAGTCCCCCCCATACCACTGGCAATGTCAACGATTTCGGGACGGTTCTGCGAGCGAAAATGGCCAATCTGCGTCCAATTCCGGCGTCGCGACACACGCGACCGACGTCCTTTATTTTCAAGGACCTTCAGGATGCCTCCCATGTTCTACTTCGGGACGATACTAAGGACGAACCTTGTTTAGAGTGTGTCTTACCAAATAACATAGAGATGTCGCTAGTATAGGACTGCATAATGACAGCCACCGGTCGGTAAATCAGTCGCCACGGCCGTTTGGACTGAATTTGAGTTTGCAGTTAGTGAAATAAGTTTTTCTTGGTGTTTTCTTTCTTTCTTTCTTCACAGAACAACAGAGTGTATAGAGAAAGTCCCGCTGGCATATGCGGGGTGCATTATTTTGTGAGAGATGGCATACTAGTAGGTCTGCACCAGAAATGGGGTAACAAATCCTATGTGACAACTCAACAGTTTGATGGTCGCGAGACAGGACCTTTGTTTGAAAAAATAGAGATCAAGGCATCAACCTGGGCATCGTCGAGGTCATCCATCCATGAGGCACAACCCAGAGAATTCTCCTATGAAGATCTAACCCATCCTACAGAAGCAACAGGGAAAACATGGCTGGAAGACGAGATAGACAAGACATACCCATTCATGTCCTACATAATTCACCTGAAGACAGCCACCATTTGTGGTCTTGTATTTCTTACAACAGCCCTAATCATCCTGGGGAAGCATATATTTCTGCTCAGGCTAAAGATAAATCGGATAGAAGCCAGTCTTGCAGAGGGAATGGCCCTTCGCAGCATCTATAAGCCCTAGCAACAAAGAGAGAAGGCTCAATCCTAGCATAGTGTTTAGTAGTGCCATTGTATAATTATTAGTAGTTACAATATGATTCTGTTATATTATGATTCTGTTTTAAAGAGTTTTTGCCAGAAATTTGTTCCTAATATAGGAGCAAAATGGGATCCCCAGCGTTTTTATGGCAAAACACGTAAGTATTTACACAAGTATCAGCTTATTAAAATCAATTGAAGTGGTGTTCCGAATTTGGAACTTCATGCAGCTTGGTGATTTATAGTTTTTAGAACAGCATGCATTTTTTACAGATAATATGGTTACTCGGGCTCAACATTTAAACATCATCCCAGATAGCAGTGACGACGAAAATATATCAGACGATGATGATTATGGAGTCCCACCACCCATTAGAACGAGTGTACATCCCAGAAAGTGATGAACATGAAATGGTAGTGTAAAGAAGTAGTAGTAGTGAGAATATGAAATGGTAGAGGAAGATCAGCCTTCTTCATCAAATATGTCGAAAAAAAGCAAGAAAGATAAGTTATTCAAACCCCCAAAATGTCAATGTGACTTCGGGGAGGCCTATGTCCAGCAGTGGACGTCTTTTGGGCTGAAATGATGATGATGATGATGATGATGAAGGTATGGAATACGATGAGTCGCAAATTGCTTTTTTAGGATGTGAAGATCTACCAGACGAAATATTTCAGCTAGAAACGCCAATGAGTTTTTTCAAATATCTTTTTCCTTCATCAGCAATTAATTTGATAGAAAAAGAAAGCAACATATATGCCTCTCAAATTTTACCGGAACCGGGTTTTAACGAAGTAACAGATGAAGACATTCGTAAATTTATTGGCATATTGATTTATATGTCGGTAGTTCACCTGCCAAGCACACGCCATTATTGGAAGGATGAACATATGTTGAAAAAGTAGCTTCCGTAATGACGTGCAATAGATTTGAACTTAGACTTGTGTAAGTAATGCTATTGTTGCATTGCGCGTCATTTATCCCGACCGCGTACTGTAGCATTACACATGACTCGACCAAACTAAACATGGCACATGACACTCAAACATGACGCGCAGTGGCTCGTTCGTTCGCCGTGTGTGCAAGCGAGAAGGAGCATGCGGCTAGGTAAACTATTATTTAGAACCGTATTGTACATGTGTTATGGTTTATGTTTAATTGATACCGCGGACTGCCTAGTAAGGGATGTTTAAAATCATGGCTCTCGCACTTTACATTACAATATGACATTATAACATAACGCAATATCTCATCTCATGTAATGATGTGATGCTATCATGCGAGCATTTCATTACAATAGCCATCGCGCATTGCTTTTGACGATTGCCACATAACAATATCACATTATAACATAACGCGATATTTCATCTCATGTAATGATGCGAGAATTTCATTGCAAAAGCCATCGTGTGGCGCTTCATGTCGCGTCATGTTTGGAGCCATGGTGTAATGTAACATTCCTCGGTACGAAAAGTAATGTCATATAACATCACTTTACAACGCACTGTTTTGCGCATGTCTTAATTTGAAGAAATCAAAAGAGTCTTGCACTTTTATGATAAAAAAAAGAATTGAAGCCTGATGACCCACATTTTGATAAGCTTAAAAAAATACGCCCTTTTTTAAACATACTACGCGAAAGATTAATAAAAGTGCCAAAAGAAGAGTTTTTAGCAATTGACGAGCAGATGATTTCCACTAAAGCTCGCACTTCGGGAATACGGCAGTACTCGTATAACGCCAAGAAACCACATAAATGGGGTTATTTGAACTATGTGTTGAGTGGAAGCAGCGGGTTCAGTTTTGATTTTGAGGTCTTTGGAGGAAAACATTCTGGCCCACCTGAAAATTGCCCTGATTTAGGGGTCCCTGGCAATATTGTTCAAAGATTATTGCAGACAGTTCCTAATTACTTGAACTACAAAATCTTCGTGGATAATTGGTACACAAGTTTGCCACTAATGTCCAACTTACATAAAAAAGGTTTTCTTGCTTTAGGGACTATCCAACTGAATAGGGCACGAGATCTTAATTTGCAAAAAAGGTCTGCTAAAAGAAGAACGTGGCTACTGCGTAGAAAAATCTAAGATTATTGACGATGTTAAATTATCAGTTAGTACTTGGGTTGATAATAAGGCAGTCATCTTGTGTTCTTCGTATGTGGGCAAAGAACCTATGGGGATAGTAAAACGATCTGATAGAAAAAAGAAGTCTAAAATTGATGTTCCTTGCCCAAAATCAATTATGCTTTACAATAAATATATGGGCGGTGTGGATCTGCTAGATTCCATGCTAGGATTTTACAGAATAAAGATACGAAGTAAGAAGTGGTACCACCGGTTATTCTTTCATTTTATTGATCTCGTTTGTGTCAACAATTGGCTATTATGGAGACGACGCATGAAAAACAATGGTATTTATCTACCTTTACTTGATTTTAAATTAATGTTAGCAGATGTAATAATGCACCAAGATGTGAAAGTTTTTACACCTACTACACGCAAAACAGGACGTCCATTAATTCTAGATGAGAATGTTATAAAAACAAAAAGACGACGACGCCTCTAGAGCTGCCTCCAATTAAAGTAGCTGAAGATGGCATGAATCATTGGCCTGAGTGGAAGCAAGATCGCCAAAGATGTAAACTGGAAGCATGTGGACTAAAATCACAAGTGATGTGCACAAAATGCAAAGTCTATTTGTGCTTGAACAAGGACCGCAATTGCTTCACACGATTTCATACTTAAATAATCATAAAACCTCGTCGTCAACTTTAGTACTCTTATGTTTAATAAAGAAGCAATTTTTTTTTCTGGCCTTACTGCATGATGTACCGAATTTGAAACTAACAAAAATAAAAGCACTAAGGCATATTGTCCCAAATTTGGAACAAATAGTTTTTATTTAATAACTTTTCCTTTTATAGTTGAATAATTGAATGTTGCTATAATTGGAGGAAAAAAAAATTTTTTTTCGCGTCTTATTTTGGCTTATAAATGCTACTTATTCTTTTTCGAGTGATTTAAAAAAATCCATGCGGTAAAGGGTTAAGCCCGTAAAACTATGAAGGAAAATTTGGAATCATTTAATTTGTGTACGTGAACATCAGCTGAGCGGGTCAATAACCTTAAACTTGACCGGGCAAAGTGTAGTTATTTAGGTACGCAACGGCCGACGACGTCGTAGGTAACTAACTCGTGGTGCTATACTACCGGTTTCATGCATTTTGCGAGTATCACATTATCACTGCTATTTTTTTTTTTGTTTTACCCGTAACCAGGCTTAGGTCATCACGCTCCCACATCGTTAATGCTTTATTTTTACCAGGTTCGGTGTTACAAAACCCACGAGCTAATAGAATGTCATTCCAAATATATTATCTATGAAACGAAAGTGGACGATGTTGTATGTAGCGCAACGTAAATGTCACAGTGACAGCCATTTGAATTCGTGAATTCGTCGAGTGAGTGCATTTTTGACCAAGCTGAATCATTTTCGTAAATAATGTCGAAATCACGAAAGATTAGTCGTGCTATTTTTTATATGTTGTAGAATCTACAACATAATCATCACGTAATCTACATTGTAGATTATGAGTTTTTGTTGTGGTATTGTCGTAGTTCTGTGCAGGATACTGGATATTTTTCTTATAACAACCTCTAAAAGTATTTGGGAGAACTGTGTCCATTGTTTGACTAGAGGTGATGATGGTGGGAGATATATGCCCCCAGCCTGACAAAGCTTTTTAATATTACAGGGACCTATAAAAGACCACGAAATTGAGAACTTACTCCAAATTTGGCAGTCATCGGAAGAGGAGAGTAGTGACGACGAGGATTTTCAAGCGACTGGTAAGGACTTCATTCCTCAGTCATTGAATACTTTACTGGATCAAATACAAGGTTTGTCAAATGATGATTTACTACAAATATAAGAGGAAGGTCTCTTGCAAAATCCACCAGCATGTGTACTTACACCTCAGCTTGATACTAACCTAGTTGGAAATGAAGACCGGGAATAACTTCCCCATAATGACAGAGCCTGTCCTTCCCAGTCCCAGAGTCCACCAACAAGGCCACTTACTCCTGAACTTGTCCCTGACTTACATGAAATCGAGGAACTGGAAGAACTCCTACACGATGTCAGGGCAGGTCCCTTCCAGCATCCATCATCACGCACACTAACTCCTGAGCTTGTTCCTAACTTGCCTGAAAATGAAGATATGGAAGTACTCCCTCATTATGCCAGAACAAGTCCTTCCTGGCATTCACCATCTCATTCACAAGCTCCTGGGCTTTATTCTAGCTTACCTGAAAATGAAACTCCTGAGTTTGAGCACTTGCCTGAAGGCCCAACTTATGCTGAATTACAGTCCAAAACTAGAGAGTATACCACTCAGATTTAGAACTTTGAAACTCACCATTTTAACGGAGAACTGCAATCTACAAAATTGTATAATCACAAAAGCACTCCTATTGACTATTTCAATAATATGTTTCCAGAAGAATTATTTCAAGTTATTGTAAATAATCCCAACAAATATGCAAGACTAAAAAATAACAAATTTTGGAAAGATGTAGACATAAGTGAAGTAAAAGCATTTTTGGCAATAGTCACTCTCATGGGAATAGCTCCTCAATCAGACATTGAATTATATTGGAACTCTGATCCCTTTTATACCAACCCAGAGATATCTGGAACAATGACTTGTAAAAAAATTAAAAAGATATTGGAAAATATTCATGCTGGCGGTGTAACTACCCATTTGCCACCAAGTCATAAAGATTATGATAAACTCCAAAAAATAAGACCAATAATGACTATTCTAAATTGAACATTCCAAGAAAATGCGACCAACTCTTAGGCTCAATCTATAGACGAAAGCATGGTAAAAATTTAAAGGGCGTGACAGCAAAAAACAATACCAATGCCTCTTAAGCCCATTAAAAAAGGTTATAAAGCATGGTGTAGATGCGACGCCAAGACTGGATATCTTTGCCAGTGCGACATTTACTCTGGTTAAGATAATGAACCCAATGAAGAAGGTCTGGGGTTTAGGGTTGTCAATTTTTTTTGTGTAAACGTAGGTACTAAGAAATACGCTAATAGTCTTTGACAACTTTTTTTCTTCTGTAGCTCTTGTGGAATACCTCTACAATGAGGGGATATTCTCCATAGGAACTGTTCGAATGACACGAACAGGACTTCCCAAAGATTTTGCTAATAAATTAAAACCAGGTGAATTTACATACCGATTCTGCCACCCCGTTGGTGTAATAAAGTAGAGAGATGATGACAAAAGGTGTCCATGTAATAACAATGGCAGTAAACCCTAGAGACATATAAATTATAGAAACGAGACAAAAGAAATGTAAGAAGAAAAAAAAAACTGCCCATCAGCCATTGCAGAGTACACTCGAAATATGGGTGGTGTAGACTATTTCGACCACTTCCGAAGCTCATATTCTATCGGACGTAAATCCAAAAAGTCGTGTTTGAGACTATTTTGTTTTTTATTCGAGTGTGCTGTTATAAATTCATATATCATATAGGTACAAACATAAAAAATAAACGAAACAAAATATACATCGAGACTTCCGTTTGAGATTGGCTAGAAGTCTTTAAGTCTGGTTACATAAATATCCAAAACCAAAACCCTATTGTCTTCAAAAATAAAAAAGGGGTTATTTTCGGATTATATTTTCCCACACCTTTTCTTTACTTTTCCATTATTTTTTCCAATTTTCACCGACTACACATCATACAAGACGCAAATAGTAATTTAAATCCATAGAAAACGCTTGTCCAGCTTTAGCGGTTTTCTTGGGCCTGGTTAAGGGTTAAGAGTTACAAATTTACAATGCTGTGCAAGATTTTGATGAATAGTATTTTGAAAGTTAAACCACTGGTCCAAGGGATTAAAATGATCAAAATGTAACCGTGTATATGATAGTTTATTTGAATTGTAAGTAACTGTGCCGTTAGTGTGCTTATTATAAATAAATAAATAAATACTGGGCAAGCTTGAGCAACTTAACTCGCAATTCAGACTGACTAACGGCATGATACTCAAATTGTTACGATAAGCACTAGTATGTCGGTTAAAATTCTGTTCTACTCGCAAGTTTTCAAGTAGCAAGTTTTGTCATCGCTAGCCTTTTGATTCTCACTAGGTACACCTTTGTTAAATGAACGCCCGTATCCCCCAATGCTACTTATTGCAGTCCATAATGTAGGGGACGTACGTAAAAAATTACATAAACAAACAAAATCCCACCATCTTAACAACAAGTTTAGTACTTTATACTATCTAGGACGTGACATCCCACAGAAGAATCAGTCCTCAAGTGGCACGGTCGGCTGTCCTTCGCACACAACATAGCTACCAGCTATTAAACATTTTCAATGCACTATAATGCTAGATTCTGTAGCAGTAGCGCAAATAATGAGGCAGCAAGGTTAGCTGCGAAAAATAAATGATGTCACAAGTTTACCTTTCGTCGATTATCACCATCCGTCCAAAATGATGCAAAACAAAATCACAATAACCATATTAATATTGTATCAACCAGGTCTGGACGCCACCGGAACTGTGATCATACTCTGCACGGAAAAATTACCTGCCCTTGAACCACTGAAGTACATGATACTGGGCAAGCCTGAACAACTTACCTCGCAATTCAGACAGACTTATGGCATGATACCCAAATTACTACGGTAAGCACTAGTATGTCGTTTTACATTTCCTTTTTACAATCAGAGGGAGAGTAACAAATACACCTGCGAAATTTACTAAATATACGCCGTAGCAGCTGTGGATACGAAACGTTAGAGCGAGATGACACACAACTCAATACAAAAATCTTGTCTTTAATATTCACTGTTCTAAAATCTTGTCTTTAATATTCACTGTTCTACTCGCAAGTTTTATCATCGCAAGCCTTGTGATTCTCAATAGGTAAACGTTTGTTAAATAAATGCCCGTATCCCCAAAATACTACTTATTGGGTGATCCAATTCATGAAATGACTAAGTCCATTTATTATAGCTATCTACACTAGCTTATTAATTCCCTTTCGAATGGTATATTCAAGATTCTTTTTTTTATGTAATGGCCAAGAAATCACTTAATCCTAAAGAGCGTTTACGCCTTACGACATTTCATACAAACTTTCCAAGTCCTTATTTACCGAAATGACTGAACCGATTTTAATGAAACTTAATACGCATAAGCAAGATACATAGGTCTAAAAAGTTACTAAAACATTTTCGAAATGTCTTTAAAAAAAAAGAGAATTGGAAATTTATGTTTCCATAGATAACTTATAATTGGTCTAATTTAGCTGTAACACAGTTTTTCGAAAATTATTTTTATTATCTTTTTAGACCCATGTATCCTGGGTACGAGTATGAAGTTTCATTAAAGTCGCTTAAGTTTTTTTGGAAGAAATCGCGAAGACCATTGTTTTTTTTAAAGTCCTATCTTAGTCCTGACGTGTGTTGCCAAACACGTCATTACGTCAAATTACGGGACCGATTTTTTTTCATAACGGCTTTTATAACTTTTTGTTTATACGTTACCACCAATAGATTCTCCACAACTACCCTCTATTTCCGGAATTACACTAAAACAAATGAAGCAGAATGATAATGATAATGGCGATTATTCTGCTTCATCTGAGAATAAATGGACACCAGATGATTCAAGCCGAAATCGTCCATTACTATTTTGGCTTATGTACACGTGCCCGCTTTCTCTAACACAGTGGTTCTTTACCGGTGGTCCCTGGAGGCATTCCAAGTGGTCCGCGAAGCCATCCTAATAATATGTGGCGTGACGTAATGAGTCGAGTCGAAAGAACGCGAGCCGCGAGCGAAAAGCTCGCCTGCACGATTCCGAAAGCGAAACGCGGTGCACGAGGGCAGGGGCGGGGGTTTCGTTCCATTCGTTCATCGTTTTAGCGGCGCGGCCGCGCAGTTTGCCGATCGTCCGTCACTTCACTTGCAACGTCGACGATGTAATGGGCGGTAGGGATTTATAACGTGGCCTTGAGAGCGTGACGAGTATTGTACCTACTGAGTACCGTAAAATGGGGTTATTTAGAACTCACGAGGCTATTTGAAATTTACGAATAAAAAGTTTTGACTACGTGGATATTTATATCTGAGAACAGTAGGAAATATATTTTACCATCTGGCAATACAGTGTCAACTAATGTCAATGTCACAAAGCAATTTTGACAGATAACGGCTTTCAAAGTGGTTCAGCTCGTAATTTTAAAAAGTGTTGTGTTTTTGGTGTATTTCGTGCCTGGATAACTTTCGTCTGATACACAAAATCTAGACAGGTATGTAAGAAATTGAATAAACTAAGTAATAGTATGTTTTATGCGCTTTTCAGTGTTTCTATTTGCTGGTTCCTACCTTTTTTGAGCTGGCATATATTTCGATTTTTCTAAATGGGGCTATTTGGTTTATGTTTTGGGGTTAATTGGAACGAAGTTTCAAATAGCCCCTTTAAAGCGTGATATACATTGCCAAAGAATTTAATCATAGTTCCAAATAGTCCCAATTGCGTATTTTGAGCATGTTAAGGGCAAGATATTTCTCGGTATACGGTACTCACAAAATAATTTACCTAAACTGCACTGTATAAAATTAAAGAACATTTCCTGCATGGTTGATTGTCGCACCTGAATAACCAATAGTTATTCTTTAGATTCCTTTTATTTTCGTTATAAGTACCTACCTACTTATATTTATTATAGATAACATTAAACAAAACTACGGACATGCGTCTGCGTAATTATTTAATGGAAGAATGCGCCGCCGGAATTACATAGGAGAATATTTTAATATTAATTGTTTATTCATTTGCTACAGATATTAACTTTACTATGGTGCGGACCTACCAACGAAAGTTTACAAATTCACGCAACGGTAAGAATCATTCACCTTACCTAAGTTATTGCAAAGAAGATTTGCAAAATGCAATAGAAGAAATTCAAAATGGCTCACTTAAATTAATAGAGGCGGCTAATAAATACAACATACCAAAGAGTACTTTAAGCAGAAAATGTCGAAATATAAATTGCACACAAGAAAAAGCCGGACATCCTACTCTTTTTTCAAAAGATGAAGAGATGGCGTTCATAAAATACATACAAATATTGAGTAATTGGGGGTTTCCACTAGATTCTACAGATTTACGCGTATTTGCCCAAAAATACTTGAACAAACTAGGAAAAACCGTCTACAGTTTAAAAGACAATATGCCTGGAGTAGATTGGGCGCGAAATTTCATGATTAGACATAAAGCTGAAATTTCCAACCGAAATGCATCAAATATCACAAGTGACCGCGCCAAAGTTTCACCTGCTATAATAGACGATTTTTTTTCCCATTATGAAAATACTATTGAAGGTGTCTCTCCTGATTGTATCATTAATTATGATGAGACTAATCTCACTGATGACCCGGGCCATAAGAAATATTTATTTAAGAGAGGTTGCAAATATCCTGAAAGGGTAATCAACACTACAAAAACATCTATTTCTTTAATGTTTACCGGCACTGCTGATGGACAGTTATTGCCAACATACGTTGTATATAAGGCAGATCATTTATGGGATCAATGGCTAGAAGGAGGGCCTGAGGGGACGAGGTACAACCGATCGAAAAGTGGTTGGTTCGACTCTACGTGCTTCGAGGACTGGTTTAATACTGTCATAGTACCATATGCAAGAACAAAACCTGGCCAAAAAGTGATAATTGGGGACAATTTATCTTCACATTTTTCAGAATCCGTATTACAAACTTGTCAGGAGCTTAATATTATGTTCGTTTGCTTACCTCCTAAAACCACTCATTTACTCCAACCGTTAGATGTTGCATTTTACGCGCCTTTAAAAAAATACTGGCGTGAAGTATTGACACACTGGAAGAGAACAGAAGGACTTAAACATAAAACTTTAGTAAAAAGTTCATTTCCTATGTTATTGTATAGATTGCAGAATAAATTAAGAGAAAAGGGTTCAGAATCCAACAATCTAATTGCCGGGTTTAACAAATGCGGCTTATATCCCGTTAATTCACAACGACCAAAATCTCGATTGCCCCACACAAATTCTATTTCGGAGGAAATACAAGACACGGCATCTTCAGCTGTAATAGAAATATTAAAAGAATTAAGAAATCCAACCGCGGCTCTTGAACAGCCTAAGCGAAAAAAGAAGTGTAATGTTCCACCCGGGAAAAGCATTACTGCAGATGATTTATTACAAATGGAAAAACCGTCAAGGATCAAATCTCGTCAAGGTAAAATAAAAACTATAAATAGATGTTCAAAAATAAATAGAACAATTTCAAACGACAGAGATAGAAGTAATATCGATTATAACAACAGAGAATCACACATGCAGCCCATTGCAGGACCTTCAGGGCAATGTAAACGAACGACACTTCGTAAAGAAAATAGGGGAAATGAATCTGACTCCACCTATATTAGTTCAGAAGATGAATATCCAACTGAGAATAAAAATAAGCCTCAAAAACCAATGTCAAGTTTTAAAGGAAAAGGCAAAGGCAAAAAAAGTAAAATTCAGGCTCCTGCCGTTGCAAAATCCAGAAGGAAAATAACTACAAGAAAGCTTAGCATTTCAACCACAAGTGTTTCGGATACAAGGAGTGTGCATAGTGACTCGGACCTACTAGATGTTGATTTCGATGACCACAGCTCAGATATTAATAATAGGAATGATCGTTCACCGTTTATAATTCCGAAAACAGACAATAGTGACAAAATAGAATATCAAAATAAGATTACTGATGAAGAAATAGATGAAAAAGTCAAAACAAAAAGTTGCGTATCACATGATACAATAAAATATGGGATGAGTCATCAGCACAGTGAAATGAAAACTTTACCATCAATGGCCGAGATACGGAATGATTATGAAAACGAAAAGAAGGATAAACCCAGAAGTGAAGTGAACGAAAAAGCTCAAAGAATACTCTGTGATAATCAATATAATGAAGTACCTCTTATTTTCTTTGATGAGTTTGGGAGTGAAGAAATTGTAGTTGAAGATGTTAATAATACTAAAGAAATTATAAATGACAAAGAATGTAGTGAAGTTATGGATAATGATGAAAATGCGGATTTAATTGAAAATAAAGAAAACCACTTCGAGAACAGGAAAAAACTGACTATTATTAAGGAAGAAAGTTTACAAAATGCGTTCAAAAACAAAAAAGTAGTCTTTAAGGACCTTAAACCTGTATGTCTAAGCAGTTACATTGATATACCAAAGAAAAATAAGCAAAAGCCAAAGAATTATTATAACGATAGACAAGAAATTTTAAAAGCATTGATGGATAGTGACTAAGGTTTTGATTATTTCTTTTATATTTTTTGAAGTTTTATATATTTTATTGTAGACATCTAAGCAGAAACCATTTTATGAATAGTTTTGTTTTAATATGTTTATTTTACGTACATTGCTCAAAAGAATATTTTTATTTGTTTAAATATCTCATAATTATAAGTTTAGGACTTATAATTAATTATGAAACCTAAGAATTTTTTTTTTTGTTATTATTTTGGCAACGTCACAAAAGCCAAGACACCAATTAGGTACCAAATCAAACCACGAAGTTTTTACTAAAAAAAAATCATAGAAGTTTTTATGATTCATGCAAATAGGTAACTTTGATTTTAATGTTTCACTTCGAAGACTGAGTAATCATAATATTAATAAATTAGGTATAAGTCCAAAATGTGAGATTGTTACGGCCTTACTGTAAAAGAAGAATAAATGTTGTGATTGTCTAAAGTTGTTTTATTTAAATAAATAATTTAATCATTTAATAAAAGAATCAGGTCACTACCTATCTGCACAGCTAACTCATTTTGCGCAATAGGTACATTTTTATTTGAAACGAGCTGTCCTGTGCGGCTTCACCCACATAATTTTGCTTGCAACTTTCTTAAATTTTTCTTTCATAAAACCTTTTTCCTGACAATAACAAACGAAAAAATAATAATTTCGTAATCGGTTTAGCCTTTCTCGAGTTTTGCGCTTAGCAACACATTTAGCGATTCATTTATATTTACATACTTAGATAGATCATGCTTGCCCTTAAATATTCCAAATATAGCTTCACCTTCATTAAGAATACCTTTGTTATATTAACATTACATTCCAAATAACCCCAAAGAGGCAATGGATCTCTTAGTGAATAAATGTTCAGTTGTAATTTTTGGCTTGTCTATAGCTTATAGAGAGTGAAATTAAGGTGAAATAAAGGCAACTTCTCATCCTTTAACTATTCCAAATATAGCTTACTGACTTTTATTTGACACAGCTAAAAAAAATAAGAAAAACTAATGCAAAAAAGTGAGATTACAAATAACCCCATTGATGCGATATTTGGAATAGCAACAGTAAAGTAATATATCTTTAAATCTAATAACAGAAGTTGTACTACGATCATTACTTTTATAGTTTATTGTATAATCTACCGAAAAAATAAGATACCATATCATTTGAATTATTACAAATTTTACAAACACCTGTTTTACGAAAAAAGTGTTTTAATTAACCCCATTTTACGGTACTTAGTTTAATTTTTAAAGTTCTACAGCAAAAAGCAAATATCCTTAGTCTATGAAGGTAGTTATAGTAAATAACTACTCCAGATATAAATACTACGTAGGTAAGTAATTACTATTTTCGTCACATTGTAAACTGCTAGGTTTCTTATTTGGTACTGTGTACGAAGTTTTTAATATTTCTTATAAAACGGAAAATAATGCATAATTCAGTATTTTTGTAGGTTGGTTAGGTTTTAGTGAGCAATTAAAAACGAGTCTTATTTGACTTGCATTGTTTGTGTGTAGGTAGGTAGGTTTGTTTGTTCAGGTCTAAACCTTACAACTTAATAATAGGTCTTTACCTATGAAATTGCCGTATTGCAGTACAGACTTTTTCAAACAAAAAAAAGTTTTGATTGGCTATGAGTTCTAAATTCAAATTAATTTTGTTTTAAAAATATGACATTCTATTTACAAAATCAGTCTTTTGTTTATTGATTAGCGTTGTATTTTCATTACATTTCAACATTTTTCCTCATAATGGATACTTTGAAATTTCGTGTAATTATGGAATATGAGTTCCGTCGTGGCACCAACGCGGCACAAACGACCCGTAACATCAACGACGTTTACGGAGAGAACTGTACAAACGAACGCACAACCCGTTATTGGTTTGCTCGGTTCCGTTCTGGGAATTTTGACTTGAAAAATGAACCTCGTGGTCGTCCGGAAACTTTGGTCATCAATGATGAATTAAAGGTGATTGTTGAAGCTGATGAAACTCAATCTACAGCTGAGCTGGCAGCAGCTTTTGATGTTAGCATTAAAACAATATTGGTCCATTTGCGACAGATTGGCAAGATAAAAAAGCTTGATAGATGGGTGCCCCACGAACTTAACGATCGCCAGCGCAACGTACGCGTCGAGACTTGCCTTGCGCTGCTTAACAGGCACAGGAATGAAGGAATTTTGAACCGAATTGTTACGTGCGACGAAAAATGGATTCTTTTTGACAATCGAAAGCGCTTAGCAAGTTGGTTAGATCCTGGTTCGGTACCAAAGCAATGTGCAAAACGAAAAATGACCCCTAGAAAGGTGATGGTCACAGTTTGGTGGTCTAGTGCTGGTGTGATTCATCATAGCTTTTTACAAAACGGCGAGAGCATTACTGCAGATGTGTACATTGAAGAACTGACCACAATGATGGCGAAACTCGCACGTCTGCAACCAGCTTTGGTCAATCGGTCGTCTCCACTGCTACTTCACGACAACGCGCGGCCCCATACTGCACAACAGACCGTCTCTAAGCTGCATGAGTTGGGTTTGGAAGCTCTCCCTCATCCGCCATACTCACCAGATCTTGCGCCTTCCGACTATTACTTTTTCCAAAAGTTGGACAACTTTTTAGCGGGAAAAAAATTCAATTCCCGAGAGGCAGTACAAAACGCCTTTGAAGAGTTTGTTGTCTCCCGTCCAGCTGATTTTTTCAAGAAGGGCATCCATAAACTGCCACAGCGTTGGCAAAGATGCATTGATTGCAGGGGTGATTACTTTGAATAAAAGAAATAAATAAGTTCGAAAAAAAAAATACTTTAACTTTTTTCAAACAAAACGGCAATTTCATAGGTAAAGACCAAATATTTCAAAGCAGTTATTCTCAACCAATTGAGAGAAAGTTGGGAATACATGTCATTTCGGTGGCAATGCCATTGTTTGGTATAATTGAGCAGATTATGATGTATATGTAAATATAGGTACCTACCTAATAATACCGTCGTATTTACGTACGTATTTTTATTATCTTATCATCATCATCATCACTTCAGCCCAAAAGACGTCCACTGCTGGACATAGGCCTCCCCCAAGTGTCGCCATATTGACATTTTGGGGGGTTTTGCCATAATCGCCACGCTTGGCAGGCGGGTTGGCGATCGCAGTACGGTTGTTACAAAAGCACAGAGAACGCTGCTGCCCATTCTCTGGCAAGTCCCTTAGTCGCCTCTTACAACACTCACGGGAAGATATGGGATGGTGCTATTCTCTACGGCCGACACCATACAGAATGATGTTGCACATCTCCCCGTAATAGCACAAATGCGACGCGATGTCGACGGAAATTTAAATCCGCGACCAGAAACTACTCTCTTGTCAAATCTCAGAGAAACTGTTACTGAGTTAACTGACCGAGAAACACCGGCTGAAATAAGACGCAGATATCATGCGAATTGCCCAATTCCTGGAGCCATATGGAATGCTGACCATATTTTGTCAAATCCAGACGAAATCATCCCCGCGGACTATAATATTATCTTATACTAGTCCATATTATCACTAAAACTTCGTTTTCAGAAAAATGCCTCCAAAAAGAAAATATGACGACGACTATATTAAGCTGGGCTTTACTTCAATAGAAATTAATGGAGAAACTAGACCGCAATGCGTTTTATGTGCAACTGTTCTTGCTAACGACGCTTTAAAACTGGCAAAGTTGGAACGTCATTTGAAGACCGTGCATCCGAAGTTTTGTAACAGTTCGCGAGAATTTTTTGAAGACAAACTAATAAATCTTAAAAAAAAAAAACTTGGTTCCTGTGGAACAAGTTATGCAACATCTGAAAAAACATTATCCTGCATCATTTGAAGTTTCAAAATTGATTGCCAAATCGAAAAAAGCACACACAATCGGCGAATCTTTAATAAAGCCCTGTATGACGGCGAATCTTTTATAAAGTTGCAGAAGAGCTTTTAGGCGCGGAAGCTCAAAAGAAAATTCGTGAAATACCGCTTTCTAATGACACAGTTAAGTCGCGCATTCAAAAAATGTCAACTGATATTGAAGACCAAGTTATTGACAAGATTAAAAACAGCCCTTATTTTGCATTACAATGTGATGAGTCTACCAATGTTTCGCAATGCTGTCAATTACTAGTATTTATTCGATTTTTGGAGGACAATAAAATGTTTAAAGAAGAGTTATTATTTTCTCAAGAACTGAAAACGACGTCGCAAGGTGCAGATGTTATGAATGCAATAAGTCAATATATGGAGAAACATGGACTTATGTGGGAAAGGCTTGCCGGGTTTTGTACTGACGGTGCCCCTGCTATGCTTGGTTCTCGCTCTGGTCTTGCAGCATTGGTAAAAACTAAAATCCATCCGCAAAAACGACGCACTGCGTTATTCACCGTCAAGCGTTGGCTGCCAAAACGCTCCCGGAATGCTTTACTATAGCTCTGAAAACAGCTATAAAAGTAGTTAACTTTATTAAAAAGAGCGCACTCAATACTCGTCTATTCAAACAGTTGTGTTCTGACATGAACTCTGATCACGAAACTCTGCTTTTCCACACAGAAGTTCGTTGGCTTTCGAAAGGAAACATGCTGTTGAGGTTGTACGAACTAAGAGAGGAAGTACAAATATTCTTAACTAACAAAGAAAACAAAGAGTTGCTAGATCAGTTCTGTGAGCCCGAATATAAAATACGTTTTGCTTATTTGGTCGACTTTTTAATAACGTCAACAATTATAACAATACGGTAAACAACCGAAATCGGATCCTGAAGTACTAGAATCAGTTCGTCAGCATATCAATTCAGTCCCACGAGCTGAAAGCCATTATTTACGTGCCAATACCACTCGCGAGTTTATTGATGGTGGACTTACCTTGGCTGCCTTACATCGCGACTATGAATGCCAACGCAAAAGTGCTGGTAAAGAAGCAGCTACATTGTTCATTTACAGTCAGATTTTTAACAGGGAATAAAATATATCGTTTTTTATACCTAATAAAAAAGACCAATGCAATTTTTGTGAATCTTACAAAAACGCAGAAGGTGATAAGAAAACAGAAATAGAACACCAGTATATGAACCACCAAAGAGAAAAGGTGTTAAGTCGTACAGAAAAAGCAGCAGATATTGCACTTTCTCGAGAACCACAAAGCAAAGTCATAGTAGCCATATATGACTTACAAGCACAGTTACCTGTGCCAATCGGCAACTCATCAGCATTTTACTACAAATCCAAATTGAATTGCTATTATTTTACTTTAAGACGACTATTAGTAACGTATTTAAATCTTGAATTTTTGATTACCTACTATAAATAATATTAACTTTATTCCAGATAACAAATATCAAAACGGATTCAACTACTTGATACTTTTGGCATGAGGGTTTGGGTTCTAAAGGCTCTACAGAAATAGGAACTTGCGTCTACAAGTTTCTAGAGAAAGTTGCTGAAGAGCATCCAGATTCTGATGTTATTTTCTATAGTGATAATTGTTGCGGCCAACAAAAAAATCGGTACGTATCAAATTTTTGACGGTGAATATTTTAATGCAATTATTAACTTTATTATAATTTCTAATAAATGTGTTTTTATTTTTAGATATGTGTTCAGCATGCGTTACTATGCTGTCGAAAATTTAGCTATAAATTCTGTGTGCCATACGTTTTTAATCAGCGGCCATAGTCAAAATGATGGCGATAATGCCCATTCTCTGATTGAAAAATCAATAAAAAGGGCTAAAAAGTCTAGACCCATCTAAGTACCAGATCAATAATATGTTAATTTGATAAGAGATGCTAAAAAAAGAGGAAACCCTTTCATTGTTCATGAGATGCATTTCAGTAACTTTTATGAGTTGAAAGCACTGACTGAAGAGCAAGCCATTAATTACCAGAAAGACACTGGGAATATAATAAAACTGACTGACTTAACAATGATTAAATTTACTAAAAATAGGGACTTCTATGAATTTAAAATATCTTTTGAAGGAGCATGGGTCCAGGCTAAGCTTAAATTGATACGACGAAAAAGAAAGCAGCCATCACAAATTAATTTAAAAGCAGCTTATGATTCAAAAATGAATATTTCTGATTCAAAGAAAAACGATTTGTTAAAATTACTTCGTTCTAACATAGTGCCCAGCTATTATGAAGGATTTTATAATAATCTTTAAATAAGTATGAGAAATACCTACCTTTTCTTATTAATTATATTCATACTCTTATTATATTCATTCTTATTAAGTAGGTAATGAAAGAAGATACCTGGTTAAAATCTTCGTAACTAAGTATACCTACGTAACTATTCGCCAAGGATCTTTGTCTCTCTGTAGTCAGCTGTGAGTTAGGATTTGCGCATGGAATACTCGCGTTTAAAAGCTTTACGTAGGTATTTAAACAGAGTTTAAAAAGGCAAAGTTATCACAAGCGTTACAAGCGTGAGTTTTTCACACACAAATTCATCCAGCTGTTAAATTCACAGAGAACCATACATCATGGCGTTAGAAGGAGACGAGTGCTTTCTGGACGAGCATTTCGAGGAAGCTCTCAAACAGCTTCCCACGAGTGCCAGAGGGGATATCCTCCACCAAGGTTTCACAGGTGTGATAGGGCCTACGCCCGGGGTGGCCACAAGAGCGGGGGAGCGTCGTCTCTCTGAGGATGGGGACCCAACCGCCAAGAAACCCAAAAGAGCAAGAGACCAACCACTGTTGTTCATGAAGAGATTTCGGAGTCGGAGGATGCTCCTCATGCAGGACCTAGTCGGGCCCCACCCTCGGCTCCGCCTAGAGATCAGGAGCATGAAAGCATGGTAATGACCATACTACTAGATATTCAGAAAACGCAAAGAGAACTCCTTGCTAGTCACCGAGACATGTTTAACATGATCTCAACAATGAACACACAGCTTACCACGGATCGTCAAAGGCTGAATAACCTGGAGCTGAGGATGGAGAATTTACAGAAGGCTCGTATGATGGGCCTAACCCATCAATCCCTCACCCTCTGCTCCTGCCAGCGGAACCACTCCTCACACAGCCGCACCTACTGGGAACCTTGGACAGATTCTCATCTAACCCCCAGAGAGAAAAAGGTCTGTGTCGAATAGTAAAGGTCAAAATCATGAACCTACTGTGCAAGTTCCTAATATTGCCTAATACGCTTATAGTTTTGTTTACTGCTTAGTCAATTAATAAAGATACTTAAAGGTAAAGTAAACTTCCTTCAAATGTCGGAGTGATAAAGTAAAACTTGATTTGAATATGGATTTCACTATCGTACCTTTATCTAAACTTAAACTGCCAAGATTTTAAGTGCTTTTGTTTTTAGAATGGAGAGTAACTATCTCACCATAATTTAAAAAATTTATGATGATTACCTACCTTTACAATTAAGAGAAGATACGTGATTATACTTAAAATAATGACTATTTCTCAACGATTCACGAGCCAAATATAGGTTATTATAATATGCATGCGTTAATAAACGCAATAACGATGAATATTGTTTTTTATGGTCAGTAGTTGCCCTTTATATTTTTTTTTTGTTTGCCGCTTTATATCCAGCTAAAAGTCACCCTGAAAGAGTATCATCTTATTATCCTGATTTTCGAAACGTGATAAATGTAAAGGACATATCATTTCCATTAAGTTTCTCAGATGTTGCGCGGTTCGAATTAAATAACCCTAATTTTTGTATTTACATCTATGGTTTAAAAAATAATATCGTCACGGGACCGCTGTACAAACCAAAAGCTTTGAAAGGAATGGTAATTCATTTACTTTACTTAGAAAAGGACGATTTGACATATTACTGTTTTATTAAGGACTTGCCACGACTTGTTGTTGCCGGACATGGAGTTTCTTGCCGGTTCTTCTCGATAGGAAACCACCAACCCGTACCGAGCACCTTTTTGTCGACGTTTTATAAGTGCCCCTGTAGGCCTATGAAAAATAAAAATATTTTGATTTTGATTGACTTGTTAAGAGTCAAATATCAAAAAACCACGGTAAACTTTACTTTTGTGATGATTGTTTAATGTTTTTTAATTCGAATGATGATCTTAGTTCGCATAGTTGTGGGGGTATTACCACTGAACTACCTACAAAGGGTTCCTTTATACAGTTTAAAAATTATAATAGAAAGCAAATTGTACCACTTGTTATAAAAGCGGATTTTGAAACAATGCAGGAACGGTACGAATCTTGTGACCCTGATCCAACTAAAGCTAGCACTGTAACACGTCAGCGACACGTGCCAGTAGCTTACGGTTATCATATCACGTGTGCGATAGACGAACGCTACAATCGTTACGTTTTATTATATCGTATTATTCCGATTTCCTCCGAGGAAAGCATACAGGTCCGGTTTGTAGATTATTTTAAGTTTTTAGGAACCAGCTTAGAAAAGTCAGTCAGTACAATGAAAAAACAAGAATTTCAACAATTAAAATCTTATTTTCCTGACAAAAACGAATTTGACCTACTTACCCGTAAAGGGGTATATCCATACGACCATATTATTATGTGTCAATGGGAACGTTATGAAGATACGTGTTTGCTTTCTAAAAAATGCTTTTATAACTCTTTGAGTAATATTCCCATTTCCGACGAAGATTATTCACATGCTTGATCCGTTTGGTCTGTATTTAATATCCAAAATATGGGTATGTATACAGATTTATATCTTAAAACCGACGTTCTTTTGCTAACAGATGTATTTGAAAGTTTTCGTATAACTTGTAAACGGATATATATATAACACTATAATCTGGATCCCGCATTTTATCTAACAGCACCAAGTTTATCTTTTGATGCAATGCTTTTAAAAACCGGAGTTCAATTAGAATTGATAAGAGATGATGAAAATTTTTGAATGATACAAAAAGGTATTCATGGTGGTGTTTGTATGTGTTCCAAAAGGCACATTAAAGCCAACAATAAATATTTAGACACCTACGATCCATCCCATCCCGATTCGTTTATCATTTATTTAGACTGTAACAATTTATATGGCTATAGTATGTGTCAATCCCTACCCTATTCTGACTTCAGATTAATGAATATACAAGAAATAGAACTTTCAAAATTAAACTTGACTGACATCAGTGATACTGCGGAAAATGGTTACATTCTTGAAGTAAATCTAATATATCCATTGAATTTGCACATTGAACACAATGACTTTTCATTTTGTCCAGAAAAATGTTTACCACCTGGTGGTAAGAATAGAAAACTAATACCCAATTTGTATGATAATAAATATCACTATGTTATTCACTCTGTACATTTGAAAAAATGCTTACAGCATGGTTTAGTATTGAGAAAAATCCACCGTGCTATTACATTTAAGCAAAGTTGTTTTTTAAAGCAATATATTGATATTAATACTCAGTTACGACAAAAAGCAAAGTCAACCTTTGAACAAGATTTTTTTAAATTATTAAACAATAGTATTTTTGGAAAGACGTTAGAAAATAATGAAAATCGAATAGATGTGAAGTTAGTAAACAAGTGGTGTGACGTAAGCAATAAAACAAAAAAGACTTCTTGTGCTGAAAAATTAATAGCCAGCCCATATTTTCACAGTGCCTCTATATTTTCTGATGATCTAGTAGTCATTCAAATGAAACCTTAGCGTATTATTCTTAATAAACCGATATACATAGGGTTTACAGTATTAGAATTATCTAACACTCACATGTATGATTTCCACTATTCTATTATAAAACCTTTTTATGGTAACCGAATTGAATTGTGCTATACTGACACAGATAGTCTTGTTTATGATGTGCAGAGTAATGACGTGTATAAAGATTTCAAGGTTCGTTTTCTACAATATTTTGACACAGGCAACTACGATTTAGACAACGGATTTAACCTGCCAATTATTAATAAGAAGATTCCAGATCTGTTTAAGGACGAAATGGGTGGAAAAATTATCCAAGAGTTCGTAGGACTGCGCTCAAAAATGTATTGTATTAAAACGTTAAACAAAACAATTAAAAAAGCAGAAGGCACAAGAAAAAATGTTACAGCAAATTTAAATATGTTAGATTATAAAAATGTTTTGTACAATTGCGATGTTATTCGCAAAAAAAATATACTATTTAGGTCTATAAAACATGAAATATTTACCTAGGATGTAAATAAAGTAGCACTTTCAAGTAATGACGATAAACGGTTGCTATGCGCTGATAAGGCATCTACTTTAGCCTGGGGTACGCAACGCAACTATATTTATGTAATGCGTTACCATTATTTTTAAATGTAAGTAATAACAGTTAATACATTTTTTTATTGTGTGTATTTAAGATGATGTTCTAAATGTAAAGATAGGATATTTTATGTAAGTACCTACTAATAACAATTACCTAAAGCAGTGTTTAGATACAAGTAATGTGTAATGTAATTGTAAAACTTTTATTTTCTTGGTGCCCCCCAAATAATATAATATTTTTATCTTATTTCTTGTAGGAAATAATATTAGAACTTATTAAGTAGCTAATTAGTTTTAAGAATGCTTATGCGATAGAGTCTGGCAAAAGAAAGTAGATACTAGAATTATTTGCAGACTTTTTATATGGCAATATTTTTATTTATGTCAATCTCAATTTGTCAAAACAAGATGGCGTGTTGTTTTTGATTCATTGTGACCTTTTTGAGCATTTCTCCAACTTAAAACATGAATAAAACGATTATAAGTGGAGTGCGGGAGATGTTGTATCGCATGATTTCGAAG
The DNA here is from genome assembly GCA_949152445.1 of Cerastis rubricosa. Taxonomy (NCBI): domain Eukaryota; kingdom Metazoa; phylum Arthropoda; class Insecta; order Lepidoptera; family Noctuidae; genus Cerastis; species Cerastis rubricosa. Next base: position 9,610,653 of record OX424524.1, on the reverse strand, counting down.
TTCGAAGAAAAACAACAGGAGAAAGACGCCCAATTCAATCAGAAACAAGATTGTTGTTTGTGTGTTTACGTGTGGTGTTGGATTTCTTAGGTTAGTATGACGCTTTGATGTTGATACTTTGTTTGAATTTGAAATTATTATTTATGATTTCACAAAAACTATTTCTGTTTGGTTTACATTCTGTTTAAATTACGTTAAACATCATCGACATAATGCATTATGGTCATTTATCATAACATTTAGGAATGATAATAGCCTTATTGCATTAAGCATTATTTTGCATTGTAATTTTAAGACAAATTGTTTTATTTTACAGAAAAATTGGAGATAGCAGGGGTTGATGATATAGTGAAAACTATTGAAAAACTTACTGCTTTAGAGCAGAAAGACAGGATAAAAACCCAGAACCAGTACTTAGATGAAATAGCTTCAATCACTGGTAAGTTTTTACTAAATACATACATAAGTTTTACAATGATATAATTTACTACATGACTTGCTATTAAAAATGCAGCACCTAATCATTCTAATTCATCATTCTTTACAGAAGTGAGTGTTACGACATTAAAAAGAATAAAAAAGGAAGGTGTGGTAAATGATGGTATCTGGAATACCCCAGGGAAAAAACGGCCTCATAAACCCACAGTGTCTAACTTAGATAGTTTCGATATAGATGCTATTCGTAACAAAATTAACGAATTTTACATCGTTAGAAAACAAGTTCCTACGTTGAGAACTCTGTTAGTGGAATTAAGAGAAAGCATTGGATTTACTGGATGCCGGGAAACTCTTCGCCACTTATTATTGTTCAATGGCTATGAATTTAAGAGAAATACAAATGAGCGTTCATTGTTAATTGAACGTTATGAAATATCTGCCTGGAGACATCGGTTTTTAAGAACCATGGCTTTGAAACGTAGAGAAGGAAAGTCAATAATTTATTTAGATGAAACCTATATTCATAAAAACTACAGACCCAAGAAGTCTTGGCAAGGTCCATCTACAAGTGGTGCAATTGAAAATGTTTCAACAGGGAAAAGATACATAATTGTACATGCTGGATCAGAGAAAGACCCTGTGCCTAACTCGTTATTAGTATTTAGAACTAAATCTAAAATGGCAGACTACCACCACGACATGAATGCCGTTAACTTTGATAAATGGCTTAGAGAAAAGCTCATACCCAATTTAAATGAGCCGAGTGTAATAGTTATGGATAATGCCAGTTACCATTCAATCATAGTAAATAAAGCTCCTACATCACAAAGTCGCAAGAATGAGATAAGAGAATGGCTTACTTTGAATGATATTCCATTTGAACAATATCACACAAAAGCAGAGCTGCTATGTCTAGTGAAACGAAACACACCAGAACCAGTATATGAAGCTGATGAACTTCTGAAGCAGAATGGGCATGAGGTATTGCGACTTCCCCCGTACCACTGTGATCTAAATGCCATTGAGCTGGTATGGAGTTTGGCTAAACGTAAAGTAGCAAATAAAAATATTGCCCTGCCTGCTGCGGAGTTGGAGAAACTTATTAAAGAGTCTTTTGAAAGCATTACTCCACAGGAATGGAAGAAAATGACTGATCATGTCATTCACATTGAAAATAAATATAAAGAAAGGGATAGAATAACTGAAGATAATTTAGAAAGTTTTATCATTCATGTTGGAGATAGTGATTCTAGTGGGTCAAATGAATCTTTCTACATGGAAATCCTAGACTCAGATTTTGATTATGGTAGTGAATAAATCAAAGTTATTATAGAATATTGTTGTATTTTTTATTCAGATAATATCACATATTACCTTGTCCTATTTTTATTCCAACGAAGTAAACTGATTTTCGAAATGTCACGCACGAAATGTCTCTTTGGTTTGGATCATAATGGGTAGACATGGTTTTACATCTCAAAAGTTCAGTTTACTTTGTCTGATTAAAAATACGACTTTACATACAACAAATACCTTAGGTTCCTATTTTTGGACCTGCCTACATGCTGTCAAGCAAATATTGTTTTACACAAAAAACAAATAATTGTAAAGTATCAAGTCAGGTTACTCTTTTGTCATTTGCCATACTCTATAACATTTCATAAAATTACTAAAATATTCTCTACTAACTTTATATCGTATCCTGCTTAGACGTATTAAGTTTTTTAAATCATATTATTCATTTCCAAACCTTCGGACTTTCAAATTTGTATGAAATGTCGTGTCGCATTAATGTGAAAGTTTTCTTTCATAAATTAATAGTATTTTATGATCACAATTATATCTGTTTCATTTCCATTCCTGATTGATGACAAAGTACGGTATATCAATACATGTTTTGATCCAGACCAATATTTGCTCATTTTTTCATAATATTTATATAAAAAATTATGTCGAAAAATAAAACAAGAAAACAAAAACCAGACCAGGACAAATACTTTTTTGATGTTCCGTGCGGGAATCGAACCCGTTACACTAATTTGGCGCAATTATTCGTCGAAAATGTGACAAAAACTGGATCGCTTTGAAGATGCGACGTTGAACATGTTTAAACATGAAATTGAATCGCAGCATAAGTCTTTATGAGTCACGTTCCACAGTAATATTATTAAGAAGAACATCCAACATTAGACAGTCAGCCTCTCATTTTCTCAGATTTTTATTGTTATTTATATTAAAAAATAATGACGAAAAATAAAACAAAAACCAGACCGGAACAAATACGTATTGTATGTTTCGTGCGGGAATCGAACCCGCGACACTAATTTGGCGCAATTAGTCGCAGCAAGCAGCACTGTTATAACCTAATACTTACCTTCGTGGTGCATCGAGACGAGTTCTTAACCAATGCGCCAAACGTGTCGTCGAAAATGTGACAAAATACTGGATCGCTTTGAAGATGCACACGTGGTGTAGAATTCGATACCGATCGGGTGCTCGAACACGAAGTTCAACATGTTGTAACATGAAATTGAATCACAGCGTAAGGCTTCATAGAGTCTAATTGCATATTAGTCACGTTCCACAGTAATATCACCAAGTAGAACATTTTTCATTAGACAACCAACTGGACCAGTCATATCACGTCGAATAAAAACGAATTGTAGGTAAGTGTTGTACAAGTACCTACTTACACAGTAGTATACGTACATACGTGTACAGTACATACTTTAAACGTTATTTCATCATGCTGTTTAATGTAAATATAGTTAATTATTATTTTGTTTGTTTCAGATCATTGACAATGTGTGATTCTCCAGATATTATCGACTTCTCACAATTCGCTCAAGGTTATCCGACTCCGAGTTTAAGCTCGCATATCCCAGAACAACAAAGAACTGTCTGCAAGGAGCCTAGAGCAAGAAAAGACTGCGAACCTACCAGCAAGAAGCCTAGAACAAGACGGGAGTGCCTAAAACAGAAGCCATCTCTGACTACACGTCAATCATTCCTCATAAACAATGAGAAGAAAAAAGGTTTACGACTGATCCAGGTACAAGTGTTGGACATCCGTGAAGAACAAGAACCTGCAAGTGATAATCAGGACATGGTAATGTTAAGTGCGCAGTATGTAGTGACTGAATCGGTGGATCATGTTATGGACGAGACGCAATCGTTAGTTACTAAAATTTCGGAAAAACTTTGCGGGGACAGATGTTATTATTAACTGGTGTCATTATTTTGTAAGTTGCTGTGTAAAGGAGGACGGGCATCTTGGTCTACAGTCCAATAAGAATGAGTAGCACATTTTCAGATTGGGATAAAATAATACATTAATATTCACTATGGGAAGTTTCCCCAAATCTGTGTCCGTTTGGAGATACAGCTATGCGAAAATGAGTACTTTTTATTTCAAACAACATTTCCATGAATGTAATTGTTATTAAAAATAACGCTTTAGCGATGACTAGGCTACTATACAATGCAGTAGCAAGAGCGGGACGGGGCAGGGGCGAGGTAAGCGCCACAGGGGGAGGGTTGCGTACGCGCCGGGCGGGCTACCTGGACTGGTATAACGAGTTTTGTAATCAGTCGGATCTTAGCATTAAGTGAGTGGCTACGTCACGTCTTTTGTTACGATTTTGCTGTGTTTGGACCTCTTTCTCTGTTTTTACTGACCTCGGCTTGCTTATGGACTTTGTTACTTATTCCTAACTTGTTAACTTTGGCTCGTGTGATATATTCTCCTTTCGTTATTCGTATCAGCTCGATTTATGGACTTTTGAACTGCCTATCGATAATGGAAGTTTTTCGAAACTGTGTGATGTGCCGTAGAGGATTGTACCGCGGACGGTACCAGCAACATATCTTGGCTGATAACCTTCCAAGAGAACGACCAGAAATCGCCGCGTTCATACAACAAAATGCTGTGTTAGAGGTTAGTAGGTACCAATTATTTTATTTTATTTTCATTTTTTTTATTTTATTTCTTCAGCAAAATAAACTTACACTAAAACATTATAACAGTATCTTGGTATTTCGATTAACAAAGTAATATTTTAGTGCAAAAACTACATAAAGCACTTGTTTACAATGTGTGTTTTAGTTACGAAACGTCTAAAAACGTGTAAAGGTGTTTATTTACCGTTAATGCACTTTGTTTGAGAAAGCTAAGAGGTCGGTCATTAATGCACCGAGAATATAGTAGATATATTTTGATTTGTTTTTATGTACCTATTAATTGTTATTATTTTTAGGTGGTGTTCGACAATACTCGAAGCTTGTGTCACCGATGTTGGCAGAGGACTGAGCGCGATCATAGACCCGCACAGCAAGCGGCACCGGCACGAGCGCCTGGTACAGTGCACTCTCAAGATTAAATGAGGGCACCAAACACTTCGGTGCATTGTATTTTCAACAACTGTGCCAATGTTACCCGTAATCGTATACCAAACGCGATAAAGATTAATGTATTTTGTGAGAGCAAGCTTTTTATTCCTGACAGCGCTAGGGTTTGTACAGAACACCTAGAACATAATGAATGGACCAACCTGCCGCAAATGTGTAATGTGACACATGATTTTAATGACGCTCAGTTTACATCGCTCTGTAACTTAATGAGAATGGCTGCTAACAACGAGCCCAGAATCGACTTCGAAAACAGAGGCGCGATGTCTAATGAAGAGATGCACTTATGGACTGGGTGCACGTACGATCAGTTCGAAGCTATATTAGAGCAAACTCCATCACTAAGCGAACATTGTAACCAGCCCAAAACTGCATTAGGCATCTATTTAACGAAACTAAGAACTGGCAACTCTGACGAGAGACTGGCAACATTATTTCATATATCTCGTCGAAAACTAGAACGTTTTTTGCCTATAGTTCGAGAATGTCTAAGTAATGATTACGTTGTGATGCATCTAGGAGTGGACCACATTACCAGAAATAATATTCTCCAAAGAAACTTAACTATTCCAAGAACTTTGTTTGGAAACGACGCAAACAGCAAAGCCATCATTGTATGTGACGGTACATACATATATATTAACAAAAGCTCGAATTTTCTATTTCAACGGCTGTCATACAGCTTACACAAATATCAAAACTTGTTGAAGCCGTTTTTAATGGTAACCACGGATGGCTATATATTAGATGTCAAAGGGCCATTTGCCGCTACCAAGACAGATGCCAACATTATGAGTGACATAATGAATAAAGAAGAAGAGCCGCTGCATTGGTTTCTCGAACATAATGATGCATTTATCCTGGATCGAGGATTTAGAGACAGCTTGCAGGATATAGAAGCTTGTGGCTACGAATATCATGTGCCACCAACCAAAGACAGAAGAGAAAATCAGCTTACCACAGAGCAAGCTAATCAGTCTCGTTTGGTCACCATGTGCCGATGGGTAGTGGAAGTGGTGAATGGGAGGTTTAAACGTGATTTTAAACTTTTACGTCAAAAATATTTTAATAAAACGCTGCCACAAATGTTCACCGATTTCAAAATAGCTGCAGCCATTCTAAACCACTTCCACGCCCCCATCGAGGATAGTTTACACACAGAAGCCTTTTTGAATTCAATAAGAGCTAAAATAAACATGCCTAACACATTGTACAATTACGTGGAGGCAAAGAGATTGAATTATAGGAGGGCAGACTTCATGCGAATCGAAGCAACTGAAATCGAAAACTTCCCAAGGCTTACTGAGGAACAAGTGATACATTTTGCCTTGGGTACTTACCAGCTGAAGCTCGCTAGATCATATTGTAGCGAGCACCTACAAAATGGCCTCTATATAATCGAGACGTATAGAGATAACGCTCTAGAGGACTTGCCACAATATGGTATTAACGAACATGCTTGGCTATTACGTGGACGCATACAGTCTCGACATGTTAGAAGCAGGAAATATTATTGTTATATTTTAGTTAATAATATTAATAACAATATTGTACAATATTATTGTACCTGCTTAACAGGACGACGTACTATAGGTACTTGTGCCCATGTACTGTCGATAATGTGGTACTTAGGATGTGCTCGTCATGAAGGGTTTAATGCACCTGCATTGTTCCTTAACGATGTTATCTTCGATGATAATGATGTTTAATAATATATTATATTATACTACCTATTGATATACATATTGTTTTATTATATATACCTATTGATATACCTATTGACTATTGTTTTGATTTTGACAATGTTCAATGTTTGGCACTAAAAATACTATCAGATTCAATGTAGTAGAACTCAGATCCGACAATACTTAGAGACATGCGACCTAGTATACATGCAAATACATAGAATAAACCTACTATTAACTTAAGACTTATTCTTATTGCAAGGTAGACCAGCTTCCATACATTTTTGCCCATCCTCCTTTGCAGTAATAAGCAATAATAATTTATTTAAATAATATAATAGTTATTAGGAATGTATTACATTTATTTCCTTTCTTATTCTTTAGTGTTTAAACATCTTAGGTTAAATTTATTATATTCATCTTAGATTAAATATTAAAATATGTAAGTTTTACTGCTATTAACTTTGTGTATTTTATCCTGTACTTATTATTTTTGGGTAGGTTGTTATAATTAGATTGTAAATTGTAAATAACGTTTAAAGTAAATAAAATATATTCTTTCATCATTTAAATTATGTTTTACTCTGTATTACTTATTAATTCTTGAACTCTAAATTAGCTCTAGTGTAATGTATAATTGCAGGTTATTTGCTTTCAGTATTTTTATTTGAATAATTCGTTTAAAATCATGATGTATTTGAAATTTATAATAAATTAAAAGAAATATCATTTACTGCAGCTAATTTAAAGTTTGTTAAGTAGGTTACCCTGATTATACTAAATGAAACACTTTTATGTAGATAGACATTTTTTTATTAACTGTGCAACACAATAATGATTAAAATAAATTAAATACAGACGTATTATTATTTATTATTATTCTCAAAATACCATTTCCATAAACAGATAGCATTATTTAACGCACAATTCATTGTTTGATTCACACAATTAAAATCAGATTTATTTTTTATTTATTTATTTAATTTGGCTCTTCAACAATGAGTACACTATACATATTAGAAAAAACAATACCAACTTAAATCTAAGTGTCCCATTACTTAAAGAAAAGCACTACATGCACTATTTTATGCGCCTACAGCTAACATCTACCTAGATAACAACAAAAAAAAAAGAAAGAATGAATGAAAAAAAAGAATGAATACAAATAAACAAACAGAAGAATACAAATATAATCAAACATAATTATTACGCGAACTACAATTTAAGATTTTCCTGAGAGCAGGCACAGATGTGTGGCATAGGTCGATATCTTCATCGTGTTGTTTGTACACAGTAAACAATCTATACAGTGCGCAATGTTGCCTTATATTTGTATTGCATTTTGGCATGCAAAACAGCTTCCTATTGGATGTTCTTGGTATATTTCGTGGCACATGGAAGGACACTTTACTGAGCAACTCAGGACAGTTCAAAGAGCCTGTTACTAGCATTTTGAGGAAAATTAAATCAAACATATCTCGTCGTTTCTCCAACGAGACCATCCCAAAATATTTCAGTCTGTCCCGGTACGATTTGAGACTTTTACCCATATTACAATGGTAAGTCAGATGCTATAAGAACCTCTTCTGCAATCGTTCGATATGCTTGATGTGCACATTATATTTAGGAGACCAGACCACACTACAATATTCTAGGTGACTTCTGACTAGCGCGTTATACATATTTTTTTTGGTTTTAACTTTTTTAAAGGTTTTGCACTCTCTCATGACAAAACCAAGTATTATTGCTGCTTTTAGTGTAATTTTGTCAATATGCTCAGCAAAACTTAACTTTTTATCAAATTGAACGCCCAGGTCTCGTATAGATTCCACTTCCCCAAGCTGTTGACCATTTAAATGGTATGCTGTGGCTGAGATCGTTTTTTTTTTTTTTGGAAAATTTTATGTGCTTACATTTGTCTAGATTTAAAGACATTTTATTATGCTCACACCACTTACTTAGCCTATCTAACCCTGAAACTGTTCCGAATCAGCTGGCTTTCTAATTGCTTTTATGGCTTTGAGGTCGTCAGCGAATAAATATATATTAGAGTTTTGAAAGCACTTGTATATGTCGTTGATGAAAAGGATGAACAGGGATCTCACGTAGGGCCACCCTACGTGAGATCCCTGGGGAATTCCTGAAGTGGCTATATATGAATCTGAGCTGCAGCCATTCATCACAACCCTAAGCGTCCGCTCTGACAGATATGACTTGAACCAGCTCAGCAAAGGATCCGACACACCATACATTTTCAGCTTTTCAACAAGCAAATTGTGATCCACTGTGTCGAATGCCTTGCTGAAGTCGGTATAGACTGTATCAACCTGAATACGCGCATCAACTGCTTCAATAATAGATTCAGCATAAGTCACCAAATTTGTAGCAGTAGATTTACTTTTCATAAACCCATATTGGTTGTCCATTATTAATTGTGACATATGTCTGGACAATACAGGACATATAAGTGCTTCAAAGACTTTTGCCAGCACAGAGAGAATGGCTATGGGTCTATAGTTGGTCACATCGGACTGATCACCGCTCTTATAAATGGGCACAACTCTAGTTTCCTTCCATATGTTCGGAAAAATACCCTGAAGCAATGAACAATTGAACAATATGCTTAATGGCAACGAGAGACTATCTGATAACTTATGTAAAAACAAGGAAGGTATATTATCTGGGCCGGCGCCCTTGTTAACCTTTATTTTCTTTAGTTCTCTGAGGATCTGATCTTGGGATATGGTTAGTTGACTTAAGATATTATTACTCAGGCAGCTATCCAAATTTAAACGCACATCACTTTGATCAGTACGATACACTTTAGAAAAGTGAGTTGCAAAATAGTTACAGTTTTCTTTGATGTTCTCGGAACTGTTCACACCATCTGTCATAGAACTAGGGTAGTTACTAGCTCCACCTTTCTTCATCTTTAAATAACTCCAAAAATACTTTGGATTCGATGTAATTTTAGCCTCTATATCAGCAATGTATGTATTATAGCAGTCAGTAGCCATACGGTTGCATCTTTTTTTTAGTGACTCCAAAGCAACAATATCTAAGGGATTTTCATATTTTTTAATTGTAAGTCGTAATCGGTTTTTCTCGTTTAGCCTCTTAATCAGATCCTTAGAGAACCAGTATGGATACTTATTTGCTCTAATGACAACTTGTGGTACGTATCTCTGTATTAAGTCATACAATATAATATAGAATTTGTCCACCATCTGATCGACAGTCATGGAAGACTGCAACTGTGCCGTCCAATCAACCTCCTTTAATGTTGTATTGATTGCCACATAGTCCGCTTTTAAAAAGTTTAATCTTGCTGTAGTAACACATTTCTGTGGTTTTAGAGCATGAGAGAATGAGAGCTCACACAGTACAGGGAGGTGGTGTGGATCGACTTTAGAGAGAACATCCGCTGGTGAACAAACAGTAACATTATCTAAATTCGTAAATACTAAATCGAGAATTCTGCTGTTATGATTACACAAATAATAGGCATGATGACAGTAAGCAAGAATCATTAAAATAACGTGTTTATTTACTGAATTATAAGTAACATATTCCGAAATAAATTTTTATTTTTATTTCTAACACGAGATTATTTATTTATTTAATGAAATAAAACAACTAAATTCAGCAGTCCGCCGTGCCCAGTTGAACGCCAATCAGAGTCGAATACGTCACGCCTATGTAAACATGTCACTGTCACATACATTTCGTATGAATTTCGACGATCTCTGTTCTTCTAAACTGTTTAAACCTGCCTATTTCGTGATTTATATCCATCAGTTGCATAATTTTGTGTTCTTACGACCATATAAAGTCATGGAACAAGGATTTACCAAGGCAAACAGCTCTAATTTGCCCAGAGTTGATTTGTTAATGCTGGGGGAGTTCCTAGCATCGAACCAAGACTTCTGTTCAGCAGAATTTCGAAATGTTAAAACTACAATGTAAGTATAATATTAAGTAATAATCTAAAAAACAATTTAAAAATCCCAATTCTATTTCAGAGAGCACTTTTTGATATATTTAGTGTTAGAGGTTATGTTATTAGAATAACTTATGCTTACATTTCGACTTTTTTGTTTTAGATCGTCCAGACCTTCTTATGGGGATGACGCTGTGAGTTATGTTCAATTAAAACGGGATGGAAATCTGTGCACAGTAAAATCTAAAATCTGTCCAGAACACAAGTTCCACGCGAAGTTATATGGAGTGACCTTAGTAGTTGATGAAGTTAATGAAGCAGTCATATCAGTACAATGCCATGACTGTGTTGCATCACAAGGAGGCTGCAAACATGCCATAGCATTTCTCGTGTGGGTCCATCGTCGGAGTGAGGAACCTTCCACTACATCCATTGAATGCTACTGGATGAAGTCTAAGCTATCCAGGGTTGGAACTACCATAAAATATTTAACATCAAAAGATTTATCTAATGGCAAGCCTAGTTTGCCATCAAATACTGCCGTATTTGAAAAATTTATAGAGGAATGCAAGAAAAGGAAACTGCCTGACTGTGAATTAATGAAATATCAGAAAGATTATGTCAGTGATACAATAGAAAGATTCTGCATGCATAAACTGGTGTTGAAATTCAAGGAAAATTCCGTTGACACTTTCTTGCAGAAACTTATTTTAACTGATAAAGATGTAAAAAAAGTTGAAGAACAAACAAGAAATCAGCATCAAAGTTGCTTTTGGCACGAATTAAGATATGGCAGGGTGACGGCTTCACGAGCATATGAATTCAGTAGGTGCAAGACCAGTGACGGAACATTGATCTCATTGATAATGGGAGGAAAAATCCCAGATACATCGGCTATGAAACGTGGTAGAGTATTGGAGGATGAAGTTAGGGAAACTGTCAGTACCAAATTGGGAAAAAGAATTAAAAAATGTGGCCTATTTTTATGTCAAAAATATCCTATGATAGCAGCATCACCAGATGGGATCTGTGAGGACAGCATCATAGAAATTAAGTGTCCAATAAGTGTAAAGACTTATAAAAACTATATAAAAAATGGAAAACCAACTCAGAAGTATTATGGGCAGATGCAACTACAAATGAGTTTGTCAGGTCTTCACAAAGGCTACTTCTGTGTTGCTGATTGTAACTATAGTGTTAATGAAAAAGTAGACATAATAAGTGTCACTTATGATGATAAATATGTTTCAGAGTTTATGAAAGTTTTAGTATCTTTATGGAAAGATAATGTTTACCCATTGTTGTACCAAAGTATTATTTAGTAAATAAAACAAACATAATATAAACTTTTAATTTTATTTAATCAAGGAATCCTGTAAATTTATTAAACCACAGGCAATAGTAATAACATCATCAAGTATTTAACTAGATTATGATTCACACAGGCATGTGGCTTTAACAAACTAAATTCTCTCAAGCGACGAATCACTCTCTCTATGTGAATTCTTAAACTAGCTATTTGTTTAGTTTCCCTTGCCTCAGTTTTTGAAAGTTTAACCCCAGTTGTAACACTTGGAGGTCGCACTAGTTTCACTCCATGTTTCAGTAAATATGATTCTACATGCTTAAATCCTCTGTCGGCCATCACATACATACCTGGTTGCAAACACTTAATAAAATCGCATGATTCTACCAAACATGTGTCCGTTATTCTTCCTCCATATCCTGGTGAAATGTAATTCACTAAACCATTTGGTGTACAGGACACAAGATACTTAATAGTGTTAGCTTTTTTATATTCTGACCAGGAGAGAGATTGATTCAAGGCTTTTGAAGGCTTTTGTATCTCAATTTCTAAGCAGTCAACAATGCAACTTACATGATGATATTTATGTCTAAAAGCCATCGGTAAGTTGTTTATTATGCTATCTTTATTTAATTTTACAATGAAAGGACGCATTACGCTAGCTAACAAAGAAATATGTTTTAAAAAGATCTTGCTAGCATAACTTGGAGTCATACAAAAATCATCACCAAGCTCTCTGAATGGGTTATTTAATCTATTTTTTTTTAAACACATAAGTATATGAATAGCAGGAATATTTGTGTTTCCTTCAAGTAAATCTATCAAAAAATAACAGTTTGGAGGGACACCAATGTAAGAACGTGAATTCCTGCTAATTTTGAATATGGTATGTTGCAGAATTTGAGATGCCTCTTGCTTTTTGTCATCTTGTATCAGCTCACTGCAATCTGATGTTGATTTCATTTGAAGAGATATTGTTGCTGGCGATGATCCTCTGTGCGTTATAGATGGTGTATAAGAAATATCACTATCAGATTGGTTTTCTGTTGCAAATATTTGCCTTGAAGGCATGTGTAAGATCGGTGTTGTTGGCTTAGTGTTGGTAGTGCATCTTCTAATCTTAAATGGTGATGTAGAAACAGATTGGAGATCAGGTTTTACCGGTGATGTCATCTGATTTATAACTTTAATTTCTGTTTGAATGGCTTTACTTCTGAACTTGTGTGTCATATTTACTTGGATTGATTTTTCTGCCATTTTAAGTTTTTCTTGTGTAATGTTTTCTAAGTCCCCAAGTAGAACTGAAAAACAACCACATTAAATAAATAATAATAACATTATGGAAATAAAAAAAGACCTATCATTCAATAAAAATATAAAGATATTGCACTTATTTTCAGTATGATCAATAGATCATTGAATAAACTAGGTATATGTATTATTGTATTCCCGAGCAATACATAAGCATAATAATTGTACTTCAATCTTTTAGTAGGTCATAATAGAAAATTCATATCTATATTGTTTTTAATCAGTAAGAGTACTTCTGTATTTAAGTTTAGTTAATTTCCACTTTAAAATATGTACCTGCACTTCCAGATGATGTCTCTCCAAGCTCCAAGGGATTTGTAGTAATATTTTTTTTCTAGATCTTGTATACATTCTTCAATTAATAACCTTCTTTGTTTTTTCTGAATATATGGTCGTTCTGTGGTATCAGATGTTCGCTTTCTTCTATCTGCTTGGCATTGAAATTTTGTGGGTATACACCCTGGTTTCATTCGAACCTGTGACACGGAACCCATCAAATGATACTCCATATAGTTATCCATATCATTTGGTAACTGGAAAGTGAATAAAGTTCCGATTAAGATCTAAGCGACTATGAAAGAAAGTAGTGTGATTATTTCAAGTGATATATAATCTCAAAAACGATCGAACTTGTTATTAAATTTAGTTAAGGTCATGAACTTTTAAATAATATACTAATTACAGTAAAAACTTACGTCAAAATGATCTTCACAGAAATAAATTGGAGATTTTGGACATAGAGCTCTTGGATCTCGCCGGGCAAGATTAAGCCACTTATATCTCATCGTTTTGTTGTTTGGCACGTAAACAAACAATTTGTTAGGGGTCTTTAGGGACTAATTACCGCACTGATGGACCGCACACCACTTATACACTTTAGAATTCATATTAAATTATTTTTTTGCTTTGTCTCTTTAGCAAAAGCGATATGTTTACATAGGCGTGACGTCACAAGCAGACGCCATGACAGCAGCCATCGTTTTGGCGCGATTTTTTTAACATGTAATTAAAATCGCATTTTTTTCTGTAAAAACCTCTGTTAATTGCAGAAATAATATTTTTTTTGGTAATACTAGATATTTAGGAATATTATAGAACAGTTTTTCAAAATCAGTCATCATGCCTATTGGACTGAAATAAATTATTAAACAAAATGAAATCCCAAAGAGTCTGTTCCAAACCTGAGCAAGTCCTCTGAGGTGCGTTTATCACATTGCCATCGGCTCCAAGCCAGTTAATAGATTTCATATTGAAGTCACCTATTATTAAACAATAACCAACAAGCTCCAACACTTTGTTTGTATTATACACAAAATGCTCCAACAATCTCGGCTGTATAGGTGACGGTAGATAGACAGTACAAAGATAAATGTATTTTGTTTTTCCACCCACTCCAAGCGATAACTTGACCCAGAGATCCTCGCATGAACTTTCAAAATTGACTAGTCTGTATGATTTGAATTTAATGGAAATAGCAATAAGGACCCCACCACCGTCGATTTTGTTATTAAACATATTAACGGTCCGGTCACGCCTATAAATGGTATATCGCCCATTCATTATCTCTGAGTCAAAGATACCACTCAGTAACCACGTTTCAGTAAAAATAATGATATCGTATGAACAGCAGGCCACCTTTTTATAAATGTCATTTAGTTTTGATCTGATACCCCTTACATTCTGGTAGTAAATTTTTAACTGATCGAAATTTATAATTTTAATCCAATACCTTATGAGAACTTCAGCTTGGGCTATTGTAATTTATCTAACGTTTCGGTATCCTTTATATACTTGTAGTCTGCGCCATCAACTTTTCTTACAAAAATCCTTCCGCCACGAACCCATACATACTTATAACCCAAACTCTTGGCTTTAATTCTAGTTGCAGCATGCAGGGCTTTGTTCGAAGGAGACAGATGTTCTACAATGAAGGCATTTTCCTTCTTACCACCAATTCTAAGTATAGCAGTATTGAGCTTCTCTTCCGTAGTATTATTCTTGTTAAATTTAATAGAAGCAGCGAGAAAATTGTCTCTAACTCGCGGACAGCTGAATTGAACAACGATAGATTTAGGACGTGTGCTAGATGGGGTTTGTTTTGCAGTTCTAGTGACTGTTCTCTGTTAAATCACCTGATATAACTCTGTTAATATTCATAACAGTAGACACTAGATTTTCATTGCTGTGCTCAGGCAAACATTGAATTTCCAAATTCGAAGAACGAGCTTGCTGGTCCATCTGGTTTAATCTCCCACTCAAGTCTTTGACGGTTGCTTTGAGTAGCTCATTTTCTTTCTTGATCTCAAAGACTACTTTGGTGTTCAATGAAAACTCTGTCTTCATTGCCTCAAATTTCTCGTTCATGAATCCCATTGACGCTTTAAGTCCCTCTATGTTGTCCGTTATCGCCTTCAGTTCTTTGTTAACATAGTTCGCCAAAGTTTCGTTGAAGTGCCGCATGAGATCGTCTATCTGCTTCTTCTTGATGCGATTAACTTCAGTTGACGTAACAGGCGCTTCTTTGGGCGAGACATCGATTGACATATTTGTCGATCCTCCTTTTTTCCTTAGCGTAATGTTCGGGTCACCCTGGCTGTTGCGTACGGGGGCGTTATTTGCGTTTCGCATCTTTGGCTTACACGTCGGACACTGCCAGTTATACTGTTCACTATGTTGGAAATCGGAACCCAGCAAACTTGTAAGACATGAATTGTGGTAGGGTTTCAGGCACGACGAACACTTAAAAACGGAACTTCCTTCGGCTATAATTTCTGAACAACTATCACAGTTCATATTGATTATTAGCCGATAAAAATGCACTTTTAAAGTTGAGAAATATTCTTGTGCACGTTAGTAAATCGCACGCTAATAAAGGCCCTCGACGAGTCGACGCGACGTGAGTCAGCGAGAAGAACGTCGTAAGCGCCGTGGGATCCGAGTCGCTTACGCGTTTCAACCAGTAGGCTAGTTATAAAACTGGAATGTCGGTATATTACGATTACTTGCCAATTGTTTTTTGTCACTACGTTGTTGTTTACACTTTATAGCACAGAATTTATACTAATACGCCAATAATAGTTATATTGATTTCTGTTTTTATCGAACCCAGACCACTGGAATCACTTTTTGAAAGGATATCACTTTTTTTTCGTCGGAACAAATGGACATAGGTGTTACGCGCACTCTAGTAGACGATGAATTGAATGAAATTTTTGCAAAACCTTCTTTTTAATTCTGAAATATTAGGACATCCTTTCGCACCAATGTCGATCACTTCACAGTTTGCACATAACTCTCTAATCCACTTAATATTTTCCAAACCCTTTGTGATATTTTTTTTATTTTCTATGCGTAGTCTATATAGCCCTCGCTCCAGTAAATTCCTCGATTTCTTTCTAACCACCTCACCTGCTTTTTTTCTTCTTGTGTAAGGTAATGGAATGAATATGGTGGTTTTATCAAGAACGTTTGTGTATGATCCTGACTCGTAATGGCCAATTCTTTGACAGTAAAATTATTTATAGAATCTTTAAATCCTTTGAGTTCCACTATGATAGTATCCGCCTTCATGATATCTTCTTAACAATGTTACTTAATGGTTTGTATTCAACAATGCAATCGTTCAGAATGAGACAGTATGCTGAAGTTTTATCTGGTATCTCTGAATCACTTTCAATGTCTACTCTTACATCCACAACCGGACCTGTCTTTAGATTATCTGCTAGTCTAGAACAATCAATGACAAACAGCGGTGCTAAATCTCTAAACTGCTTTTCGCTTAATATGGGCTCCGGACGACGTCCATAATACGACTGTTGAAATCATTTAACAAAAAACATTTAAAAATATAAAAAATAGGTGTTTCCGCCGGTGTCGGGAGCAGGGTCCAAGCTACCGGTGGTTAGGGCTGCAGAGACAGGAACCTCCTCACAATGCGGGCCGTATCGAGGAGTACTGCCTTCTGAATCTGGCTCTTGATCCAACTGCCAAGTGAGAGCTTCGACAGATGTTCGTCGAGGCTCTTTGCCATAAGGCCATTGGCCGTTACGACAATCGGCACAATGATAGCCGAGTCCACATTCCACATATCGACAACCTCGTGAGCCAAGTCAAGATATTTTATTTGTTTCTCTTTCTCAGCTTTCACGAGGTTTTCGTCATGCGGGATGGTAACATCGACTATCATTACGCGGCGCGCTGATCGGTCTATCACCACTATGTCAGGCTTATTGGCGACAATAGTCCTGTCAGTAATGATAGGCCGATCCCAGTACAGCGTGACATGGTCTTTCTCGAGAACTGGGTCGGGCACATACTTGTAGTACGGTACCTCAGATTCCACAAGTTCATATTTCAAGGCAAGTTGCTGGTGAATAATCCTGGCTACTTGGTTATGCCTGTGCAAGTACTCGCCGTTAGCCAGACGATCTTTATTATTATTATTATTTTGCCTCTAAAATAGCCTATTTTAATTTAATTTAGACGATGTATTTAGCATTAAAAAATATCAACATAAACGCAAATTTATTTACTTGTAACACGGTTACAGACCAAGATTGTTTACTCCCGCTGCACTGGATGCGACTACGCATACTACGATCGACAGTGATATTTCGAACGCTCGCACGCACACATTGCTCCGTAATAACCTAAACTAGAAGTGCGACGAAATTGTTAGGGACTCTTAAGTTTGTTCTTGGTATAAATTCATTTCAACTACGGAACCCTTCATTGTGCGTGGTCCGACACGCATTAGACCGTTTTTTTTTTTGTTATGACCGCATCACATGGGCCAAATTTCGGTTTCACCCATGCATATCACCTTTGATGTGTGTAGTAATTATTTGAATATGGTGGCCTTGGTGCAAATGGGCATTTCTTTTATACATATTTACTGCTATATTGTAAGCAACAGCTACACACATTCATCTATAGTAATTACTCTATTATTTTCGTTTTAGGACCACAATCTCTACCAGAATCCCGAAAATCATGAAAAGAAAACGATAAGCCATCACAAGGTTGGTTCACATAATTAAATCTTTCCCAACTAGAAGTTTCCCAATTTCGACACAAAAAATATTTTTCCTGCTTAAAGCTTCGTGCACGATATTTATTTCTTTATAAAGGGACATCGACGCGAAGCCTGTTACCATGGATTCAGTACAGAATTCTGAACCCCCTGCGTTGAAATTTTTCGTCGGTTACTAAAAAAAAATCTGCTGTTTCATAGAAAAGTGCAATACCTACTCGGTCAAAATGTATGGAACAGCTGTTATTTTTTTAAATAACCTGTGGTTCAGAAAAAAAATCGACTTTTCAAATCACGAATAGTTTTGTTTAAATTCTGTTTCCCTTTCTCAAAACTAATGAACAAAATTGGTAAATATCAATCGATTTCGTGCACGGCCTCTTAATAATTTTGTTATTGATACCCGCTGTTTTCCTTGTTCTTATATCAGTTTCACTTCTATTCATCTTATGGTCTGAAAAAGGTACCTACTCTACCTTTGTAACAACTGCAAATGAACTTATTATATCTTTTGCATTCCAGCCACTGTTGAACTTGATGCAACTGTTGAGAGTCTTGGAATGCAAGAATGTACACTTACACCTGTATCTGCACATGACACTTGTAAAGGTGACCATATTGGTAAGTAGGCATATTTTAAAGATCAAAATAAATTGTTGGAAAGTACTTATAACACAATGTTTATACAATCATAATATTCTTATGCAACTTTATCATGCGTAGCTTGTTTTTTAACAGCTTAACTTTATTTGCAGCCTCATACACTACAAAAAAAGTAGTGAAACATGTGAATTTGTCGAAAAAGGAGCATAATTTGTACCAAAAATTGGTTACAACGAGAACTAAGCTATCAAAATGCTGGAAAAGGGCCCGTAAGTAGAGATGAAGCGTATATACTAGAACAGATCCAGGGATTAGGTATTTAACGAGACTAGGCTGCACCTATTCCAACTTTTCAAATACTTGATCCACTTAGTCTCACTGTGCCTACGCAGTCCACGGCACCCGGCGTCCCGCCCACATCGAAGTACCGACGCTGCGAAGCGAGATAGCATTATGTTGCCGTAGATATTAGTCTGCGTTGCCGCTTTTTCATGTTTGCCAAAATCATTCGTGTGTCAGACACTTGAATTTGAACCCTAATTCATTGGCACAAAAGTAACGCGACGCGCACTCTAGTTGTGCAAGAATATATTCTGTCCTTTTTCAACTACCCCATTCTGCAGTCCTTCCATCTTTGTCTGTCCTTTCTCGATCGAGACTAGTCGGGACTCGGGACTAGGCAGACTTTATAGAATAGGTACTTTGGCAATACTCGATACGAATGAAGACTTTATTATGCAGTCGAGTATCAAGTACGGACTCAAGCGATGCAAACGTGTTCTCAGTGGACCACGGCCTCCGTATTGATACCTACACGACATCGCAAAAACGTGTCAGACTTACTTAGTGATCGGTTTTCGTAACGAAGTTTTGATATTTCTTTCAGTAATTTCTTTTTGTATTAAGATTCGAATAATGTGTTTATTGTTTTAAAAAATGGCTCCTAAAGGAAGTAGTGTCGCTTGGGATCATTTTACGAACAACAAATGGCTGAGTGTAAAATTTGTAAAATACAATTGAGTTTTAAAAGTTCCTTATCAAATCTTACAAAGCAGCTAAAACGTAAACATCCATTCGTAAGTTTTGTACTTACGCGAATGAAAACAAAAAAACAAAAACAATTTAATTAAGTACTGCGAAAAAAGAATTGAAATCTTTTAAATACGCCTACAATCTTCAATGTAGATAAATATTTACGTTGACAGTCCTAGCAATATACAATTCATTACTGCGTACGTATCGGTGGTACGCAAAGACTAAGCATCTATAAAGTATGCGTACTTCATGGACTAGGTGGACTAGGTAGAACAGGTATTTGGATAGAGTATTTGTATGGACTTGGACTAGGCGCACCTACTACAAAATTTACCTAGTAAGACCCATCCCTACCCGTAAGCAATCTTTGCAATTAAAAGCAGCCAAAAACTTCATGAAAAGTAGCAACTTTATAGCTACTGTAAACAATTTGCCAAGCGCTGCAAAAATTTTAACAATGCTACAGTTCAGAGAACATAAGAAGAAAGCATAAGGCAGAAGATTTTCTACTGAAGAAAAAATATTGGCTTTGGCAATGCTGAAACAAAGTCCAAAAGGCTATCGCTTTCTGCGAAGAATGTTAGTTTTGCCTTCTCAGAACATACTTACAAAATTTTTGAACCAGGCCAATATAAAGCCTGCTATTAACAGCAATGATTTTGCTCAACTGAAAGAAAGAGCAAATAAAATGAAGCCAGCGGACAAACTCTGCGTTTTAATGTTTGACGAAATGTCGCTGAAAGCCAACGTATCATATAATGAAAGAAAAGATTTGGTGATAGGTTTTGTTAATAATGGTCGTGAGAGGTTTTTATTATCAGGGGTCTTTTAAGAAAATATAAGCAACCTGTTGCTTATACATTTGCACAGTCTGCCACTAAAGGACCAGAGCTGGCTGGGCAAATTAAAACCATTATTGAAAACCTTCAAGAAACTGGCTTCAATGTAGTGGCTACAGTATGTGACCAAGGCACAAATAATAGACATGCCTTAAATCTTCTCTTAAACGAAACCAGGGGACATATGCTGAGAAGTGGACAAGAAGTCAAAGAAGACACTAATTTAATAATAATTAATAAAAGTCAACGTCATCCAATTTCTTTCCGTGATTTTATACAATTTTTAATTTTTAACAGTCGTTTTTCATTCAATCTGGTACCTATTTCATCTTTATTTTAAAATCAAGAAGCAATAAATTCAAGTACACCAAAATGAAACACATATACTTTAATAAATGGAAAAGAAAAACCCTGGTCCCTAAAGTGACATAATATGACATATGTCATAAACGAAAATTTAAAGATAAATGGATGAAAATGTTGACCCGAGCAGCAGCTAAAGCTAAGCTTGCACGCCTACCGCCTCCGGACTCGTCGCCCCGCTCCGCCTCGCCGCCGCCGGAACCCAGCCTCATCGTGAGTGCTGTGACACCGGCCGCGGCAGTTGCGTCGAGCGACAGCGACGAGTACTTCTCTCCGCCCACGACGCCACCACCTGCTCGTCGACGGGGAGGACGCCGGCCGCCGGACGGTTTCGGACCTCGAGGCCCACCGGCCTCTGATCCAAGCTCCCGGCGGAAGTGTGCAGCGCATGCGATGGACTCAAGCCATCAACGAAAATGTCATGCGCTCATACTATGGGGCTACAGAGGGAGGAAACAACCTGACCGCGTACCGTGTTCGGATGCTCTCTCTGTTTCAGGTGCTTGAGCCAGCTGTCAACGTGTCGGCGCAACGATTATCGGATCAGGTGCGGGTCATCCAACGTAATCATATGTTGAACGACACCGTACTTGATCGCTTGCGAACTGAAATGCAGAGTAGTCACGTCATTGTCCCTCCGTCGCAGGCTGTGGATCCACCACAGTCTAGTCAGTTATTTATTCGCGCTGACGAAGTGAGTAATGACGTGGCTACTAATGTAAGTACCCAATGCAGTGAGGAAATGAGGAGTGCTTTGGAAGGTGCAATTCGAGAATATCGGTACATGTCGCCTGAACTTAGACCACGCTTGCCCATGCATAACAGAAATAGGGCGCTGGTGGCTGTTCTGGATTCGCAGTTGTCAAACTATTTTGATAACTGCGAAGACCTCACTGATGCTCACTCAATCCTGTATTGTGCGGCTGTAGCGGCATGTCGTGTAGCTCATATCAAATTTTCTGATGACAGAGCTACACGACCTAAACCTGCCATACCGGCTTGGCAATGCAGAATTGAGCGACGTATTAGTGGGGCCAGAACACTCATCGGCAAACTAATCTGCTTCAGGGAGGGCAACAATCGCCCTAGAGTGATGCGTTTTGTGAAGCGGGCATTTGCGGGGACTGATATTAGTCCTCGAGACTATATGTCCCGTATCACAGAACGCATCGACTTCCTAAACCAGAAAGTGTATGCATGGGCAAACCGTATTCGTAGGTATAAGCGGCGGGTGGAACGATACACTGTGAATCGCACATTCCAAAGAGATGAAAGGTGGGTTTATAGGACTTGGGAGCGACCGGACCAAGGTGTGGCTGACACGCGCCTGCCGGATGATGACGCCATGTGTTCGTTCTGGCGCAGCATTTGGTCGGTGCCTGACAGCTATACTGAGGGTGAATGGACTCGGGAAGTCGAGCGAGTGTGCGATCCAGTTCCAGAAATGGGGGCAATTTCTATCAGCTCCCAAGATGTAGCTCGTGCAGTCCGTCCGTTACCTAACTGGAAATCTCCAGGGCCGGACGGGCTGCACAACTTTTGGATTAAGTGGATCCAAAGGTCGCACGCTCGCTTGCCGGCCCTATTCCAGTCAGCCTTAGAGTCAGGGTCGCTGCCTGAGTTTCTGACTACTGGAATAACTCACCTGCTCCATAAATCGGGTAGTACTGCGGAGCCCCAAAACTATAGACCGATAACCTGTCTCCCGACAGTGTATAAAGTTCTTACATCCATTTTGAGAGCTAAAATTAGCAAACACATTGATGACAATTCGATCATATCCGCTTCTCAAAATGGATGTAGGAACGGGTCCCGCGGTACTAAGGAGCTGCTCCATATGGCCATTAACCAACAGGTTCGGCGTTCCCGAAGGGATCTGTCGACATGTTGGATAGACTATAAGAAGGCCTACGACTCGGTGCCACATACATGGCTCATGAGGCTGCTAGAATTGTATAAAGTTGATGCAACTCTGCGCACCTTCCAGATGTCGTGTATGGGGCAATGGAGGACAGTCCTTCGCTATCCAGGATGTCGACATAACCAGAGGAATAGCGAACCGATACGGTTAGAGCGAGGTATTTTTCAGGGCGATAGTTTGAGTCCGCTTTGGTTCTGCTTAGCCTTGAATCCTCTAAGCACGCTGCTGGAGAATTCAGGTCTAGGCTTTCGGTTGAGGAGAGGTGGTCAGGTTATATCTCACCTTCTTTACATGGATGACCTGAAACTCTTTGCCCCCAACAATTTGCAACTGATGGACCTACTGAAGGTAACAGAAACTTTCAGTAGCGCCATCAGGATGGAATTTGGTGTGGACAAATGTGCGGTCATGCATGTAAAGCGAGGTGGGATTGTGGAGTCTGTGGGAACCCAGCTCTCAGATTCCATAAATCTTAGATCCCTCTCAGCAACCGAAACCTACAAGTATTTGGGTATGTCGGAAGCGCTGGGCATCAATGCTGTTGACAGGAAGCAATCGTTGAAGGAGCGTTTCTTTGGCCGCCTGAGAAAAGTATTTAATAGTCTTTTATCAGGCGGAAATAAGGTGCGTGCCTTCAATGGTTGGGTCATGCCAGTTTTGATGTACTCTTTCGGCGTACTCAAATGGACTCAAACAGAACTAGACGCCCTGGATAGGAAGGTCCGTACATTGTTGACGGCATATCGAATGCATCACCCACGTTCTTCGGTTGGTTGGTTCGGTGCCGATAGTCGTATCAGCCAATGGCCTTATTGCCAAGAGCCTCGACCAACACCTGATGAAGCTCTCGTTAGGCATCGGGATCAAGGGCTTGATTCAGAAAGCGGTACTCCTGGACACGGCTCGTATTGTTAGGAGGTTCCTTTCTCTGGAGCCCTGACCGCCGGTAGCTTGGACCCTATTCCCGATACCGGTGGGCTACTATTTTTTTATATTTTTAAATGTTTTTTTTTTGTATTGATTTTATATAGGAATATTTAAAAATGTAAAAAATAAGATATAAAAATAAATAAACGAAATTAATAATAATCTGTGGCTCGAGTGTAAAAGTGACATGACAATTTTTTTCACACCTTTACATAATTAATTGAAAATAAAGCAAGAAAATTTATAGAACCGACCAAAATAGCAAAAGCATGAAAAAGAAAAAAAAAGAAACAGTTACCTATATATCCAAAACCGGTCTGATTAAATAAAAATGAAATATGCATACGAAAAAAGCACCATGAAATGTCATATATGTCATCGATGCTGACCCGAAGCAGATCCAGACAAGAGGCACACCAACCATCTCCGGGCTCGTCGCTGAGCTCCGCCTCGCAGCCGCCGGGATGCGCCACATCCGTGTGCGCTGCGTCTTCGGTCGCTGCAGTTGCGTCGAGCTCCAGCGACGAGTTTTTCTCCCCGCCGTCGACGCCATCACCACCACGACGACGAGGAAGAGCACGGCCACCAGCGGGCCTGGGACCTCGAGGCCAACAGGCTCCGAACAGGGTCCCCGCTGCCGGTGGAAATGTGTCGCGCATGCGATGGACTCAGTCCATTAATGAGAACGTCATGCGCGCATATTATGGGGCTACTGAGGGGGGAAGCAACTTGACTGCGTACCGTGGTCGGATGCTCTCTCTGTTTCAGGTGCTTGAACCAGCTATCAGCGTGTCGGAGCAGCGACTATCGGATCAGGTGCGGGTCATCCAGCGTAACCATATGTTGGATGACACTGTACTTGATCGACTACGCCTCGACTTACGGAGTAACCCAGTTACGCCTGCTTCGCCAATGATCGCGGCGCAGATGCAGAATGTATCCAGTGCTTCGCCGCGATCCGATCGCGGTGGTGAAGAGGATGTTGACGAAGTTATAACCGTGAGTACCCAGTGCAACGAACAATTGAGGAGCGCTTTGGAGGATGCGTTCCGGGAGTATCGCTCCACACCGCCTGAACTTAGACCACGTTTACCTCGTTTGCCTATGCACAAGAAAAACAAGGCGCTGGTGTGTACTCTAGATTCGCAGCTGTCAAACTGCTTTGACAACAGCGAAGACCTTGCTGATACCCACCCACTCGATATTGTACTGCGCAGCCGTAGCGGCATGTCGTGTAGCTCACGTCAAATTTCCTGACAGTGACCGAGCTACACGACCAAAATTAGCTATTCCAGCTTGGCAGTGCAGGATTGAGCGGCGTATCGGTGAGGCTAGAGTACTCATCGGAAAGTTAATCTGCATCAGGGAGGGCAATACTCGCCCTAGAGTGATGCGCTTTGTGAGGCGGGCGTTCTCGGGAACTGACATTAGTTTTCGTGATTATTTAGCCTGCGTCACAGAGCGTATCGACTTCCTGAAGCAGAAGATCTGTGCATGGGCAAGCCGTATTCGTCGGTACAAGCGGCGAGTGGAGCGATACACTCAAAATCGCACATTCCAAAGCGATGAACGGTGGGTATATAGGGCTTGGGAACGACCAGACCAAGGGGTGACTGACACGCGTCTGCCGGATGATGACGCCATGTATTCGTTCTGGCGCAGCATCTGGTCGGTGCCTGTCAGTCACACTGAGGGCGGTTGGACCCGGGAGGTTGAACAAGCGTGTGATCCAATACCAGAAATGGGGGCAATTATCATCAGCCCCCAAGACGTAGCTCGTGCAGTCCGTCCGTTACCAAACTGGAAATCTCCAGGGCCGGATGGACTGCACAACTTCTGGATCAAATGGTTCCAAAGATCGCACGCTCGCTTGGCGTCCCAGTTTCAATCAGCCTTAGAGTCAAAGTCGCTGCCCCAGTTCCTGACGACAGGCATTACGCACCTGCTCCATAAATCAGGTAGTACTGCGGAGCCCAAAAATTATAGACCTATCACTTGCTTACCAACGGTCTATAAAGTTCTTACATCCATTTTGAGAGCTAAAATCAACCAACATATTGAGAGTAATTCCATCATGTCTCCCTCTCAGAATGGATGTAGGAACGGGTCCCGTGGTACTAAGGAGCTGCTCCTCATTGATATGGCCATTAGCCAACAGGTTCGCAGGTCCCGAAGGCATCTGTCTACATGTTGGATAGATTATAAGAAGGCCTACGACTCGGTTCCGCATACATGGCTCATGAGGGTGCTGGAGTTGTACAAGATTGATGCAACTCTACGCGCCTTCCTTGAGTCGTGTATGGGGCAATGGAGGACGGTCCTTCGCTATCCAGGATGTCGACAGATGCAGGGGCACAGCGAACCGATAAGGATTGAGCGTGGTATATTTCAGGGTGATAGTCTGAGTCCATTGTGGTTTTGTCTAGCCTTGAACCCTCTTAGCACTCTACTGGAAGGTTCAAGACTAGGCTATCGGTTGAGGAGAGGTGGTCAGGTCATATCTCACCTTCTTTACATGGATGATCTGAAAATCTTTGCCCCCAACAATTTGCAACTGATGAAGCTACTGAAGGTAACTGAAACTTTCAGTAGCGCCATCAGGATGGAATTTGGTGTGGACAAATGTGCAGTCATGCATGTGAAGCGAGGGGAGATTATGGAATCTGTAGGAACTCAACTCTCGGATTCCGTACACCTTAGATCCCTCTCTTCAACAGAAACCTACAAGTATTTGGGTATGTCGGAAGCATTAGGCATCAATACTGCTGACATGAAACAATCGTTGAAGGAACGTTTCTTTGGCCGCCTGAATAAGGTGCTAGGCAGTCTTTTGTCAGGTGGAAACAAGGTGCGCGCCTTCAACGGTTGGGTCATGCCGGTTTTGATGTATTCTTTCGGCATACTCAAATGGACGCAGACGGAACTTGATGCCGTGGATAGGAGGGTCCGCGTACTGCTGACCGCAAATCGGATGCATCACCCACGGTCGTCGGTGATGAGACTGTATATCCCGCGGAAGTGTGGGGGTCGTGGCTTCTTAAATGCTAAGACCCTGCACAACCGTGAGGTATGCAGTCTCAGGGAATACTTCCTAGAAGCCGACGTGGGGATGCACCGAGATATGGTCTCAGTAGACAAGGGCCTTACCCCGCTCTTCTTGGCTAACGAGAACTGGCGCAAGCCTGTGGTATTAGACACTAATGATCGCAGGGAGGTATGGCAGGGCAAGGAGCTTCACGGGCGCTTCTACCGGGCTCTTCATGGCCCCGATGTAGATTTTCTAGCGTCCGTGTCCTGGCTACGATTCAGCAACCTCTTTGGGGAAACTGAAGGTTTTGTCTGTGCGATTATGGACGAAGTTATGTTGACGAACAACTACCGGAAACATATTATGAAGGACGGGACGATTGACGTGTGTCGGTCATGCCACCGTCCGGGAGAATCGATCCGACACATTATTTCTGGGTGTTCTCGTTTGGCTAACGGAGAGTACTTGCATAGACACAACCTAGTTGCCAGGATTATCCACCAGCAACTTGCTTTGAAATACAACCTTGTGGAATCAGAAGTGCCATACTATAAGTATGCGCCCGACCCAGTTCTCGATAATAGTAAAATCACGTTGTATTGGGATCGACCTATCGTCACTGACAGGACTATTGTTGCCAATAAGCCTGACATTGTGGTGATAGATCGATTGGAGCGTCGCGCAATGATTGTTGATATAACGATCCCACATGTCGAGAACCTCGTGAAAGCAGAGAAAGATAAGCAATTCAAATATCTAGATCTGGCTCGCGAGGTTGTCGACATGTGGGATGTGAATAGAGCAGTCATTGTGCCGATAGTCGTGTCGGCCAATGGCTTAATTGCCAAAAGCCTCGACCAACATCTTAGTAGGCTTTCGCTTGGCAGCTGGATCAAGGGCTTGATTCAGAAAGCAGTACTTCTGGACAAGGCGCGTATCGTTAGGAGGTTCCTCTCTCAAGAGCCGCAGAAGTCCAGAAGTCTAGTTAAAATAGGCAGGTTGTCGAATGAGTCAGTTGGCATGTAGACTGTTACAATAATAATGGAGCGACCGCCCACAACAGCTTTGATAGCAGCCAGACGGGAGCTTGTGCAATCTATTATGGACACTGCCTCAAAGATTCCCTTCCTTCAGAGAATGGCCACTCCCCCATACGGCCTCCCTACGAGTAACCCCGCCGATGTGTCAACCGCCGATTTACCAGTATATTCAAAATCATCACTGATGGTTCCTAACACAGGAATGTCATGAGGGAGAAGCCACGTCTCTTGGAGGGCTACTATATCTGATGTCTCACAAATGTTCCTTACACAATCAATCGAGCGTTTAACAGACTTACAATTAATAATAAATAATAATAATCATTTATTTCAGGTCCGTGACCCATATAAAACAAAAATAAATAAAAATCCACACATAAATTATTGGTCGGCTTGATTGTCCCAGATTGCAAAGTTCAGTAAAAACATTATTTGATTCAATTAAAAGTTAAAAGTAAATTCATAATAAATGTCAAATAAGAATAAATGTCAAGTAATTAGTTAATTTATATACATACTTAAGGACAAACATTGTAATAGCGAAAAAAGTATCAGCTGACCCATACATATTAAAAAAATAATTTAAACAAATTTAAGATGTTACATTTAAATTGACATACATTATATCAATTATACCTACATAATTTTAATTATTCATTTTATCAATTCTACATTATATTATACTACACGAACAAAATTAAAATAATATCTTAAAATTAGTCTGTACGTGAACCATGCAGCAGTGGTTCACATACTGACAGTCGAAACGTTCAGCAAAAGCGTTCAGGATACTGTTGCGGCTGGCCCGCACCCTACACACTAGGGATGTGCACCGCTTGCGCATGATTGTGTGGAAACAATCCACACGCGCCTCGGCAAACATCCCCGACGCGCTGCAGAAGCGAGGCAGCCCCAAGAGCACCCTGAACGCGTTGTTGTACTGGACGCGTAGAGCGCTGTACTGTTTCTGCGAGTAATCCACCCACAGACTGCCCGTATAAAAGGACGTACAAAATGCTCTAAATAATGCTATTTTGACGCCCCTCGAACACCGAGCAAATCTGCGGGCTATCATATTCGCACGAACAGACAGCGCCCTACGTTCCCTTTCAATATCTGCATCGTCTTCCAGGTCAGAGTTTAATAAATGTCCAAGATATTTAAATGTATCGACTCGCTTTAGTGGGCACCCGTTGAGCTTAATTGCCGGTAAGTCATTAGGACACTTACTCTTGGCCCGAAAGACCATGCACTCGCTCTTGTTCGTGTTTTATTTTATTTTTATTTTATTTATTTGGGACAAAAAACGGTTATACATTATAACATTTACAAAAAGTAGTGATATTTTAGTCGAAAAAACGTATAACCCACACTATTGTCCACGAAATGACATCGGAGTATGAAAACGAACGCATGTTAAATGAAAAGAAAAGAAAAAAAAATGAAGAAAAACACTATACACGAAGCGAAGGAAGCGGATGACAAGGGCATCCGTCTTATGGCTGACTTGCAAGAAATTCTGAGACCATTCTTTTAAATTTAGATTGCGACAGCGCGAAAATATCAAAATCAGTAAACTGTGAGTTATATGTTTCTAGAAGTCGGCGGAGAGGAGCTCGCACCCCAGCCTTCGTTCTACATCGCGCAGTGTAGAATAGTCGAGGTGCGCGCACCTCCCGCCGAACAACAGTTCTTGGTACTACGTAACACAATCTATTCGACAGCTCAGTACAATTAAATTTGTTATTGCATATGCCGTACAGCATCACAACCATGATCAATGAACGTCTGGAATCCAAGCTCAATACTTCATAATGCTTTAACAAATCTGTATAGGGAATCCTTGTATGGAAGCACCTGTAGTGCATGGCACGAAGAAATTTTTTCTGAACCATTTCTATTCATCATCATCATCATTAAGAAGAGAAAAGTAGAAGGCTTTTTGAAGTCTTTACAAGACCGCATGACAAAACCATACATCTGAAAGGCTTTATTAATTATTTTGTCGATATGGGTGTCTAAATGTAATTTGCAATCAAGTAGTACACCAAGATCACGTGTGCACTCTGTTTTTTTCAATTGTCTGTCGTTCAAGGTGTATGGGAAGTTAATAGTATTTTTGTTCTTTGTGAAAGAAATGAAGTGACATTTTGGAAGACTAAGATGAAGTTTATTGACCAGACAGTATTGTGAGAGTCTGCATAAGTCCTCTTGTAGTAGCAAACAATCCTGGGAGTTCGCACAAGCCTTATAGATTTTAATGTCATCGGCGTACATTAGGAATTCCGAGTTGACTATGCAAGATTTTATGTCGTTTATAAACAGGATAAAGAGCAATGGGCCTAAAACAGATCCTTGGGGCACACCTGATTTAACGACCACATAATCAGACTCGAATCCATTGATAACAACCTTTTGTGTCCTGTGACATATATATGAAGTAAACCATCGAAGTAAATTGCCTTTAATGCCGTTGAAAGCGATTTTATCGAGAAGCAATTTATGGTCCACCTTGTCAAAAGCTTTCTGAAAATCAGTGTATACAGCATCAACCTGCGTGCGCAAGTCCATCCTTTCAAACAAAAATTGTGTGAAAACGATTAAGTTTGTGGTAGTGGATTTAGATTTAACGAAGCCGTGTTGCTCGGGTATAATAAGGTGATTTAACTGTGGAAATAAGTGGCTGTGCACTAAACCCTCAAAAAGCTTAGACAAGGTGGACAAGATAGATATGGGCCGATAGTTCTCGACGTTACCTTTGTCACCACTTTTGTGAATGGGCGTGATGAGAGCCCTCTTCCAAACACCAGGGAAAATCCCTTCCCTGAGACATTTATTAAATATTATGTGCAACGGGACGCAGATGGTTTGTGCAGTATTCTTAAAGAAAGAAGGGGGCAGACCATCCCGACCAGCTCCCTTGGTTGTGTCTAATGTGGTAAGCGCCTTAAGTATGACACTAATTTCGAGGTAAATGTCCGGAATGCATACAGAGTTCTCGTGAAGGGCATCTGGGGGTGTCCAGGTGTTAGGGTCAAAATTTGAGGGCTCGTATACAGAGTTGAAGAAGGCAGAAAACAATGAACATATCTCAGCAGGGCAGTTAGATGAGTCATTTTTGTACTGCATGTTGGCTGGGATTCCAGAACCTTTCTTCCGGTTAGAGATGTACGCCCAGAAGTGCTTGACATTACTAGGTATGCTTTCCTCAACAGTTTGCATGTAATTATTGTAACACTGTTCACAAAGTAGTTTGAAACGTTTACGCTGAATAGAGAACTTTTCATAATCAGATATGTTACGCAATTTTTTCCATCTTATCCACGCGCGTTCTTTACTTTTGAAAATTTTGATTAGGGAAGCGCTAAACCAAACGGGAAAGGTAGTTGATTTTTGACGTGATAGTGGAACATGCAGTCTGATGATTCCATATATACGTGGGACACTCAGAAAGTTTTGCGAAACTAAAAAAAATTGTTCTATACGTACATATATTTTTATTAAATCTTTTCAAAGTACTTTCCACCAGCCTCTATACAAAGATTCATGCGCCTAA
Organism: Cerastis rubricosa; assembly: GCA_949152445.1. Classification (NCBI taxonomy): domain Eukaryota; kingdom Metazoa; phylum Arthropoda; class Insecta; order Lepidoptera; family Noctuidae; genus Cerastis; species Cerastis rubricosa. The sequence goes on along the minus strand of OX424524.1, from coordinate 9,579,222 downwards.
ACCAGTTTTCAAAACACTTTTTCCAGTCCGCCGCAGACACCTCGTTTACAGCCTGCTCGAACCCAGCCAGCGCATCTTCCGGCGACGAAAATTGTATCCCTTTGAGCTGATTTTTTATTTTTGGGAATAAAAAGAAGTCACACGGTGCTAGATCAGGGCTGTAAGGAGGGTGACCCAGGAGTTTGACTGGCGTGCTGTCCAGGAAGTCAGTAATGCTTCTTTGATCCCGTAAGGGAATTGATACCAAGTGGCCAGTCAAATTAAAAAAGCTAGCGATCAAAATCTTACCCCCGCTTCTAGATCGCTTCACTTTGGTAGGCGTTGGCTCATTTTGAAACACCCAAACAGTCGACTGGCGCTTGGTTTCTGGGTCGTATTGATAAATCCAGGACTCATCACCTGTAACGATGTCGTAAACACGCCGAGACGAGCCTGCTTCAAATTTGTTAAGCATATCACGGCACCATTCCACCCGGGCCTGCTTCTGAGCATCGGTGAGGTTGTGCGGCACCCAGCGTGATACTATCCTCCTCACGCGAAGATGGCTGTGTAGAATCTCGTGAACGCTTCCCGATCCAATCTTCAATATGTGTTGAATCTCCTGATATGTAATTCGCCTATTGTCTTGGATTAAATTTTTCACTGCTAGCACGTTTTCTTCGGTAACAGCCGTCAAAGGGCGACCGCTTCTTTCGTCATCCCCCAAAGTTGGTCGACCGCGCTTGAATTCGTTATACCAACGATACACGGTTGCCTTGGAAGGGCCTTCATCCATGAATGCCATTTGAAGTCTATCGTACGATTCATCCGGTTTCAGGCGACACTTGAAATCGTATAAAATCATAGCTCTAAAATGTTCCCGGCGCAGATCCATATTTCAGTGAGACACAATACTTTGAATTAACTCGCAAAAAATGTGGAGGGAAATTTTGAAATTGGAACTTACTTATTTTTACTTATAAATAATCATATTTTCGAAAAACATAATAACTGGCCAGTCTCCCATATATAAAAACTTTTTTTCGCAATACTTTCTGAGGGGCCTGGTATAATCATAAAAAGCATCTACGGCCTGTTCACTGGAGAGGTTAAGTAATAGTTCGTCCCATTTCAACTTATTTAGTTCTACATTAATTTCTTGGTAATTAGCTTTGAAGAAATTGTATTTTATTTTTGAATGACGCTTCATGGGCGTGAAAGGTGTCTCTAGGGAGGTTAAAACAGAAAATGGAGGGTGGTGACTGTCAGGCGGCAACAGTAAAATGTCGGATTGTATCTGACAGTCAGTATTGCTGATGAATAAGTCTAAAACACGACCCAAGGTATTTTTAAACGTGTTGTATTGAGAAGCGTTCGTAATAGCCATTAAATCCAATAAAGATCGACCTACATTATTCTGTGACTGAGTACTCACATGACTAGTACTGGCTGACCACTCAATTTCGGGAAGATTGTAGTCACCGGCTATATAAAATGATTCAATACAGGGAGCCGTAAGTATATTTTCTAATATGGACAGATGTGACAAGTAAACATCATCCTGTGTGCGTGGTGGTATATAGGCAGCGCTAATCACGTGGTAAGTGTTGTAGCGCGACGCGGGCACTTTGACCACAACGTGCTCGATGCCAATGGGAGAGGGACACGTTAATATCCTTAGAGGCCGAAGCTCGCGCAGCACGGCTATCAGAACCCCCCCTCCCTCGCGCTTGTTTGTAGCAATTCGGTCACGATCGTCTCTAAAAACTAAATAACGGTCATCAATGAATTCTTTGTCCATTATATTAGGTGTTAGCCATGTCTCAGTTAGCATGATCACGTCAAACGACAAGGAAAGAATGTTGGTGTAAAGCGTGTGCAATTTAGTGCGGATCCCTCTACAGTTCTGATAAAAGAATGATAAATCATTGTTACTAATCATTGCGTGTGATTAGGTAAAAAAGGAGTACACAACAAAAAATAACAATTCTTAAAAACACTGAGTCCGTCTGTAGTGGGTAGCGGTATAAAGTTGAGTTACATTCGAGTACATGGTTATGAGTACTAATAACAGCTAATGAGTGAGTTTTAAATAACAAGATCTGTAGACAAATTATTGCTATGTGCGGCATATAATCTAGGGCAATATTGTTTACGTACGTATAAGAATAACAAAGGCGAGAAACATTACAAAACAATGATATTAAACCGGTTTTCGTGACAAAAATAATAAGGACAAACTGATGGCATGCGATATGAATTTTACTTTTTTTTTTATTACAGCAAATCTGTGCAAGTGATAGTTCCGAATTGATAATTATGTAAACAAAACAAAAAACTAAGCTATTCAATCTGACGATTACACTGCGCAATCTTGTTGACATCGTTTTGACAGCGTACAGCAAATGTTTTAGAGCTATCGGTAGCTTTAACAAGCACAGTAGCGTTTCTAATCCAGACATACTTAACGTTATGTTTTCTAGCCGTCTCACGACATGTACGAAATAAGTTTTTGTTATAAAGAGTGAGATGCTCGTTAATATACATTTTACAGGGGGTACCTGACATACCGATTAGGTCAGATGTAAAGTTTTTAGATAAACGATAGGCACTCAAAACATTGTCGCGAAGGGTGCGTGACGCTAATTTTACGATTATGTTCTTAGGTTTGTTATTTTCCTGCGTACGTGCGTGGGGGACACGGTGAACGGCTAGCACATCTTGACGGGGAATTGAGCACTTGATGGTAGCACCGATCTTTTCGATGAGCCCTATAAGGTCTTCATCACGTTTCTCAGGCAGATTGCAGATCTCAATGTTATTGAGTCGGGCTTGCTGTTCCATTGACTCAATTTTTAGTTCCAGTCCATATAGTTTGTTATTCATGTCGATATCTGATGAACGAGACCCCAGCTGTAGATCTTCGACTTTTCTCTCGAGAATGGTTAAGGAATTTTTGTACACTTGGTTTTCCTTCTTCAAATTATCCATCTGCTGTCTCATCTCCTCAAACTTGCTGTTCATGAAGTCCACTGAATCCCGAATCTCCTGGTTAATGGTCTGTATTGAGGAATTTTGAGTTTTCAAAACTTTGATCTCAACAACAAGTGCCTCCAGCGCTGAAGTTTGTTGTTCCACCAGTTTCTGCATGTGCTCCTCCTGTTCTTGCTTCCAAGTTTTTAGCATGGTTTTCAGCTCCAGATTGTGTTCCACAAGCACCTTATTAGGTGAAAAGTCACAACGAGGTCGCTTATGACGTGACTGGATGTTTACGTTGTTGTCATTGCATACAGCTTTTGGAATGTCCGAATCTGACAATGATAAGTCACTGGTCAGGCTACTGTTCTTAGCTCCCTTTGCTGGGGGTGAACGTTGCATTGCGATGCTGGTGAGGACTTATATTTGAGATGATATGGGTAATTGACAGGACACACACCGAAGTTTGCACACATGCACACACGCACTTGTATCGGTGGGTTGACAAGAACCGGCAAGTCACGATGTAGCGATATTATAGGAGCAGGATAGCAATTATGACGACCGTACTGTTTACGCGGAGGTGAAGGCGGGCTCGCGGGCACTCGCGCTCGTACTTGGTGACTCGCAAGCCTCAAGAAGATGCACAGAGAAATTATATAAACACTATGAGCTTTGACTGACCACAAGGATTATAGTTCCGCGTATAGTGTTTGTTTTTGAGACGATAAAATTAGAAAAATTCAACACACGTCCGCTCTCGAACAGGGCACGGAGCGGTATTCCATGTTATATAACAAACCATGTTCTTCAGCATACTTCTCACAGATGCCAATCAGCCTTGACACACCACAGACAGAGGCACTCAGCAGCACCATGTCGTCAGCGTAACTGATATTGTTTAGGCACACACCTCCAATATGGCAACCGACATGCGTGCTGCTGAGCTTCCCTATCAACGCATTAACATACAGATTAAAGAGCTTCGGGGAGGTTAGCCCCCCCTGCCTCACACCACACTCCAACCTGTATGGGGTCGAGTAAGCCCCCGACCATCGAACAACATTGACCTGATTTTTGTACCAGTATTGAAATATACGGATCAGTTCATCTGGCACAGACGCTTGCTGCAGTTTTTGCCACAGCAGATCATAGCATACCAAGTCAAATGCCTTCGATAAGTCGAGGAAGCAAGCAAATACAGGTGTACTTCTATCCGTGTAGTACTTGACAGTTTGCTTTAAACACAGTATAGCTGTTTCTGTAGAGAGACCGGCTTTGAAACCAAACTGGTTATCATGTAAATTCAAATATTGGTCCAGCCGAGTGTTAAGCAAACTGTCAAGCACTTTCGAGATAACAGTGGCCAAAGAAATGGGCCTATAGTTATTCTTATCGCTAACATCACCGGTTTTATTCTTAATAATTGGCACCACCACAGTTTTCATCATCCGTTCAGGCAGATACGAATGTCCTACACACAAGGAGTAGAACATCGCCAAGACTCTGGGCAGATGACGACCAGCATGCTTAAGGTGTTCAATACTTAGATCATCGTGGCCTGGAGACTTGCCCCTCGACATAGACATAATGACATGTCTCACCTCCTTTGCCGTAAACCGGGCACCGACATCCTGACCACTACAACCAGCACTGCCTGTAAACTGTGACGGTCCCAACGGTGACGAAACAGCGAAGTGCTGCTTGAATAGCTCGGCAATCTCTGTGACATCAGCTACCCCGCTGACACTCACTGGCAGGCTTGGCTTACTATTGAGTTTATTTGTGGACTTCCAAAAACTGCGAAAGTCGCCCTTGGAATGATGCGTCGCCAGCATGTCCATTTTAATTTGGTCACTATTGTTCTGGCACCATCGTAAGCGCGACTTAAAAATGTTTCGGCTTGTTTGCATATCAACCCAAACACGACCCTCGCGCGGTTTGCCACAAGACACCCACAGCTCAAACTTTAGCCTGGCCTGCCTGTGAGCATCACTGACGTGCTTATTCCACCCCATTACTGGTTTCTTACTTCGCACATGATTTATTTCGCAACTTTGAGAAGCTGCTTGGCATAAAATATTAACAATGTCATTATACATTTTATCAATAATAATTCTGTGGTCCAAATTTTTACAAACATAGTCACAACATGTACTTAATTCTATTGGAAAATCAATATATTTTAAATTATCATTACAAAATTTTGCATAAATGTCAATTTGCTTAGGTTTTCTATCACCCCATTTTATTTTATTACATGGCAGATTTTTATTATTATTAGAATTGTACAATTTTGGTTTGATTTCATTTAAGTTGCATTGAATTAAAAGAGGGAAGTGGTCAGACCAAAGTAAATCATATTTAACATTTACATTAATAATAGTGCTCATAGCGGCTTTCGTAGCAACACAGTGATCTAGCCAACGTCTCGAGCCGTTTGCCTCGCTTACAAAAGTATAAGTGGCAGAGTTTATTCCTAACAGTTCAATATCGGCACACAATAAATCAGATTCTCGACAGAAAGAAACCAATTCAGTATAAAATTGTTCATTAGGGTGCGAATTAAAGTCTCCAAGCACAAAAACACTTTCGATATTGTTATTACTAATTATAGCACTCACCAGGCTTAAGCAGTCCGTAAAATCCGTTAAGTTCGCACTATTATCCGTCGGCATGTAAACACTGAAGACTATAAATGACCTTGATTTCATGCATACTTTAATGGCACACAAACGCGGGTTGTCGCACTGCACTACCGACACGTTATCGAAAACACTTTTCCGCCACAGCAGTGCAACTCCGCCGTAGGACCGTCCTCGCAACATGCCGGCCGTGGTGTCCACCGCCGACGTCCCGGTGCACCCGAACTCAGCGTCGATTTCGCTCAGGAACGATATATCGTGGGGCAGCAACCATGTTTCCTGCAAGGCAATTATGTCTGACGTGTTGCATAGTTGCCTAACATTCTCCACCGAGCGTTTTACACTCTTACAATTGTAGCTTACTAGGTTATACATAATTATTTATTTCTCGCCATTTACAGTACTGGTTGCACCGTTCGTGTAACTTCTCATCTGAAAATTTACGAATTTCCTGAAAATAATTCCCTCAGGCCATAATTTGCTATCCAGATACATCTCCCTTTTAGTTTCCGGAACAAAGAATTTGTACGCGTTATGTTCTTTATATTATTGCCGAGCTATTCAATGAGAGCGAGCTATTCAATGAGGAGCGTTATAAATAATAATAGCCGGCTCTAATGCATCTAAAAGGGCTCAAAATTTTTTGCGAGTTACTGCTCGGGCACAATTTGTTGCCTCGTAGAATTAGTTCCGAAAAAACTCACTTACAAATGTTCCACGTCGTGCTGTATCTATGGTTTTACCCTCTATATTTTCTGTATTAAATTCCGCGTCTATGGCAAAAACAACGAGAATATCAGCCGTACAAAATTAAATGTCAAAAAAGTTTTAAACGTCAGTCAGGTGTCAAGTTTCATTCTGTGTAACACTGTGTATGTTGTGATGTGAAGTTCCCTGGATTTAAAACGTGAGTATTATTTTATTTTAACCCAATGTATATAGTGTTATATATCAAAATAAACCTCATTAATCAAGCTTTAAGAATATCTAAAAACATCGTAGGTTCAAAGTCTGTTGAAACGATAATATCGAAATGTAAAAATGGCGCCATTGCGATCGTCGTATTTTGATAATGTTTTTATAAAAATTATTGCAAAAATAGTTAAAATAGTGCTCGTAATATGAAAATTACTTCAATTAAGTAATTATTAGTGTCTCCGCAATATAAAACAGTAAAATAAAACGAAATCTTATCGAATTTTTTACGTAAACACGACAAAATCAGTAGGTATCGAATCGAATGATAGGAGTGTTGATTATTTTGGGTGATTGTGCTACTAACAAAGTGCCTAACTAGGGACATATGGGTATTAAAACAAAGCTTATATAGTCTAGTTTAATTATAAATAGGTTTTATTGACACAAACTACAATTCTTGTTGGAAAAACTTAACATTCTTATTGGAGAAACTGACATACAACACATATTCTCAAGTACTTATATTTAGTTGTTGTAATTCGTTTTAACATATAAAGATTCTGTATACTTTCAGCTATACACACGTATTTTTTGTTTTGGTGTAGCTGCAGTAGTTTACGAGAAAAAAAGCTTTAAATGGAAAGTGGCACGGGGCGCTCGCGCGGCAAAAATGTGAGCGGGAGCGGGGGCGGGAGCATGTGTCACGTGACACATTTGTGGGGGAGTTTAAGCGGGATATTTAAATGATACACTTTCAAGCGTGATCATCTCGCCCGTTTTACGATAGACATAATCACTAATATCTTTCACCGTCGTGTCTTTATGCACTTTAGTAATGTAAATAGGCACTGTTTTTAGTGCCGCTTTGAATTTGCATTCATTATCCCTGGCGGTGCCAGCGGTGCCCAGGTATCGGTAGCCCTTATTACGCGTTCTGCGGTATGATACTTTTTCCCATCCGTCATTATTAGTGTTTTGCACCGGCTCATGTACAACAGGTGCGGTAGTTTCCACCGTCGTATGCGCGACCGCTCGTAGCTGCGGTGACGTCACGGCTTTCTGCCTCGAAGTAGTTACGCTAGCGGCGTATGAGCGGGCGCCTGCGGCGTCGGTTGCGCGGCGAGGGGAGGGGCCGCACTCGGCCGCTCGGTGCGACGAAACAGCTGACTGAATACCACGGTCAGAAGTTTCTGCGTCTACCTCCTTTATTTTTCTAAACAATGGTTCGTTATTTTCTAACATTTGTAACGATGATTCATCAATACTATTATTGCAGTCATCTGTAACTGATGAATTATAGACGTGCGATAACCCAATGGGACCGCTTTCCATAAGCCATCCGCCCCGTTTCGTATTCACTTTACACACAGATGGTACCGGTATTAATGAGTCATTCTGTAACTTCAAAATATCCGTTTTAAAATTTTTCAATTGTGTCTGCGTCACATATTCTTCTTTAATTTCTTTGACTTCATTCTGAATTCGAAGCAAATCCTTTAGAAGTTTTGTGCAATCGAGGTGGTCAAAAAGTATTGGAGGTAGCTTTTCCAAGTCCCTTGCCACGAAAATTGGGAATTGATCCGGCTCCACTGACTTAAAAACATTAATAATGTCCACAAGATCTCGTTGTTCCTTGCCTTTGTTTTTTCTTTTTATTCTTGCCTTCTCCACAGGAACCGATTCGTACAGTAGTGTTTTCGATTTTTCAATATCTTCACTCGTAAACGTAGACGTACATAACCGCACTAACGTGTCTTCATCAATCACAGATATTTTGTTCTGAATATACGACAACAATTCATCGATAACTACGTTACAGGAAACGCATTTAACCGTCGTCGTCATTTTTACAAACACTCCAAGTTTCGTTGGTTAGAAATACATCCTCACGGCAGGGACGCGTACGCGCGATTGAATTAAAGCTCACTAATTTACAACAAATTCATTTATTAATTTTAAAACATATAATTTACATTTTTAAATATTTTTACAAAATTATATAAAAAGACATTTAAAAATATAAAAATAGTAGCCCACCGGTATCAGGAACAGGGTCCAAGCTACCGGCGGTCAGGGCTCCAGAGAGAGGAACCAAAGTGGGCTCAAACTATCGCCCTGAAAAATACCACGCTCTATCCTTATCGGTTCGCTGTTCCTTTCGATATGCCGACATCCTGGATAGCGAAGGACTGTCCTCCATTGCCTCATACACGACATCAGGAAGGTGCGCAGAGTTGCATATATTTTATACAACTCTAGCACCCTCATGAGCCATGTATGTGGCACCGAGTCATAGGCCTTCTTATAATCTATCCAACATGTCGACAGATCCCTTCGGGAACGGCGAACCTGTTGATTAATGAGAAGTAGCTCCATAGTACCGCGGGACCCGTTCCTACATCCATTTTGAGAAGCGGACATGATCGAATTGTCATCAATGTGTTTGCAAATTTTAGCTCTCAAAATGGATGTAAGAACTTTATACAATGTCGGAAGACAGGTAATAGGTCTATAATTTTTGGGCTCCGCAGTACTACCCGATTTATAGAGCAGGTGGGTGATTCCAGTAGTTAAGAACTCGGGCAGCGACCCTGATTCTAAAGCTGACTGGAATAGGGCCGCCAAGCGAGCGTGCGATCTCTGGATCCACTTTATCCAGAAGTTGTGTAGTCCGTCTGGCCCTGGAGATTTCCAGTTAGGCAACGGACGGACTGCACGAGCTACGTCTTGGGGGCTGATAGTGATAGCCCCCATTTCTGGAACTGGATCGCATACTCGCTCGACCACCCGAGTCCATTCACCCTCGGTGTGGCTGACAGGCACCGACCAGATGCTGCGCCAGAACGAGCACATGGCGTCATCATCCGGCAAGCGCGTGTCAGCCACACCTTGGTCCGGTCGCTCCCAAGTCCTATAAAACCACCTTTCATCTCTTTGGAATGTGCGATTCAGAGTGTATCGTTCCACCCGCCGCTTATACCTACGAATACGGTTTGCCTATGCATACACTTTCTGCTTCAGGAAGTCGATGCGTTCTGTGATACGGGACATATAGTCTCGAGGACTAATATCAGTCCCCGCAAATGCCCGCTTCACAAAACGCATCACTCGAGGGCGATTGTTGCCCTCCCTGAAGCAGATTAGTTTGCCGATGAGTGTTCTGGCCCCACTAATACGTCGCTCAATTCTGCATTGCCAAGCCGGTATGGCAGGTTTAGGTCGTGTAGCTCTGTCATCAGAAAATTTGACATGAGCTACACGACATGCCGCTACAGCCGCACAATACAGGATTGAGTGAGCATCAGTGAGGTCTTCGCAATTATCAAAATAGTTTGACAACTGCGAATCCAGAACAGCCACCAGCGGCCTATTTTTGTTATGCATGGGCAAACGAGGTAAGCGTGGTCTAAGTTCAGTCGACATGTACCGATATTCTCGAATCGCACCTTCCAAAGCACTCCTCATTTCCTCACTGCATTGGGTGCTTACATTAGTAGCCACGTCATTACTCACTTCGTCAGCGCGATGGAATAACTGACTAGACTGTGGTGGATCCACAGCCTGCGACGGAAGGACAATGACGTGGCTACTCTGCATTTCAGTTCGCAAGCGATCAAGTACAGTGTCGTCCAACATATGATTACGTTGGATGACCCGCACCTGATCCGATAATCGTTGCGCCGACACGTTGACAGCCGGCTCAAGCACCTGAAACAGAGAGAGCATCCGAAGACGGTACGCGGTCAAGTTGTTTCCTCCCTCTGTAGCCCCATAGTATGAGCGCATGACGTTCTCGTTGATGAAGCCATCAACGAGAACGTCCATCGCATGCGCTGCACACTTCCGCCGGGAGCTGGGACCCTATCAGAGGCCAGTGGGCCTCGAGGTCCGAAACCGTCTGGCGGCCGGCGTCCTCCCCGTCGACGAGCAGGTGGTGGCGTCGTGGGCGGAGAGAAGTACTCGTCGCTGTCGCTCGACGCAACTGCCACGGCTGGTGTCACAGCACTCACGATGAGGCTGGGTTCCGGCGGCGGCGAGGCGGAGCGGGGCGACGAGTCCGGAGGCGGTAGGCGTGCACGAAGAGCAGCAGCTGATCTTGTGATCATAACACGTTTTATAATTCCCTCATTGTCATAATAGTTTAAGTAATATGTGACAGATGACAGTGTCTGTCTGTCTCGACTTTTCGTATTTCTTTTTGATATACAATGTGGGGAGGACAATATGATCATAAATGAATCTTCGTATTAGTCATGATATTCCCAACCTGCACACAAAAAATCAAATCAATATATCCAGTACGTTAGCCACAGGATATTATTTTTCATTTTAAGTATTTTCTACATGATGTATCATAAACAGGAGAGCACGCGATAGGTTAATGACACACGTTGCCAGCTCGCTACTTTAAAAACCTACGCCTTTTCTACAAAATTTATTTTCTCTATGCAAATTATGCTTTATGCCTGAGCCCTAAGAGTCATAAAGCATGCCATCACAACTAGATAATAAAAAATGCATGCGAAAGTTATTACTTCCTATTACGCACTCAAGTTAATCGCAAAATATGTATGTGCGAAAGAGATAGGTAAGTTTGCTTGTTTCGTGTCGAAACCTGCAATTTTACTCGTCTCTCTAGGTTACGCGGTCAGTGTGTCACCGGACTTCCTTCCTGCCTGTGACGCGTTTTGTTCCGCTCTGGAATTTCGGATGCGCCCGCGCCCGTTTGAAGTCGCGAGTGGGGCGAGTGTTATCGTATCTTTGTTATTGTGTTGTGATGTGCGAAATTTGACGCTTTGTTTTAATAGTGACAGGACACATAACGTATTATAGGTACTTAGTTAAATAGCTAAGTAAACTTTACGAAATCAGACGTTTAATACTTGGTGTTTAAAGGTTTTATTATTAAATAATCATGCCTCGTTACAATTACACAGCTTCGAAGTACACCGATATGATTTTAATTTATGGGGAGTGTCACGGAAATGCCGCTTTAGCTATACGGAAATACCGTGAGAGGTATGGGAACACCCGTGTGTGTCCGACCCACGGGCGCACTATTGTACAAGCTGTCCAGAGGATACGGGAAAATCAATCCTTGATCCCGCACGTAGATGGTGCTCCTCCACGTGCAAATGTGATTCCAGACGAAAGAGTTATTAATTATTATGATCGCAATCCGACGTCCAGTCTGCGTAATGCAGGCCGACATTTTCGAGTAAATCACAAAACTATTCAAAAAGTTTTGAAACGTGACAAACGCAGACCTTATAAGTACAAGAAAGTACAAGCATTGTTACCGAGAGATAAGCCAATAAGAGAAACTTTCTGTCGCTGGTTGGAAACCAAAGATCTCGAGAATCCTGACTTCCTGTACAATGTGATGTGGACTGACGAGAGTACATTCACAAGGAATGGTTTATGGAACCGACAGAACCTTCGGTACTGGAGCCGCGTGAATCCGCATCTAGTACGGGAGACTTCGCACCAGTACAGATTTGCTGTCAATGTGTGGGCTGGCATACACAGAAATACCATTATTGGTCCGGTATTTATTGATGGCAATTTAAATGCTGTAAAGTTCATTGAACTCCTCGACGGATCCGTTTCCGAGTACACCGACGAACTCTCGCTGGACGTGTACAGACAGATGTGGTACCAGTTAGACGGAGCACCAGCTCATTCAGTGGTATCTGCAAGAGAGCGTTTGTCTCAAATGTTCGGACAGCAGTGGATTGGCCGTTTTGGACCAGTGCGGTGGCCGGCGAGGTCACCAGATCTCACGCCCCTGGATTTCTTCCTGTGGGGTCACATAAAGAATGAGGTATACTCAACAGAAGTTAATACGGTTGAGGAATTAAAAAATAGAATAATTATGTCTTTTAATAAATTGAAAGAAATGGCTGCAAATGATGACCTATTATCAAAAGTGAGAAATAACATTAGACGTCGGTGTACTTTGTGTATTCAAGAACACGGCGGACATATTGAAAATAAAAAAAATTTAATGACTAGCGACAAAGTGATCGAAAAGTGATTGTGAATAACAAATTGATTAGTGAATAACTCGCGGGTGAATGATGCCTGACTTTACAACCAGAAATAATATGTCTGATGGACTCACCCGGACGGTGGCATGCCCGACACACGTCCACCGTCCCGTCCTTCATTATTTATTTTGCCGGTAGTTATTCGTCAGCATAACTTCGTCCATTATTGCACAGACAAAACCTTCAGTTTCCCCGAAGAGGTCACCGAAACGCAGCCAGGATACAGACGCTAAGAAGTCTACATCGGGCCCGGTAAAAGCGTCCGTGAAGCTCCTTGCTCTGCCATACCTCCCTGCGGTCATTAGTGTCTAATACTACAGGCTTGCGCCAGTTCTCATTAGCCAAGAAGAGCGGGGTAAGGCCCTTGTCTACTGAGACCACATCTCGGTGCATCCCCACGTCGGCTTCTAGGAAGTATTCCCTGAGACTGCATACCTCACGGTTGTGCAGGGTCTTAGCATTTAAGAAGCCACGACCCCCACACTTCCGCGGGATATACAGTCTCATCACCGACGACCGTGGGTGATGCATCCGATTTGCGGTCAGCAGTACGCGGACCTTCCTATCTAGGACATCAAGTTCTGTCTGAGTCCATTTGAGTATGCCGAAAGAATACATCAATACCGGCATGACCCAACCGTTGAAGGCGCGCACCTTGTTTCCGCCTGACAGAAGACTGCTTAGCACCTTATTCAGGCGGCTAAAGAAATGCTCCTTCAACGATTGTTTTATGTCAGCAGTATTGATGCCTAATGCTTCCGACATACCCAAATACTTGTAGGTTTCTGTTGAGGAGAGGGATCTAAGGTATACGGAATCCGAGAAATTAGTTCCCACGGATTCCGTAATCTCCCCTCGCTTCACATGCATGACTGCACATTTGTCCACACCAAACTCCATCCTGATGGCGCTACTGAAAGTTTCAGTTACCTTCAGTAGCTTCATCAGTTGCAAATTGTTGGGGGCAAAGATTTTCAGATCATCCATGTAAAGAAGGTGAGATATGACCTGACCACCTCTCCTCAACCGATAGCCTAGTCCTGAACCTTTCAGCAGTGTGCTAAGAGGGTTCAAGGCTAGACAAAACCACAATGGGCTCAGACTATCACCTTGAAATATACCACGCTCGATCCTTATCGGTTCGCTGTTCCCCTGCATCTGTCGACATCCTGGATAGCAAAGGACCGTCCTCCATTGCCCCAGACACGACTCAAGGAAGGCGCGTAGAGTTGCATCTATCTTGTACAACTCCAGCACCCTCATGAGCCATGTATGCGGAACTGAGTCGTAGGCCTTCTTATAATCTATCCAACATGTAGACAGATGCTTTCGGGAACGGCGAACCTGTTGGTTAATGGCCATATCAATGAGGAGCAGCTCCTTAGTACCACGGGACCCGTTCTTACATCCATGCTGAGAGGGAGACATGATGGAATTACTCTCAATATGTTGGTTAATTTTAGCTCTCAAAATGGATGTAAGAACTTTATAGACCGTTGGTAAGCAAGTGATAGGTCTATAATTTTTGGGTTCCGCAGTACTACCTGATTTATGGAGCAGGTGGGTAATTCCTGTCGTCAGGAACTGGGGCAGCGACCCTGACTCTAATGCTGATTGAAACTGGGACGCCAAGCGAGCGTGCGATCTTTGGAACCATTTGATCTAGAAGTTGTGCAGTCCATCCGGCCCTGGAGATTTCCAGTTAGGTAAATTAGTTCCTTTGCAGGAAGCGTCAAATCCGACACGCACCTTCGTGGTCTCTTTATCTTCCCGGATAACAGCATGGTGCGGTAAGTAGATCGCCTTTTGGGTTTTGTTTTTAACCCCCGACCAAAAAAGAGGGGTGTTATAAGTTTGACGTGTGTATCTGTGTATCTGTGTGTCTGTCTGTGGCATCATAGCTCCTAACTGGATGAACCGATTTTGACAAATGTGGTGTCGTTTGAAAGGTATTTTAATCGAGAGTGTTCTTAACTATGTTTCGAGAAAATCTGCTCAGCCATTTGAAGATAATCACCTCTTTTCTTGTTGATGAAGGGATATAAAAAACTTTCACAGGTAGTCGATTTGAAATGTTATCGCTTGTCAACACGGGCATTGCCGAGGGGGGGGGGAGGTGCACCCCCTCCCCCAAAATTTACTTTTTTTTTAAAGGCGATGGCTAAATGACTGCCCCAAGCATGTCTAAGAATCTCACAATAACTCGTAATATTTAAAAAATCATTCATGAATTGTTTAGTGCTCAATAATTTCCTAGAACTTTCGTAAACTGTAAAACATAAAAAAGTATATTAATTGCTTTTTTGATTAAACATGACAAGGTCAAGGGGAAATAACACTACAGCAAGCTAGGGAGGGGTCGTATCACTTTTCCAGAATGTCAAATGAAACTACTTAAATATCGATTTTTGACAACAGGTATCAAAACGATTTATTTTCCGAAACTAAGGCGTTCAATTCAGTGTCCTTTAGTTGCTTGTTATTATGTTTTCACAGGGTTTTGATTCGGAAAATGGGGTTGTTTTTAAAATCTTATTCGACTTTACTCAATTCCACTTTGTTCTAATCAAAATCAAACAAATAAAACTAACTGAAAGCTTCGGACTGTGCTTCTTCGTTTAATCTTACTACCTATTTTGTGTCGAAAAATATAAACAGAGTGGCCGATAAAAACTAATTCTTATTTTTTCTTTCAACCTATTCGATTATTCTAATGATTCTGTAACACTTGAAGTTCAATCCCTTCTCTATGAAACATCTCTATGCTAGTTTATTATCTATGGTCAGATGACATTTCAACTCATGTCATACAACAGCAACAGACAACAGACGCCGCAACGCTTTTTAGTTTTCTTCTTCGTTGTGCTATTTTTTTTATTTTAGATTTTCATCGACGCTTGTTTATTGGACTTATTGTGTGTGTTCGCCTATCCACTGACCTCTCGCTACTCGACACGAACTTGAAACAAAATCATCATGCGATGCATAAACTGTGGACTGTTGCTGTCATGTTATGACAGTAATCTGGTATCTGGGGTAGATGAGACACCAGAATACATTATCAGCCCCGGCTTCATTTTTAGATAATGTTCTTGTAAGAATCACAGAAAAAAAAAACAAATAATAAATAAATAAATCGTATTTTTGTTGTTTTATTTTAATATCTTTTATGTCATTGGTTACTCGGTGCCTAAACTAGTTAACGTAGTTTAGGCAGGATTTATCAATCACCATATAGGTACCTACCTACCTACCTACCCTGGCGCGTTTGTCTGTCAAGCCTGTCTGCCTACGGATGTATCAACAAACAGATTTTTATGGGGTTGTCACTAGTAGTATTGGTTCTTTAGTAAGGTTTAGGCATACTGACAGGTTATAGCATACTTATAATGAGTTGAAATAAAGACAGTTTTCACAGACAAAAAATAAATAAGTGGTTGAAATGATGAACGTATTTGAAAATAGCGATTAATATTAGCAAACTGACCCAAACAACTAGAGTTTTGTATTTGAGATAGATAAAGAATACTGCTAGATAGTACCTACAGTAATAAATATACACGCGGGCGGGAGAGATTTTTGCGCAGGTTGTAGAAAGCCCGTAATTACCTCTTTGTAGATATATACTCAAGTACCACCATGTGAAATCACCTTGTGTCGCTACTCGCTAGTTAAAAATATCGTAAATCATTACAGAAATACCCAAACGCCTAGGTAAAAGTTCATAGCAATATGTCATTTGTTAACAGTTTTTATACCTATTGGTGTAGGAGTTCCGCGAATATATTTTCAGGATTGTAAAGATATGAGAAGTTCTTGAAACTTTTTTCATATGAAATACTAATTTTCACCTATTTAGCTTTACATATTGCAAGGTTCCATATTTATACGTTGCTGGGGCAGTCGTCCATACTTCCATTTAGCCATCTCCTTTATATGAAAGAAAGAAAGAAAATAAGTTTTTTTGGCACATGCCACAAGTACACACAACATTAAACAAAAATTAACACAAAATACATAAATCAAACAAAAGAAAAATTATAAGTAAAAAAACTTTTAAAAAAAAGCTTTTATTCAAATGCTCTAAAAAGGAGAAAAATAAAATTTTCTTTTAATTTTTTAACTTTCAACTTTTGACCTCATTATACACAATTTATATGATCATAAAAGCTTGTCGCGAGGTTTGCGTAAATACATATAAGTATTTAATTAAACTAAAATTTGAAAAAAAATAATCTTAGCAGCTTAAGTTACTCAATTAAATAGGTACTAGTTTAATTATACAAGTAAACCTCGCGACAAGCTTTTATGATCATATAAATTGTGTATAATGAGGTCAAAAGTTGAAAGTTAAAAAATTAAAAGAAAATTTTATTTTTCTCCTTTTAAGAGCATTTAAATAAAAGCTTTTTTTAAAAAGGTTTTTTACTTATAATTTTTATTTTAACATTTTTAGTTTTGCCGTAATCGTTTCTGAACACATTATTATCTCAATCTCAACACTTTTTTTCATATCCATGCTATTAACCGTTGAGGAGTTCCATCGTGAGGAGACGATCCTGGCTGAAGGATGCGTGGATGATACAAATCGTGATTATCCATCAAATATGAACACGTATGCAATGTTTCGTGTCCACGCTATTAACCTTTGAGGAGTTCCCCCGTGAGAAGACGATCCTCACTGCAGGTTTAGTTCATGATACAAATCAAGATTATCCATCAAATATGAACTCGTATGCAAAGTTTCGTGGCCACGCTATTAACCGTTGAGGAGTTCCCTCGTGAGAAGACGATCCTTACTGCAGGTTGATTTCATGATACACATCGTGATTATGAATTAAATATCAACTCGTATGCAAAGTTTCGTGTCCACGCTATAAGCCGTTGAAGAGTTTCTCGCGCGAAGACGATCCTGGCTGCAGGTTGAGTTCATGATGCAAGTCAGGATTATCCATCAAATATGAACTCGTATGCAAAGATTCGTGTCCACGCTATTAGCCGTTGAGAAGTTCCCTCGTGAAAAGATGATCCTGGCTGCAGGTTGAGTTCATAATACAAATCGTGATTATCCATCAAATATGAACTCGTATGCAAAGTTTCGTGTCCACGCTATTAGCCGTTGAGAAGTTCCCTCGTGAGAAGACGATCCTGGCTGCAGGTTGAGTTCATGATACAAATCGTGATTATCCGTCAAATATGAACTCGAATGCAAAGTTTCGTGTCCACGCTATTAGCCGTTGAAGAGTTCCCTCGTGAGAACACGATCCTGGCTGCAGCTTGAGTTCATGATACAAATCGTGACTATCCAACAAATGTGAACTCGTATGCAAAGTTTCGTGTCCACGCTATTAACCGTTGAGGAGTTCCCTCGTGAGAAGACGATCCTTACTGCAGGTTGATTTCATGATACAAATCGTGACTATCCATCAAATGTGAACTCGTATGCAAAGATTCGTGTCCACGCTATTAGCCGTTGAGGAGTTCCCTCGTGTAAAGATGATCCTGGCTGCAGGTTGAGTTCATGATACAAATCGTGACTATCCATCAAATGTGAACTCGTATGCAAAGATTCGTGTCCACGCTATTAGCCGTTGAGGAGTTCCCTCGTGTAAAGATGATCCTGGCTGCAGGTTGAGTTCATAATACAAATCGTGATTATCCATCAAATATGAACTCGTATGCAAAGTTTCGTGTCCACGCTATTAGCCGTTGAGGAGTTCCCTCGTGAGAAGACGATCCTGGCTGCAGGTTGAGTTCATGATACAAATCGTGATTATCCATCAAATATGAACTCGTATGCAAAGTTTCGTGTCCACGCTATTAACCGTTGAGGAGTTCCCTCGTGAGAAGACGATCCTTACTGCAGGTTGAGTTCATGATACAAATCGTGATTATCCGTCAAATATGAACTCGAATGCAAAGTTTCGTGTCCACGCTATTAGCCGTTGAAGAGTTCCCTCGTGAGAACACGATCCTGGCTGCAGCTTGAGTTCATGATACAAATCGTGACTATCCAACAAATGTGAACTCGTATGCAAAGTTTCGTGTCCACGCTATTAACCGTTGAGGAGTTCCCTCGTGAGAAGACGATCCTTACTGCAGGTTGATTTCATGATACAAATCGTGACTATCCATCAAATGTGAACTCGTATGCAAAGATTCGTGTCCACGCTATTAGCCGTTGAGGAGGTCCCTCGTGTAAAGATGATCCTGGCTGCAGGTTGAGTTCATGATACAAATCGGGACTATCCATCAAATGTGAACTCGTATGCAAAGTTTCGTGTCCACGCTATTAGCCGTTGAGGAGTTCCCCCGTGAGAAGACGATCCTCACTGCAGGTTGAGTTCATAATACAAATCGTGATTATCCATCAAATATGAACTCGTATGCAAAGTTTCGTGTCCACGCTATTAGCCGTTGAGGAGTTCCCTCGTGAGAAGACGATCCTGGCTGCAGGTTGAGTTCATGATACAAATCGTGATTATCCATCAAATATGAACTCGTATGCAAAGTTTCGTGTCCACGCTATTAGCCGTTGAGAAGTTCCCTCGTGAGAAGACGATCCTGGCTGCAGGTTGAGTTCATGATACAAATCGTGATTATCCGTCAAATATGAACTCGAATGCAAAGTTTCGTGTCCACGCTATTAGCCGTTGAAGAGTTCCCTCGTGAGAACACGATCCTGGCTGCAGCTTGAGTTCATGATACAAATCGTGACTATCCAACAAATGTGAACTCGTATGCAAAGTTTCGTGTCCACGCTATTAACCGTTGAGGAGTTCCCTCGTGAGAAGACGATCCTTACTGCAGGTTGATTTCATGATACAAATCGTGACTATCCATCAAATGTGAACTCGTATGCAAAGATTCGTGTCCACGCTATTAGCCGTTGAGGAGTTCCCTCGTGTAAAGATGATCCTGGCTGCAGGTTGAGTTCATGATACAAATCGTGACTATCCATCAAATGTGAACTCGTATGCAAAGTTTCGTGTCCACGCTATTAGCCGTTGAGGAGTTCCCCCGTGAGAAGACGATCCTCACTGCAGGTTGAGTTCATGATATAAATCGTGATTATCCTTCAAATATAAACTCGTATGCTAAGTTTCGTGTCCACACTATTAACCATTAAGGAGTTCCCTCGTGAAAAGACGATCCTGGCTGCGGGTTGAGCTCATGATACAAATCGTGTTTATGCATCAAATGTGAACACGTATGCAAAGTTTCGTGTCCACGCTATTAGCCGTTGAAGAGTTCCCTCTCGAGAAGACGATCCTGGCTGCAGGTTGAGTTCATGATACAAATCAAGATTATCCATCAAATATGAACTCGTATGTAAAGTTTCGTGTCCACACTATTAACCGTTGAGGAGTTCCCTCGTGAAAAGATGATCCTGGCTGCAGGTTAAGTTCATAATACAAATCGTGACTATCTATCAAATATGAACCCGTATGCAAAGATTCGTGTCCACGCTATTAGCCGTTGAGGAGTTCCCTCGTGAGAAGACGATCCTGGCTGCAGGTTGAGTTCATGATACAAATCGTGATTATCCATCAAATATGAACTCGTTTGCAAAGTTTCGTGTCCACGCTATTAACAGTTGAGGAGTTCCCTCGTGAGAAGACGATCCTCACTGCAGGTTGAGTTCATGATACAAATTGTGATTCTGCATCAAATATGAACTCGTATGCAAAATTTCGTGTGCACGCTATTAGCCGTTGAGGAGTTCCCTTGTGAGGAGACGATCCTGGCTGCAGGATTAAGTTGTGTCTGTCATGAGCATGTATTGTCTTCAGAACCAAAGGTGTGTGCAAAATTTCAGGTCAATCGGTCATCGGGAAGTGGTGCTAATTTAGCTTCCAAGATTTCACCGTAACAAACATACATACATACATACATTGCAAGTTAAATAAAAGCTTTTAATTAAAAAAAGGTTAATTTACTGTGTGCCTTACGGCTGTGCCAAATAGGGCCAGTTCAGCATAATTCCGGGCAGCTAGGCTGCCTGACGCTGGTTTTCAACTGGACCTGCGAATGTGATGTGACGGACGTAAAACAGTTTCATATTTTGTGTCAGAGTGTATGTGTATGTGAAACGGGTAGTTGAATAAAATAAGGTTGTGTACAGCAATAATAATAAAAAATAAAACTACGCAATAATAATACCATGATTAGCGCCGAGTAAAAATAAGAAGGTAAACAAATGGGATGGACGCATGATAACAGACTTAGGATCTAGAAACCATACCTTTTACTATACATTTTATTACTTACGCTGCGAGCAGTCAAGCAGCAGGGACTAATAATTATCATTTAAAGTGTGGGTTGCATTGTCAATTATTTGTGATCCCAATCCATACGATATTAAGGTAGTTACGTAAGCTGCATAATATCGACGTCAATGTGAAATGAAGACGGCAAAGGAACTGGATAGTCAAAAACTTGCATGGATAAACGAATAATAAGGTAAAAAAAAACGTAAGTGCTAAATAATAATAATATATTATTAACTTCGGCTATCCATACTATTGAGCAGCATAGTCGGCAACTTATTTTATAGTTAATAAGGTAGGCAGGTTCAAACATCATATAATTGATACATTTAGTTCGACCATATCGAGTTTTTGTTGCGCTTCCACTAGATACTGCCGTAAACGTCTTCTAAATGTGTCTATCGTGTTTATCAGTCTAATTGGTGGTGGCAGATTATTCCACACTTTGGATGCTGCATACCGAAAGCTACCTCTGAAATCAGATATCTTTCCTTGGTTTCGTTAATTAGCGAGAAGAGACGCAACACTGAGAAAATTGAAATGAAAGGGGGGAGGCCTATGGCCAGGAGTGGGACAGTCAAGGCTAAGAAAAAATAATATAAGTTAAAAAAGCAAG
This sequence comes from Cerastis rubricosa, assembly GCA_949152445.1. Lineage (NCBI taxonomy): Eukaryota > Metazoa > Arthropoda > Insecta > Lepidoptera > Noctuidae > Cerastis > Cerastis rubricosa. The sequence goes on along the minus strand of OX424524.1, from coordinate 9,557,768 downwards.
AAAAAAAATTTAATTAAAAATTTAAAAAACCCCCGACACCAAAAATCCTCTAAAAAGCCAAAAAAAAAATTAATCCAAGCGTCGTAGCGTCGGGGGACCGCTAAGAAGACCGCTTAGTACAAGCACAGAACGAAGCGGACCCCCGACGCTACGACGCTTGGATTAATTTTTTTTTGGCTTTTTAGAGGTTTTTTGGTGTCGAGGGTTTTTTAAATTTTTAATTTAATTTTTCATCTGCAACCTTTTTCATGTGTTTCAGCTCCAAATATTCTTCAAGAACTCTCGTATAATCTTCCTTGAAGTTGTTGTTTTTTCTGAATTTACCTTCTAACGATCTTGATCTTTTTTCAGCTATTCCCTTCGAATCACCAACCATGCTGACCGGGTCTACATCACGCAACGGTAGCCTTACTATATAACGACCACTCTCCTCACGTTCAGTAGTAGCTTTGTAGAAAGCTTCGCATTTATTTTCTTCCTCCGTTAGAATCTTTTTACTAGATGGTTCCGCTTCTAGTTCCCAAAATCTTGTAAGCAGATTATCTGTCTCCAGGCTTAAATGCATCACAGTAATGTGTGAAGGATTACTAGTCTGATCTACTTCAAAGGTTCCTGACAATATCCAACCTAACGTGGTGTCTTGTGCTAAAAGAGTTCCACCAACATTCCTTTTAATTCCCTCCTTAATAACTTGACTGTATACTTCAGCACCTAATAAAACATCTATTTTATTAGGCCTGTCGTACTCTGGATCAGCCAAATCATCATCGACCAAATCTATCCATTCTACCCGAGTTACTTTCGTAGCTGGGAGAAGAGCAGTGATTGGTAATTCGACTCTGACATTTGAAGAGATTACCACAGTATTGGCTCAAATTGAGGCATGCCTTAATTCGAGACCATTATCATATGTTGAGGATCAAGATAAATTAACAATTTTGACTCCGGGTCACTTTCTAGTAGGGGAACCTCTTGTTTTGCCACCCGATTCAAATTATGAAAGGGCAAATGTTGGTAGCTTAAAGTGACTGGCACATGTGGACGGACAGTGAAGTGGTTTTGGCGTGGCTTAACAGTCATCCAAGTCGTTGGAAAACTTTCATTGCCAACAGAGTTTCCCATATTTTGACCATCACAGAAGCCCAACACTGGTGGCATGTACCATCAAAGCAGAATCCCGCAGATTGTGCATCCCGTGGTGTTTCTCCTACAGATGTGGTTGTCACATCCATATGGTGGGATGGTCCAGAGCTTTTAAGACAGCGAGTAGTTGAATAAGGCTAAGTCCAATTTTAAGAAAGCTCCAAGAGAAAGGTTAACCCAAGCTTATATAGAGACACGTGTTGAAAATTTGGAACAATTATGGAATACGTTCACGACCACTCATATTGATATTTTATGTAAGGTTAAAAAGATGGAATTGTCTAACTCGACTTATATGAAAGATTGTCTTTACGATGAAGTTGAGGAATTATATGTAGATTTTAAAAGTGAGTTAAAAGATTTATTGGCTCAAGGAAGTTCAACTACGCTATACATGGATTCTAAGTCTAATTTTCAGGACCAAAAGAGTAGAGTCAAGTTGCCAGAAATTAAAATTCCCTCATTCTCGGGAAAATATTCAGAGTGGCAAACATTTAGAGATTTGTTTGTGGGATTGGTGCATGAGAATTCTTCTCTTGATGACGCACAGAGATTTTTTTATTTGAAGGCTCATTTAAGTGGGGAGGCTGAGCAAATATTAAGAAATATAACGGTAACATCAGATAACTATAAATTTGCATGGTCGAAATTAGATAAGATGTACAATAATAAGAAGTTTCTTGCAAACGGTATTATGATTACTTGGTCAAAGGACGTTGTCCTATGAACCGGCAAACGAGATAAAAAGGCTTATTGCGACTACCTCAGAATGTTTGGAGTCCTTAAGTAATTTAGGAGTGAACTTTTCTTCCTGGGATCTGATTGTTATACATATAATTAGCGGAAAATTAGATAAAGAGACCAGGAAATGTTGGGAGTTCAAAGTGACTTCTGATTCAAGTAATGAATTACCTACATTTTTACAGTTTTCAGAATTTTTAAATAGTCGCTATAGAGGTTTAGAAAATTTAGATAAGTCGGATACCCGGGAAAAACCTACACATCAGAAGGGATGAGGAACTCACTCATTTCATGTTTCGAAAGATAAAAAGTCAGGATCATGTGAATGCGCGGAGGCACTACGCCGGGGGGAAACTCCGCTGCCGCAGCAAATTGTCGCTCAGCGGACAGACCTCCGGCGCGATCTCATGGCGACATGGAGAGAGCGACTGTCGCAACCCCGTGCAGGGCACGCCACAATAGTGGCGATAAGTCCCCTCTTTGAGGAGTGGCTGGAGAGGCGCCACGGCGCCCTCACCTTCCGCCTGACGCAGGGCCTCACCGGACACGGTTGTTTCGGGAGGTTCCTGCACCGAATCGGGCGGGAGGAAACGCCCGGGTGTTACCACTGCGAGGATCGGCCGGAGGACACGGTGGAGCACACTGTGGAGCTGTGCCCTGCTTGGGCTGAGCACCGCCGTTTCCTCGTAGCGGCGATTGGCGGCGGCGACCTCTCGCGTCCGGCCCTGGTTCAATCCATGGTCCGGAGCGAGAGGGAATGGGAAGCCGTCGCCTCCTTCTGCGAAGCAGTCATGCTAGCGAAGGAGGTGGCGGAACGTGAGAGGGAGAGAACCTCACGTCCCAGCCGCCGCGGGAGACGCCCCGGGCGTCGGGGGGCAACCAGTGGCCCCCGGCCACCGTAGGCGCGGGCCTGTGGACGGTGAGTAATGGGCTAGCTCAACGTCCGTCCGTCTTATGACGACAGACCGTGCCGACGGCGCGTTTGTGTTCCACGCGCGCCTCAAGGAGATGTCAGAAAATCGGAAGGGGTCCGAGAGGGCCGACGCCAGCCAGGGCTGCGGGTTGTTCGAAATAGATACTGTGCCCCTGGAACGCAAAGGGCTAAAAAGGAACATGGATGGGTTTTAGTCAGTACAAGTCTGACACTCCCTTCCGCTCCGCCCAGAGCGGAAGAAGTCATTTGATGATTACCCATCCTAAAAAAAAAAACACAAAAAAGGATCATGTGAATTTTGCTCAGCCGACCATAGGATTACATCTTGTCCAAAATGTTGTAAAGAGACAATTGAAGTTAGGCGTACTTTTGCAATTGAACATAATTTGTGTTTTGTTTGCCTACAGAACAACCACTCTGCCAGACACTGTAAAAACACTCTCAGATGCCAGGTGTGTAAACGCCGCCACCATTCTTTATTACACCAAACAGGTGTTTCTGGGTCCTGATGACAGTTTTCACTTGTTTGAGGAAGGAAGAAAACGATCCCACAGGCCATCAAAGATACTTGGGTTATATTGCAACTATCAACAAAAGAGAAGTCAGTATACAAACAGTGGTGGACAAAGTAAAAGTAATGGGAATTAAATTAAATTTCTTGGTTGCTACTCCAATTGTAGAGATCATGACCTTATTTAAAGGGATGTTCGATGAAGTACGCACGGGTGTGACAAGATTTAAAGTGAGGAAGGCAGTCTACAAGAGAGGGCTGAAGAGGGATTCATCAGGGAAACAGCTAGGTCGCGAAATCAGTGAGAAAGAAACCACCCAGAACATAACACAATATGGTCTCGTAAATCATCACATCCCCTTACTGCAAGGTATAACATTACCACCAGAGAGGCGAACAGGTGTACTAAGAAGCTTGGGTCCATTGGCACAGGCAATACTTCTTGTTATGGAAGATAAATATTTTACCAAGCTCAACCGCGCTCTAAGTACAAGCCTACAAATGTTACCCATGGCAGCTGAGATCATTTCCTGTTTGAAAGAAGCTAATAGCCCAGGTAGTGTGTCGGGGGTACTAAAAGAGCTGGGCGACATATTGCTTATAACCACGGCCCGAGCAACCCAAAAGATCTATTTCCCGTTACTTCTTTGTTGGTATATGTGGGAAAAGAAAACACCTGATTTCCAATGGAGTTTTTCAGGGGCTCCTATGCTAAAGTTGCAAAGGAGATTAAATTCAGGATGAGATCTGGAGCATCGCCATTATTAACGTCAGAGGCTGTATTTCATGCTATGTTTGGAACATATCTTGAAGATCTTAGCATTTTACAGCAAATAACGAATCACCCCAAATTCGCGCAATGATTGTTGATATAACGGTTCCACATGACGAGAACCTCGTGAAAGCAGAGAAAGATAAGCAATTCAAATATCTAGATCTGGTTGGCGAGGTTGTCGACATGTGGGATGTGAATACCGCAGTCATTGTGCCGATAGTCGTGTCGGCCAATGGCTTAATTGCCAAAAGCCTCGACCAACATCTTAGTAGGCTTTCGCTTGAAAGCAGTACTTCTGGACACGGCGCGTATTAATAATAATAATAATAAACATTTATTTAAGATAACTAAGATCCAATTTGTTAGTAGTACAATAACTTATAACTAGTGTTAGTAATACAACATTAAGCTACTCGCCCCCTGCCTGACCCATGAGTCGAAGTATCAATACTTATGTGAGCATTAATACATCGACCAATGTACAGACAGTCAAGTCTACTGGCTATCATACATAAAACGCTGTTGCGACTAGCCCGTACTCTGCTCAGCATTGACGCGCACCGCTTGCGCAGAGTAGCGTAGAAGCAATCGATGCGCGCCTCCGCAAACATACGAGATGCACTACAGTGACGGGGCAGCCGCAACATCGTTCTAAGCGCGTTATTATATTGTACCCGTAGGGCACTGTACGCCTTTTGAGTATAGACTGCCCACAGGCTGCAGGTGTAAAAAGATGTACAGAAGGCTCTGAAGAGAGTGATTTTTACCTCACTTGTACACCTGGCAAACCTGCGAGCAATCATGTTTGCTCTCACGGACAGTGCCCTACGTTCACGTTCAATGTCCATGTCGTCCTTAAGGTCCTCGGTAATTAGATGACCCAGGTATCTGAACTGACGTACCCTAGCCAACTCATCTCCATTCAACTTTATAGGGGGCACGCTAGTGGGACACTTAGTACCGGCCTTAAAGACAACATACTCGCTTTTTTTCACATTATATATCAAGCCATGAACATTTGCATAAGTTTCACAGATTTTCAACAGTTTCCTAATGCCACAAACCGAGGCGCTCAGCAACACCATGTCGTCTGCATAGCTAAAATTATTGACACATATATCATCTATGCGACAACCAACCCGCTGGCTGCTGAGCTCCTCGATTAGGGCATTTATATAAAAATTAAAAAGACGGGGCGAGCTCAAGCCACCCTGTCTCACGCCACATTCCAGTTTATATGGTTCCGAGAGGGTGCCCGCCCACCGCACATTATTACTTTGATTGCTATACCAGTACTTTAAAATATTCACAAATTCAGACGGTAGCCCTACTTCTTGTAACTTTCTCCATAGGATATCGTAACTGACTAAGTCAAAAGCTTTGCTCAAATCGAGGAAACAGGCATACACAGGTGTGCCCCTGTGGGTATAGTACCTGACAGCATGCTTCATGCACAATATGGCACTTTCCGTAGACAGCTGAGGTCTAAAACCAAATTGGTTGTCATGCAGAACTATAGATTCAGCCAATTGTGCATCCAGCAAGCTGTCAAGCACTTTAGCTACCACAGTCGCTAAAGATATTGGCCTATAATTGTTTTTGTCGGAGATGTCTCCCGTTCTATTTTTAACTATGGGCACTACAATAGTTTTCATTAACTGTTCAGGCAAGTAAGAGTGACTTATGCATAACGAGTAAAACATTGCTAGTACTCGTGCAATGTGAGGTCCGGCATGTTGCAGATGCTCAATACTAAGACCATCATGGCCAGGAGACTTTCCTCTTCTCATTTGTCGAATAGCTTGAGCCACAACTTTTGCAGAAATCTTAAGGTTCAACCCCACACCATGGGACCCAGTACTGAGCATTGACACCGACGGACCTAGTGGTGACCTAACAAAAAAGTGCTCCTTAAATCTATTAGCTATGTGCCTTGGATCTGAATGACCCTCAACACTCACGGGAAGGCCAGGCTTACAGTTCAATTTTTTAGTGTCTTTCCAAAAAGTAGAGAAATTCTTATCTGTACAAAGTGTCGCTAACCTATCCATTTTAATTTGTTCTTTATGATCTTGACACCACTTTAAGCGTGATTTAAAAATTTTTCTACTTTCGCACATCGCATCATATATTATTCCCGTTTTCGGCTTGCCATGATCAACCCAGTCCTGGAACATCAGCTTAGCCGTCCCGTGAGCTTCACTCACATGCCTGTTCCACCCTATTACACACTTACCTCTATGTTGCCTATTTCCTCGATAAGTAGCCTTTGCAGATTCACGGAGGGCGGCCACTATATTACAATACATTTCATCCAGTAAATGTTTATGATTCTGGTTACAACATATTTTGTCCCCACACTGAATAAAATCATGCGGAAAATCAATTAACCTCAATTGCTCATGACAATATTCCCTGTATTCCTCTATTTGATTAAAGTTCCTATTGCCCCACCTTACTTCACCATTTACATCTTGTTTATTTGCATCATACAAGTTAGATATAGGAACAATGGCGTCAAATTTACACTCCAGATGTAGAGGAAAGTGATCAGACCACAGTGTATCATAATTGATACTCACATCAATGACAGCATTAAATGCTGATTTTGTGACTAAGCAATGGTCTAACCAGCTTGACGTCCCATGAGCGTCACTTATAAAAGTATAGGAGCCTGAGTCCACACCCAACTTGTCCACATCTACACAAACCAGTTCAGTATTGTTAGGAGGTTCCTCTCTCAAGAGCCCTGACCACCGGTAGCTCGGACCCTGTTCCCAATGCCGGTGGGCTCCTATTTTTTATATTTTTAAATGTTTTTTATATAATTTTGTAAAAATATTTAAAAATGTCATTATATGTTTTAAAATGAATAAAGAAAAATTAATAATTAAAAATGTCATTATATGTTTTAAAATGAATAAAGAAAAATTAATAATAAGAAAATTGTTCTACTGTATGATCCCCCACATTTGCTAAAAGGTATACGCAACAATCTTTTAGAGAAGAATTTAAGGTATACAACTGATAATACCTAAAGAAAAGACAGCTAAGTGTGATCACATCAAACAATTGCACCAAGAAAATCCCGCTTATAAAGGAATCAGGTTAATGCCTAAGCTGTCAGATAGCCATGTGGATCCAACGAGGACGAAAATGAAAGTAAAATTTGCCAGCCAAGTTTTCAGTAGAACTATTTCATCTACTATGGGATATCTTGCAGGTAAGAATCATCTATACAAGCATCTATCTCTATACAATGTGTTTGGTCTCGGACTGTACAAATTTTAAGGGAATAAAGTTAGCTCTATTTTATCAATAAAGTTAGTCTACATGGGGGGGTCGGAACCCAACCACCCCTGAAAGGCAGCCATTTTTGTATTTTGATCGCATTTTATGAAGCGTGAATACTAAAAATACTTTAACTTTTGAATTTAATGTCCAATTATCGTAAAATAAAAACTTTTAATAAGTGAAAAGTGTTAACAATGATATTATAAACACAACATTACATAATAATTTAGAACGCAAAGCCCTTAGGGAATACACAAAAACAATTGATCGAGAGCGGGCAACTCATCTAACAACAGCATGTATAGTGCGGAACATTTAAAAAAAACTAATCGGCGTGAGTAAATAACAATGGAAGACAAAACAGCAGCCGGCGAATATTCCCTCTCATCAGTCTCCATTACCGACAAGCTCGAAGATTTTCGGACAAGAGCACCAGAATTGTGGTTCACCAAAGCAGAGGCAATAATTAATTGCCGGAAGATGTCCGACGATTCCAAATATCGGATTATTTTATCGAAATAATAATAATTAAACCTCGAAGTCACAGAACAAGTCGCGGATATTCTATCAGATCCGCCACAGGAGAAGAAATATGAGGCCTTGAAGCAAAAGTTAATTTCCGTATACAAAGAGTCAGCAGAAAGGCAAATTAAAAACCTGATTAGTGAAATGGAGCTAGGCGATCTACAGCCATCGCACCTCCAACGAAAAATGCGGGACCTGGCCAGAGGAAAAGTAACCGATGAAACACTCAAGGTGATGTGGAAAAACCATTTACCACCATCAGTACGTGGAGTTTTGGCAGTCACAAATGAAGCAAACATGGAGAAATTAGCATCATCGCAGTCAAGGTTGCAGAGACTATCACCCCAATGCAAAGTGTCGCCAGCGTGAAGGAAAATCCAGGACCATCAGACAAGAATAATTTGGTGATAGCTGAAATAAATAAATTAAGCAATAGATTACGCAAGATCGAGAGTGGTTCCAGAGGTCGCTCGGGACGAGGTAGATCTAGAAGATTTCGTTCCAGGTCAAGATCAAACTCCAGGCTCAGAAACGCGAAAATTACAGAAGACGACCCAAACTGGTTATGGTTTTATCACTTCAAATACCGCAACAAAGCAAATAACTGCGTGCAACCCTGCTATTGGAAAAAAAAGGACGCAAAGCCATCGTAAAACTAGGGTCGGTGCAGTCAGCGACGGGAGGCTGTGACCGCGTGCACGACAATCACCGTCTAGGCGTCGCAGACAGGAATACAGGTTTGAACTTTTTAGTGGACAGTGGTGCAAATGTGTCTGTTTTACCTCGCAGAGTAGTTTTTAAGAAAGATAAAGCACATAGTGCCTGTTATAAGTTGTATGCTGCGAATGGTAACGAGATAAATACGAACGGGTCACATATTTTAGAACTAGACTTAAATCTTAGACGAGTTTTCCGTTGGTTATTTACGATAGCGGACGTACAGCAACTAACACTAGGTGCTGACTTCTTAGCTAATCATAAGTTGTTAATTGACTTGAACGGATGAAGGCTAGTGGATCAGGTTACTAATTTATGTACGAGAGGAAAACTCTCCAGTTCCACTGAGCCCACTTTAAAAACCATCACTGATAATTGCCACTATTATGAATTGTTGAGTAAGTTCCCAGAATTAACTAAGCCTTTTTCATACAAGGAGACACCTAGACATGGCGTTTGCCATCAAATAGAGACAACAGGTACTCCGGTACACGAACGAGCGAGACAGCTACCCCCGGACAGGTACGTAAAAGCCAAAAAAGAATTTTGGGTTATGCAAGAGCTTGGGATAAGTAGGCCGAGTCACAGCGCTTGGGCAAGTCCCCTGCACGTAGTACCCAAGAAGGGCGGTAACATTAGGCCATGTGGAGATTATAGACGTTTAAACGCGATTACTAAACCAGATCGCTACCCTGTGCCACGCCTTCATGATTTTACGTATATTTTGGCTAATAAGAAAGTTTTTACTAAGTTAGATATTAACCGAGCATGTAATTGTATACCTGACGCGGAAAATGACATAGACAAAACTGCTGTCATAACACCTTTTGGTTTATTTGAATTTATGCACAAGCCTTTCGGATTACGTAACGCCGCGCAAACTTTCCAGCGTTTCATGCATCATACTGTTTTACAAGGTTTAGATTTTTTATTTAATTATGTTGATGACGTAATAATCGCATCAGACAGTGAGACGCAGCATAAACAGCATTTAGAAAGAGTTCTTGAAAGATTTAATGAATTTGGTATAACTATTAATTTCTCTTGCAGTTTTGGCAAAGAAAAATTTGAATTTTAGGGATATGAAGTATCAGTAGAAAGGATTAACCCCTAGAAGATAAGGTTAACGCCATTATAAATTATCCCAAACCGGAAACTATCGAGGAACTTAGACGATTTTTGGGAATGTTGAAATTTTTATAGAGCAAACATACCCCAGTGAGCCAGATCACGATCACCAGGCAGAGTTAAATAAGTACTTAATGAATTCGAAACGTAAAGATAAAACAAAAATTAAATGAACAGAAATAGCCGAACGCAATTTTGAGCAATGTAAAGAAGACCTGAAGAATGCAGTATTATTATCGTATCCAAGGTCAGATACCCCTTTAGCATTAATGACCGATGCGTCAGACACTTGTGTAGGTGCCGTATTACAGCAAAATGTAGATAACAAGTGGAAACCTTTAAGATATTATTCAAAAAAAATGACATAGGCTCAAATAAAATACAGCACTTATGATAGAGAACTATTAGGAATTTATTTGGCTATAATTCATTTTCGCAATATGGTTGAAGGTCAAGAATTGATAATTTTTACAGATCATGAGCCGTTATCTTTTGCATTCATTAAAACAGGTTCCAATAGGGAAACCTCGCGACGAGCTAGGCAAATTATGTTCATTAGCGAATTCAGTACGGACATAAGGCATATTACCGGGAACGACAATATAGTAGCAGATACTTTATCTAGAGTAGCAACAATATTGTGTCCCACGATGCTTGATTTCGCAAAACTAGCAGTTGCACAGGAAACGGACACCGAACTTGCAAAATTGCAACGCGAATCTAATGACAATAACAACGTCGTGTTGAAACGTGTAACTTTATTTAATACCGAGAAATATGTTGTTTGTGAAGTTTCAACCGATTCAGCACGTCCATATTTGACATAAATGGAACGGCGAGGCTCAAGGCAAAGGTCCGTCCGTTCCATAAATGGAACGGCCGGGACCTAGAGGTTAAGATATTATTCAAAAAAAATGACATAGGCTCAAATAAAATACAGCACTTATGATAGAGAACTATTAGGAATTTATTTGGCTATAATTCATTTTCGCAATATGGTTGAAGGTCAAGAATTGATAATTTTTACAGATCATGAGCCGTTATCTTTTGCATTCATTAAAACAGGTTCCAATAGGGAAACCTCGCGACGAGCTAGGCAAATTATGTTCATTAGCGAATTCAGTACGGACATAAGGCATATTACCGGGAACGACAATATAGTAGCAGATACTTTATCTAGAGTAGCAACAATATTGTGTCCCACGATGCTTGATTTCGCAAAACTAGCAGTTGCACAGGAAACGGACACCGAACTTGCAAAATTGCAACGCGAATCTAATGACAATAACAACGTCGTGTTGAAACGTGTAACTTTATTTAATACCGAGAAATATGTTGTTTGTGAAGTTTCAACCGATTCAGCACGTCCATATTTGACGGGAAAATTTCGACGTTTAGCTTTTGATTCGATACATAATCTGAGCCATCCAGGTATAAACGCAACTAGGAAATTAATTAGTGATAGATATTTTTGGCCTAACTTGAATAAGGATATAAGTTTTTAAACTGACATGGTCACTAACACTATCAACAACACTTGTAACGGGATATTTACCATGTTTATTATTTGTTATGAGTTCCCGATATTTCGGCGCTGTTGCAAACGCCATGATCACGGATAAACATGGTAAATATCCCGTTACAAGTGTTGTTGGTGTTGAATAAGGATGTTGGAAATTGGGCTAAAACTTGCACTAAGTGCCAAAAGCGAAAGTCCAAAAACATACTGTATCAGATTTAGGAACTTTCGAGAGTAGTAAACAATTTGAACAGATTCACATAGATATAGTAGGACCCTTACCAATTTCACTTGAGGGCTTTAGATACTGTTTAACAATAATAGATAGATTCACGCGTTGGCCAGAAACATTTCCAAAAAAGAGATAACTGCAGCCAGAACATTATATGAAGGTTGGATTAGTCGTTATGGGTGCCCAGTTAAACTCACAAGTGATCAGGGAAGACAATTTGAAAGTAATTTATTTAAAGAATTAATGTCATTAATGGGAATTCAACAAACGCGTACGACTCCATATCATCCTCAATGTAATGGAACAGTAGAACGGTGGCATAGATCTTTAAAATCCGTTTTAATACCAAATGCTGGGTAGATGAATAAGCAACGGCAATGTTAGGGTTACGCACAACAATTAGATCCTATACAGGCGTAACCGCAGCACAAATGTTGTATGGTAGCAATAATAGGTTACCAGCCCCCGTATTCACAAACCCGTTCGATTCGATGTCGATCGACAAGTCGTATGTCTATGTTTTTTTGGCATTACGAAAGCGTGCGAGATAGACATACGACTTATCGATCGACATCGAATCGAACGGGTTGGTGAATACGGGAGCAGGTGACTTTTACGACAGTAGCAATGTAAAATCGTACGATGATAACAATTTTGTAAACAAATTAAAGTACGTGATAGATGGATTAAAACCGACCAGTAGAGAAAACCAATTACCCCTCAAGATTTTTGTACACAAAGATTTATACACTAGTGATTACGTATTTATTAGAAATGACGCAGTACGGAAACCATTACAACCTCCATACGACGGACCATATCACGTCATCAATGGAAATGTTAAAGTTTATCGCGTACAATTACCAGACCGACAAGCAAATGTAGACACATTTGCTTGTCGGTCTAGTATAGATCTCTTGAAACCAGCATATATATTGATAGATAATGAACTGCAATCAGAAAAAACCGGCCAAGTGCGAGTCGGACTCGCGCAGGAAGGGTTCCGTACCATTATTTATAGAAACAAACAAAAAATCTTTTTTGTATGGGAGCCCCCCCTTAAATATTTATTTTTTTCTGTTTTTTTTATTTGTTGTTATAGCATCAACAGATATACATAATCTGTAGAAATTTCAGCTGGCTAACTAACACGGTTCATGAGATACAGCCTGGTGACAGACGGACGGACGGACAGCGAAGTGTCAGTAATAGGGTCCCGTTTGACCCTTTGGGTACGGAACCCCAAAAAAAGATGTTAATCTTTTTTTAGGGTGAATAGATAAAACCGATACTAAATTAAGCGAGAAAGTTGTGAAAAAAGTATCTTTCCAAACAAGCAAACCCAGTGAAAATACAACGCGAACTGGTCGAATAAGCAAAAAACCGTTGAAATATCGTTAATCTTGGCCAAAATACATTGAATACGAACGACACAGCGAAATAATAAGTCAATACATACTAGACATCAGTCAAGAAGCTACATATAATTGTAAAATTTGTTAAATTATTCTTAAAACATGGGTTCCAATCAGACAAAGGAAAATGTCATTGTAAACGAAAACTTTTCAAACGTGGCTCAAGTCGAGAACAAATTAAACCTAATTGGCATCATCATGATAGTAACAATAGTACTATTTGCCATATTGTTAATATACTCAGGAAAATTAAGGGTTTTAAAAGGCATACGAAAGTGGTTAAAGAAAGAAGTGATAGCAACTTCAAACACCATACCGAGTATAAAGGTAGAAACCGTGCAACCACCACAAACATCGCCTAATCCCAAAGTCATTTACTAAAGACAACCAGCAGAAACCATCGTCCTTTCAAGTCAAATTAAGTCGAAATAAGTGTAATAGTGAATGTGAAAATAATGTGTGTTTGCATTGGCGTCATCATGATGAGGTGCCAATTTTTATGTCGTCATGGTGACTACCCTTAACTTTTATATTATTATTATATTTATAAGAAATGTCAAGACGGTACCTTGAAAAATAGGTAACCGCACCATTGTATTTTGTTGTGAAGTAGCTAGCTAGTAGATACTCGCATCAAACAATTGTTTAGTAATAAGTTTTATATTTTTGGACTGTGAGCGATGACTGTAAGGTCATGTAACTGAAAATATAAAACCCCATTGTAGTATGAAGATTTATTCCATTTAAAAATAGGGGCAGAAAATAAAAAAAACCGATTAATATAAAATGTTTATGATATAATATTAAAAACAAACACTGCTTGTACCATTTGTAGTAACAGCGTAAAGGCTCCTACACAGTGCCGGCGGCAGGGCCGCCGGGTAAGCCGCCGTACACCCGGCGGCATACAAAGCCACCGGCTTTGCCGCACAAAGGAGCCGCCGGCATGGCCGCCGGGGTGTGCCGGCAGGTTACGCGGCTTATCGGCGACAGTTCGTGCCTGGCATTCGAGCGTTAGTGGTGTGCGGTTTTTGTGTATTCAACAAATTAAAATGTCGTTTCATTGGGACGACGAAACTGTGTTGCTATTAATTGAAAAATTTCATGAAAATGATATATTATGGAATCCCAGAAATGCAGACTATAAGAATAGGAACAAACGAATGGACGCCTTGAATATAATTGCAAGTGTATTTGACATTGATAAAGGCGAAGTAGAGAGAAAGTTAAAAAAATTAACCTCTCATTATTTTCTGGAAAAAAGAAGGTTGAACAGTTGTACAAATCTGGTGCAAGCACAGACGATGTACACGAACCAAAGTGGTTTGCTTACAAGGCATTGAACTTTTTGCGAGACAAAAATAAACCACTACCCCACAGTAAATAGTGAGAATGATGTAAGTATTCATGTTTCCTATTTTTCTTTATTTTATCACAGACTAACTACTCGCGGTCACAGAACATATACTAAAGTGAAGACGCGACACTTCTATTTACAGACGCATTCGCAGTACAGTCATCAAGATAATGCTACAGCGACTAGTTCCCGAAAAAAGAGATGCGGTACTGATGAAGACAGTGATATTGCCGAAACTCTACAAGTTTTAAAAATATGTCAGCTTCGTCATCTGCTCGCGACGATGCCTCGGTATTCGGAGAACAGATAGCAAATAAAATACGAAAAATGGATCCCATAACAATATCTACAGTACAACATCATATTAATAATATAATTTATCAGGCTGAAATGGGCGTTTACTCAAGACCTTCCACGGTGGCGGCAGCTCAAGGATATTTTACCACTTCGACACCTGAAAGTGTACGTCCTTCCACTAGCCATTCTAATTATACCGACAATACTGATACTCAGGACAGCCTTTTTTCATATTTGGAAAATAATTAAAACTCTTTTAGATTTATGATGCTGCATTAAGAATTTAATAATTAAAACTGATTGTACTGGTACATTGTGATTGATAGTGAGATTAATGAGGCAAACACAGATTAACAAAATGTTACCTAGTTAAAATTTTACTTAAAATATCATTATATAGATACTTATATGCTAAATAAACGTTGTTCCCAATAAAAATATGTTTGATTTATGAAAAGTAATTTTGCCATGGAAGTTGTCCTTGCTCTGAAAGAAAATAGTTCATCAACTCATTTCTGACCGTTGAAGGTTCCAAATTTCGATTTATTTCAATATTTGGTGCCGGTATCGTTATCATATTATCCTCAACATCAACGTCATTTCTTCGGATAAAATTGTGCAGGCATACACAAGCCATTACTACAATTTTCATTTTCTCTGGCTGTAAATTAGCTATTGAATGAAATATTCTGAATTTTTCCGATAATATGCCAAAAGCATTTTCCACGACTGTCCTTCCCCTACAAAATCTGTAATTGCATATTCTTTTCGGAGATCCTCGCTCATGTTGTCCAGGAAATGGTTTCATTCAGTTAGGAGAAATCGGAAAAGCATCATCACCAAGGAAATAAAATGGTACATTCATAGTCCGTCCAGGTCAGGTAAAGGTCTTGGTGTCGGTAGATTTATAGATTCATTTCGTAATGCTTCGTAAAGCGAGCTATTTCTAAAAACACCCCCATCCGAAACTCTTCCTTGACAACCAATATCGACGTATAAAAAATTATAATTAGCATCGACTAATGCCAACAACACAATACTGAAATACGATTTATAATTGAAAAATTCTGAGCCACTATTGTTGGGGTATGTATACGTATGTGTTTCCCATCAATGGATCCACAACAATTGGGAACATTCCATTTCTTGAAAAACAAACGTGACACCGAAAACCATTCTTCTTCTGTGGTTGGCATCTAGAAGACAAAAAGGAAATAAAAATTAATTTAAAATAAACATTCAAAAATAAATATATACTTAAACGTTTAGCATATGTGCTTGTAAGCCTAAATGTAATGCTATACTCAAATATTATCCAATTCCAGCAATATCACATATATTCAGGCCATATCGTAAATAAAAATAAAATAAAAAAAATATTTATTTGGTCAATAGAGTACAAATATATATTAGGTTTTGGTGTTCTCTAGCTTCCCCTCTAGGATTCCTTGTGAGTGAGCTTCCCTGTGAATATCAAGAGTGAGTCATAAAAAAATGATTACTTTAATTTGAAGTTTTGATATTATTGCTTGACAGACTTCGGGAATCAGTGAGGAAAGAAGTTGTGGTGAAATTTTAAACAGTTCTCCAAGGCTGAAATAACTTTCTCCGTTAGCTAAAAACCGCAACGTTACTGCCAACCTCTCTTTAGCGGGTATAGCCTTTCTCCAGCCAGTATTTTTTTTTGCTTATGTACACTTCAGTACTCTCTAGCAAAAATTCAAAATCTTCATATGTCATTCTCAGAAACCCAAAGAACATACTATTGCGCAAACGTTGACATCCCACATCATCTTTTTTATACTCTTCTATCATTACAGTACCGTTATGCCATTTTCTATTTTGTAAACTTGGGCGCACCCAAAACCTTCTCGTCCTTTTGTATTTTTTTCTTATTAAAATAAAATTTACAACTGCGGCGGCAGTGCTGATGATTTTCGTATTCATTGTAACCAACCCACCAAAAAAAATTTTCACTTCACTAGCGTTCTATGTGACTGTCACAACCGGAATGATGCTTGACGGCTTTATGCGGCTTGTGCCGGCGGCTCGTATTGCCGGCGGCATAGCCGCTCGGCATGAACCCGGCGGCATTGCCGCCGGCATGTGTGTAGTAGTCTTAATGTATAGCTTAAAACTCGTAAATCATAATATCGCATCAATCGAACATTGTAAGTAGCACAATCGCACACCTGCAGGAGATCAGGTTACAACATCGTTCATTGTAATAAAATTATGCATAAGCAAATTCTTTGTAACTAGTAATTCTGATAAACATGACTGTGTCATGATATTGTCTAAGCTTAGAAATTATTTGAAAATTGTATGTATTAATTGTAATTTGTAAAAAACCAATCGTTTTTTTTTTTTTTTAAAGTGGAGGAATAGTGTTGGAGCGCTGACACATCAGTTTTGTATTCGTCGTAAGTGCAGCGCTCAGTGACAACAGTTCGCCCGTAACCACCGTAAGCTTTACACGCGCTCCCTTCTAATTAACTACTCCTTGTAATACGTAACAAGTTATTAAGTAAAATATATATCGATTTCCGAGTGTATCATTTCTCTCCGTACACACACCACCTAAAGACCCTACACACACGCACACAAAACTAGATTTTAATTTTGTAACATGCTCAGTTCACAAAGATAAATTAATAGACTTTTTAATTAATTTTGTATGTAGATTTTTTATGTTTATATATTGTAAAAATTTCAATAAAATATTATCTGGGAAAAAGGATATCAACAGTAACGAGGACGTACTGCAGTGTAAAGCAAAATAGTATATTTCATTACGAGTTCGGACAAATTGCAAAGAGTTCCGACAAATGTCTACCCGAGCCGAGGCGCAGCCGAAGGTGAGGGTTGACAGTCGGAACAAGTTGCAATGACGGTTCCGCACGTGTACTGAACAACTATTTTTAATACAGTTGCGAAAAAATGAAGCAATTTAATAAAGAACATTTTTGGAAAATGGCGCCAGCCGTAAAAGAATATAAGCAGAGTTTTTTTTTGTTTTCTTTACCCATTCTGGGTAGGCAAAGGGAACAATGCCCATACAGCCAAGTCTTCAGTAGAATTTTTTTAATTGATATGAAATGAAAATGAAATGAAAATGAAATGAAACCTAACCTAACTCATTGAATCAAGCCATTAAATCTAATATTGAAACAAATTAGTAGCTTCTTTTTAGAAATATTTGCATGAATCATAAAAACTTCTATGATTTTTTTTAGTAAAAACTCCGTGGTTGGTTTTTTTTTCTTTTTAATAGACATTATTTTGACAGTTGGGAAAGAGAACGCACGAGTTCGGACAAGGTAAAGAAAAAGCTCGAGTGTGTAATAGCTCACATCCCGAACGCTATACGTCCCTGCAATACGCCACTTTTTGAGCAACTGTATTAAAAAAGTATTTTAAACGATGCTATAAGAGAAAAAATAAATAATATTAAGCATTAACATTATGGTTTTTTTTTTAAGCTATAGTGCCATAACTTTAATTTTCTAAAAAACCTATAATGTTTTGTGCTAGAGTAGCTTCAGTATTTTGACAATTGTAGTACTGCTAGCCCTCAACGTCGCATCGCGCGCGCACTTGTGTGCGTACCACTCGCACCGTGCCCCGGCGCCCGCCGCCGCCGGCCGCGGCTGGAGAGCATAAAACAGGCCGCACGCCATACATTCGCTCAACCCCCTAATCGCATCGGCCGCCCGATACGTACCATCGCGTATTAGTAGGATTCGCCGTCCTCGGCATAACCTAGTCACTCCCGATGACCCTATTACCCTTCTTCAGGAGAGCAGTATGGAAACCAGTACGTTAAAACGTAAACACAGACACAAACCGCCTCGTCCTTCCGGCCTCGCCGCCGAGGCCCGTCGCGACGTCCAAGTTCAATTCCCCCCTCCCCCCCCCCCGACCCTTGCTCGAGCCAGCCCGCGATGCTGAGCCAGTAGTAATAAATCAGCCCCTAAATAATGGAAATCAGATCCAGCCTGTCCCTTTGCTGCCCTCTCTCAGCGACGCCCTAAGCTGAGGCTCGTACCCCACAGGTGCCCTTAGCGCTGTCGCTTAGTTTATAAGCTTTTTGCCTGGCTGGAGGCCTTAAATTCTAGGCATCCACAGGTTTGCCCGGTTAAGCAGTAGCCAGCCTCAGAGGCTGAACTACTAATACATTCGCTCAGTTCGGCTTGCACGGACGCTTCCCTCGGAACGTTCTCGGGCAGTCTAACGTCTCTGGCTTGCACGGTCGGCCTCCATCGCGGAACCGACATTGGACAGTCATTACTTAATTTCTTTTGTTGCCAGTATATTATTAGTTTTACAGTTTTATTTAAATATTGTGAAAGTGTTTGTTTCTATCGTAAATAATAAATATCCCTTGATTTAAAATTGGTTTACTAGTGGTTTCATTGGAATAACCCTTATAAGTGGCGCACAACGTGGAGGCCGAAGATAGAAAATACTTAAGGCCTCGGCCCACTCGTAAACCAGATCGATTTGGAAGCAGTCCTCCTGAAGAAATGGCTATCAACATGTCAGACAGCCAGCTTAAGGAGCTCATACTCGCAATAACCACCGGCACACGAGGGAGGAGTACCTTTGCACAATGCCCAGCTAAATTTGGAGGTTCAAAGGCGGAAGTTGAAGCGTTCTTAGCAGCAGTGACAGTGTTTAAGGAAGTGGAAAAGATATCCGATGCTAACGCCCTGGAAGGCCTACCATTGGTTCTGATCGGTGACGCAGCAATTTGGTGGCAAGGCGTTAAAACAGCGTGAAGTCATGGAAACATTTTAAGGAACGTTTGCGCTATACCTTCGCCCCAAAGAAACTAGACTACGTAGTCTATCAAGAAATTGTTGGTGTTAAACAGGATAACCAGACCCCGACAAAGATTTTCGTTGCCAAGAAACGGGCACTCCTTTCCGAGATGTCAGAGCCACATACGGAGCAGCAAGAGATCAGCCTCATTTTTAGCCAGATTAAATTCGCCGTAAGAGAATAGATTTGTAGGGAATCTATAAAAACTTTTGACGAGTTACTACAAAAGGCAAGAGATATTGAGAGAACACTAGTAGAGAAAAATAATCAAAAGGAGGAATCAGAACACATACACGATAGAGATACAACAACACAACATAAAACGAATAAAAAACAAAATAGGGTAACTATTAGTCACGGCGCCTGTATTGACCCAAGCAGATCACACCAAACCTTTTACAATTAAATCAGACGCAAGTAACTATGCGATCGGGGCGGTTTTGGTGCAGGGGGGGGGCGGGGGAAACTGAGTATCCAGTTGAGTACGCTAGTCGCTTTCTCACACCAGCTGAAAGAAATTATTCAACCACAGAACGAGAAGCACTTGCTGTAATCTGGGCTGTGAATAAATTTCGTGGTTTCATCGAAGGAACGGATGTTACTGTACTAACCGATCATCAAGCCCTGTGTAGCGTTGTAGTCGATTTTCTAAAAAACCGATTAAAACGCACATCACTAGAAACGAGTGACATTCCTAAATCTTTCAAATACGAACACGTCATTGCTTGAGTAGGAGTGGCGTCCGTCGTAATGTACTATATAAGCTCATGCAAGTCATTCCACGACCTCTTTCTCCAACTCCAGCCCAGGCGTCTAAATACTAAACCCCGAGATAAACGGGGTTCCAGTCCACTGTGGCAAGTGGGTTTCGTGGCAGGTTTTAGAAAGGAAACCCAAGGTTACTATACACGTTTATTAGACATGAGACACAGAAATATCAGGGAATGAGTTCTTAAGGTCTCTAAGGCACTTTGCACTGGTCACTTGGAAGATAGAAAGAAGGAAGTTACTGCCCTGGGCTTAGGCACGTCGCAGCACGTGGGCCGGTGTGAGGTTGCAGGGCAGGCAGCGGAGCGGAGAGGCGACCCCAGAGGTCACCATTGCAGTGCGTGGGCAGCAACACGCAGGGAAGAGAACGTGCACGCGTCAGTCGCGCTCGCCGGCAGGTAGGCAGGCAGGGTCCAACAATGTCGATGCTGACCATCTGGAAAGGGCGAGAGCATTCCTTAGGCTTACCCATAATTCCCAGTGGAGCATGGTTTACTTGTTTACAAGCTCTACCGCTTTCGCCATCTACCTAAGATAGCTATAACATTCTTATAGTTATACTAATGGCACACCATTTGCCAGTCTACTGTGTGGGATTATAATAAAAAAAGTAACTTTAAAAATAAACTAAACTAATAAAGCCAAAAAACTATTAAATTAAATGTAATTTAAATAAAATACATAAAACTTAGAAACCATTTAACTAATCTTTACTAAAAAAACTTATG
Organism: Cerastis rubricosa; assembly: GCA_949152445.1. Classification (NCBI taxonomy): domain Eukaryota; kingdom Metazoa; phylum Arthropoda; class Insecta; order Lepidoptera; family Noctuidae; genus Cerastis; species Cerastis rubricosa. Next base: position 9,536,860 of record OX424524.1, on the reverse strand, counting down.
AATATATATCAAAACCTAATTCAACAAATCTTTTACCCAGCCATGACAAAAGAAAATCATAACATAGCTGAATAAACTACATATCTAATTATGAATATATAAACTTCAATACATAAGTAACTAAAACTAAATCTAAAACAAACTACTATTACTTACTATCAATTGACAAAACTTAAATTATTTAGCGTACTGCCATGGTCTGCATGGTTGTAAGCCACTTTAGTCAAGAACTATCTGCTGACCCACACACACACACACACTTACACACACACTACACATCACATAGATACTCTGTCTCATCCAGCCTATCCAGTAACTCTTTACTTTATTTTTCTAATGGCTTATGCCACAAGGGTTACAGGGGCTATATTATAACTTTTTCTCAGTAAAGGCGTACCTATAGAGAGATACTGTTGACCCCAAGGCTACTCTGGAGGTCAAAGTAACTCTGTATAGCATACTACCGACTAGTATTGTGTTGTCTTCCTACGGTTAACTACAAATAGATTAAAGCAGGAATAATCAAATTAAATAACTGCATTTATTCACTAATGGGATTTTAAACTAGAATAGACAACCTAAAACTATCAAGAACTTCTAACTTCAATTCCCATGAACTATAAAATAATTCTAAAATGGCATAGTCTAAAATAACTATGCAAACAACTGTAGGTACTACATACCACAGTTGAATCTTATTCCAGTCTACCCTGGTAATAAGTCTTATAGGATTTGGCTCTAAACCAATCCTAGGAAAATATCACTACATGGTATTTACCAAAACTAATACTAGTAAACTGGAGCTGTCCAGTTAATCTTATAACCAGTCTACCCTGGTAATAAGTCCTAAAGGATTTGGCTCTAAACCATTCCTTGGTAAATATCACTATGGTATTTACCTAAACTACTTCTAGTAACTATATACAAACTAACTATGAGCGGATCGCAACTCAAAAAAAATAGCCAACTGCGTATAACTTCCTAATAATAAACTTTTGTCTAAAACTATAATTATCTAAACAAAACATACACTAAATCTATAATTAACTAAAGTTCTTTCACCTAAGCACATAACCTGAAACCTAATCTAACTTTTTCACTTTGTATGATTGTTGAACGCATGTATCTTAAACCTACCAAAACTAAACTTCTGTAAACATAACCTTAAAACTAAACTATCAAAAAAGTTTCTTACTACTTCTATAACTTCGCTCAACTACTAATAACACAATGGGCGTAAGTTTAGTTGCAATTAACTAATACCTATAACCTTATTAAGCTAAATATCTAGATAAATTAGTCGGTCAGCATGTCCTAAGATAACCTAAAGTAATTCCGGTGTTGTTGACAGATGACGTTTAAGAACTGACTGTCAACTGACACTAACTAAACTTTGACAGTTGTCATGGTCATGGACTATTGGTTTTTGAACGTCGTCAATTACGTTCGGATATTCGCACACAACAACTTCGTCATTAACATAGGACTAGTACCGAATCTTATACTTAGAATAATTTTACCATAGACATTGATCTTAGACCGAGACTTAGATCAATGTTAGCTTCAAATTTTTAAAAAAAAAAAAAAACTTGTTTTCCTAAAACTTTAACTAAAATTAAATTAATTCTTTTAAGCAATTGCTAAATAAATAAATAAATATTATTTTAAGATAAATATCTTTAAAATGTATTCCTTTGATAAAATTAAAACTTAGTTTTCTTTTTCTTTTGAATAAAACTTAAATTTTGTAGTTTTTCAATCGAACTCCAACTTTACTACATGCGTCTTAACGAACAACAATCAACAACGGATTAAACTCTTACCAAGCAAATAGATACATTACCCTGCGTTTTAAAACCTTGATTACCTAACCCTATGGAGGAACACTTGCTGATATTATCTTGTTGTTTTTCCAACTGACTGACTTGAGTTAAACTAGCAACTATTAGTTTACCTCTTGAATGCTACAGTAAGTCACTGACTTAGGACTACTTCCAAGTCAATGACGGACATAGTATGAGTAGATGGATGATTGATGGAATAGAAGCACATGAATGGGATGTATGAACGTATCAGTAGTCAGTTTAGTGGTTCAGGCCTTCTAGCGGATTTCCCCTAGGGAAAATCCTTTCATAGCAGCCGGGGTACTGTAGCGTTGTAGTCGATTTTCTAAAAAACCGATTAAAACGCACATCACTAGAAACGAGTGACATTCCTAAATCTTTCAAATACGAACACGTCATTGCTTGAGTAGGAGTGGCGTCCGTCGTAATGTACTATATAAGCTCATGCAAGTCATTCCACGACCTCTTTCTCCAACTCCAGCCCAGGCGTCTAAATACTAAACCCCGAGATAAACGGGGTTCCAGTCCACTGTGGCAAGTGGGTTTCGTGGCAGGTTTTAGAAAGGAAACCCAAGGTTACTATACACGTTTATTAGACATGAGACACAGAAATATCAGGGAATGAGTTCTTAAGGTCTCTAAGGCACTTTGCACTGGTCACTTGGAAGATAGAAAGAAGGAAGTTACTGCCCTGGGCTTAGGCACGTCGCAGCACGTGGGCCGGTGTGAGGTTGCAGGGCAGGCAGCGGAGCGGAGAGGCGACCCCAGAGGTCACCATTGCAGTGCGTGGGCAGCAACACGCAGGGAAGAGAACGTGCACGCGTCAGTCGCGCTCGCCGGCAGGTAGGCAGGCAGGGTCCAACAATGTCGATGCTGACCATCTGGAAAGGGCGAGAGCATTCCTTAGGCTTACCCATAATTCCCAGTGGAGCATGGTTTACTTGTTTATGTGCTAAACAGATTTCGCATGAAGTTACAGCTGTTACTACGTCCTTGTGCATACCTGGCCAGTAGTAACGAAGAGTTAGTCTTTTATAAGTCTTATATATGCCTAAGTGACCTGCTGTAGGTTCTGCATGGTTGTCAGCAATCACTTTAGACCTGAATTCAGACGGTACTACCTCCTTCCAGTCAAACTCATCAAAAATAGCGAACTTACTTTTCATGTGACGGTATAGTTTATTATCTTTTATTAAATAGTTAGGAAGTGATGTTGGGTTCTGTAGACAGCCATTATAAATGTTTAGGTACCAAGTGTCGTTAGTTACCGGAGGAGTGGTTTGAGAAGACAATGCAGCCACTGGTACCGCGCGGGATAAAGCGTCAGGAAGATATTAATCTCAGCTCCGGTATTGTCATGTCCAGATTATAGTTTACCTTTTGAAGTGCACACTGACGCTAGTAATTACGGTATTGGTGCACTGCTCACACAAACAAAAGATGGTGTTGAGCACCCTATTGCATATATGAGTTAGTCGTTGTCGAAACCAGAACAAAATTACAGCATCACTGAAAGGGAAGCTCTAGCAGTGTTGTTGGCACTAGAACACTGGCGTTGTTATCTTGAAAACGGACTAAAATTTACAGTCTACACTGATCACTCTGCACTAAAGTGGTTCCTAAAGCTACAGAATCCTACAGGTAGATTGGCCCGCTGGGGAATTAGACTCTCTGCATTTAACTTCGATATAAAACACCGTCGCGGTTCCGACAATACCCTTCCTGACGCTTTATCCCGCGCGGTACCAGTGGCTGCATTGTCTTCTCAAACCACTCCTCCGGTAACTAACGACACTTGGTACCTAAACATTTATAATGGCTGTCTACAGAACCCAACATCACTTCCTAACTATTTAATAAAAGATAATAAACTATACCGTCACATGAAAAGTAAGTTCGCTATTTTTGATGAGTTTGACTGGAAGGAGGTAGTACCGTCTGAATTCAGGTCTAAAGTGATTGCTGACAACCATGCAGAACCTACAGCAGGTCACTTAGGCATATATAAGACTTATAAAAGACTAACTCTTCGTTACTACTGGCCAGGTATGCACAAGGACGTAGTAACAGCTGTAACTTCATGCGAAATCTGTTTAGCACATAAACAAGTAAACCATGCTCCACTGGGAATTATGGGTAAGCCTAAGGAATGCTCTCGCCCTTTCCAGATGGTCAGCATCGACATTGTTGGACCCTGCCTGCCTACCTGCCGGCGAGCGCGACTGACGCGTGCACGTTCTCTTCCCTGCGTGTTGCTGCCCACGCACTGCAATGGTGACCTCTGGGGTCGCCTCTCCGCTCCGCTGCCTGCCCTGCAACCTCACACCGGCCCACGTGCTGCGACGTGCCTAAGCCCAGGGCAGTAACTTCCTTCTTTCTATCTTCCAAGTGACCAGTGCAAAGTGCCTTAGAGACCTTAAGAACTCATTCCCTGATATTTCTGTGTCTCATGTCTAATAAACGTGTATAGTAACCTTGGGTTTCCTTTCTAAAACCTGCCACGAAACCCACTTGCCACACCTGAAGTGGCTGATGTCAAAGTCTCCAACAGGCCGACTAGCACGATGGACCCTGCAACTGCAACCCTATAACCTTACGATAAAATACATTAAAGGAAGAACAAATATTGTCGACGACACCTTGTCACGTCCGAATTGCGATCCTACAACGGAACAAGACTGTGGAGTATGCAGTTTAATAATTGATATGCCAAGGAAGAAATCAGAGAGGAACAGTTGAAAGATAAAGGCATAGAGAAAATAATAAACGAACTAGAAGGAAATCAATATGAAAATGGAAGATATTGGAGTACAAAAGGATATCTCATGAATCAAGGACTACTCTACAGATAAAAAATCCGAAAATGATAATGAAAACGCGCAACTGTTTGTTCCCAACCATGAGCAAGAAAAAGTTATCAGCACGTATCATGATGAAGCTTCCTCTGGTCACTATGGAGTGGAGAAAACTATTGAACGCATTGCTAAGCGATATTATTGGAAGGGAATGAGAACCCAAATAGAGAATTATATGCGGAACTGTATCCAATGTCAGCGGTACAAACCAAGCTATCTCAAACCAGCGGGCCTGCTCCAAACAACGGCTCTCAACCAAAGATTTGAAGTCGTATCCTTCGACTTGTTCGGACCTTTACCCAAAACGACTAAAGAAGAAACATGTATCTTCATTATAGAAGACATGGCTAGTCGATGGGTTGAGTTATTCGCATTGAAACAAGCAACCGCAGAGGAATGTGCTAGAGTATTATTGGATGAGATCATTCTACGGTATGGCACACCAAGACGGTTCATTAATGATAAAGGATCTCAATTTGTCAGCAATGTGATGCAACAGCTGACGTTCTGTCTAGGTATCGAACACGGTTTTACCCCTGTCTATCACCCTGAAACCCAGTTGAAAGGCGCAACAGAGATTTAAAAAAAAGTCATGAAAATAAATGAGGGCGCTGCGGTCGTGGATGTAGCAACCCTGTATAGTGTGACTAAATTGATTTTGATACTAGCACATTATTATGTACTAGAAGCTAACCTGATTTTAATGAAAACATTATTTTTACTCATAGACGTTTTTCTTAAACTGGATACAAAAGGCGAAGTCGTAAAACCGTAGATCTTATTAAAAAATCTACAGAAAGCATAGACAAAGATGAGACCTTCATTAGTTTGCTTATACGATCAGATAGCACAAAAAGTATAGTTATACACACATCAAAAGTGTCTAGGGATCAAGCATTTTTATGCGGATTTCTTGAGATTGAGATGTGGCTTTGTAATAAATTTATGATTTTATAAATTTATATGGATCCTTTTTGGTGCATTTCATAATTTGAATCAGGAACTGTGAATCAAATTCGAGTAAAAGATGAAAATCAGCTGTCAATATTTTCCCTATAAAAACATACAACGCATTGAAGACATTATTAGTGCTACTGTTTCCCTACTACTGATTAAAACCAACGTTATTATGGAGCGGCGACGTCATTTAAGCAGGGAAGAAATGCTCAGAGCCGTGGGAATGATAGAAGCTGGTTCCCGGCAACGTACTGTGGCTTTAGCTCTGAATACAAGTCAGAGTGTTATCAGTCGACTTTGGACACGTTACCGAAGCACTGGTACCGTGGCTGAGCGCCATGGAGGACGGTATCGCTGCACCACACGGAGACAAGACCGATACATTCAAATCTTAACTCGAAGAGCTCCAACAATAACCGCCATGATGTTAGCCGTGAGGCTTCATCACTCTTCAGGGAACTTAATTAGCGACCAAACAGTCAGAAACCGCTTGCATGAAGTGAACCTTCATTCCCGAAGACCGCTACGGGTACCACCTATAGCAATGCACAATCGTAGGATTCGATATCAATGGGCTCTTGAACACAGAAATTGGGCAGAAGAACAATGGCGTTTCGTGTGCTTTTCTGATGAGTCTCGTTTTGGTATGAGACCGGATACAAGACGTATACGACACTGGAGAACCCCTGGACGCCAACAGCGATTAAAATCCTGCCAGGAAGTCCATCCTTATAGTGGTGGAACCATCATGGTATGGGCGGGTATTTGGATCGGCGGAAGAACTGAGTTGATTTGGATCAGAGGCAACCTCAACGCTCAAATTTATGCTGAGACGATTGTATCAGACGTCATCGTTCCTCTACAAGTGCAAATCGGTCCCTTATTTCAGTTAATGCATGATAATGCACGACCGCACACCGCAAGAGTTGTAAGACAGACTCTCGCCGCAGCTAACATCAATGTCCTGCCCTGGCCTGCTCAGTCGCCAGACTTGAACCCGATTGAGCATGCATGGGATATGCTACAGAGAAGAGCTCTGCCGAATATGGAGGGTATCCAGTCGCAAGAAGACCTTTTTTTGTTGTTGCAACGAACATGGGCGGCCATTCCACAGCGTGATTTGGATGAACTCATTTTGAGTATGCCAAACCGATGTTCTTGTGTTGTTAGTGTTCGCGGTAGAAACACGGATTATTAATTGTTTAAGTTACCCAATAAAATTTTAAAGAAAACTGTTATTTCAGTCTTTTTTTCGAACTTTAATGTTAGTGGTTCAAATGTCAAAAATCCCTTTATTAGAAAATGGCAAATTTCTTTATTAATGCAAAGGTGACTTGGTTTATCGTTACTGTGACAAACGAAAACACTTTATTTGATGAATCCTTAAAGAAAATTTTAATTAATATCAATCAGGAGAAAAGTTATTGCAAAAATATATGTTGATCCCTAGACACTTTTGATGTGTGTATATGAGATAGCAGAAAACTATGGTCTCTGTCGTTCAAATAAAATGAATAAATAAAAGAAAAATGTTTATACATATTTTTTATTATATGATTTACTTTTCTTTTTATTAATGAAAAATATCACATATCATAAGTAATTAATTATAATTACTTTATCGTCTGATTTCAAATATTCTATGTTAAAAAACTATTTAATTGTCAGCTGCACAGTCGTCCATTTCTTTCTTATGACGGTCTGATCTGTTTGCCAGGGGTTCCAAGTATGCCATCATTTTTATAGCCTTTATTACAATACGCTTCACTGTACCTACTCCAAGATTTTCCTGAAATAATGATTTAAAAAAATTAATATGTATATGCTAACAGAAAATAAATAAACTATTTTTAATTTCAGACATGATTTATAACTTATTCAGATTCAAAATCAGTGGTAAATTTGATCACCAAAAAGTATCAAGAGTTCTAGTCGCACTACAATATGGCCTACTTATGTTTGCAATATAACCTATTAATGCGCAATGTAAACAATCCTTAATTTAGTCTTAAAATCGTATATTTAGTAAATTTGTAACTTCTGGTAGATAAAAAACAAACAGTAACACGATTACATACCTGTCCTAACTGCTGTTCGAGCTTAAATATCATCCAAATTTGATAAAATTTGACCAGCTTGGTGTTCTAACAAACATCGCTGATACACTTTAAAAATAATTTCCCGAGCTCCACTTCGATTTGTTTTCCTCATATTTAACACGTTTCTTCGAAGTTTTATTTATCCACGTAGATTTAAAAAGCAATTAAAAATGCAATAGATAACGATTTACAAAACAAGTCGATGACAGCCGATGACATTCGATGTACTTTGATTTAGTGTTGCCCTACTTTTGAATAATGTTAGTTCCTCAAACATTAATTTCATGACTTTATAGACAGACTGTACTTTCTCTGGTAAATATACGGAGTGGACTTCATTTCGTGATTTGTTCGTATCACTTATTCATAACAACGATTTTATTGACGATGTTCAAAAATTACATTACTTAAAAAGTCATTTATCGGGTGAGCCTGAACAATTGTTGCGTCACACTCCTGTGACAGCCGCAAACTACCAGGAATGTTGGGAAATATTAAATAAACGTTATGACAATAAACGCTATCTATCAAATTCTATGTTAAAGAGATTGATAACTCAATCAAACGTAACAGAGTTATCAGCTGCTATTAGAGAGCTGTTGGATACCACTGTGGATTGTCTTCATGGCTTAAGCACCCTTGGAATTGATGTGAATTTATGGGATGCTATAGTCATTTATTTAATAAGCGCTAAGCTAGATTGCGAATCGCGAAAGCTATGAGAACTTAAAATTTGCGCATATGAACAGTTACCAACTTTTAAAGAATTTAAAGTATTTTTAGAATCCAGGTTTCGCTCTTTGGAGTATTTAGATGCATCCAAATCAAAGCAGAAATCCACAGTCGATAAACCAAGAGCTTTTCACGCAGTCAACTCAAATAGCAACCGCTCTGTACAAATTGTATGTCCATTCTGTAAACAAGATCATTATCTATGTCATTGTAAACAATTTTGCAAAGAAAGTTACCAAACTCGAAGTGAATTTGTCCGAACTGACAATTTATGCTACAATTGTTTAGGCGTGAACCATTCAATTAAATATTGTCGCGCTAGAACTTCATGTCACGTGTGCAAGCGTAAACACCACTCATTATTACACCCCACGGCATCTTCAAGATCATCATCACCTAATAGCCACCCGATAGAAGCTGTAGCAATCAAATCCACAGTGTCCACACTGCAAACGGCTTCCGGTGCGGCACAAGATTCAGATTCTCCAAGCATTTCGAAACACTTTTCTAAAAATGTTGTGCCATATCGAGTTTTATTAGCGACCGCTCTTGTCGAAGCACAGACTAAGAATGGTCATAAACAACTGCTGAGGGCGTTATTGGATCAAGGATCCCAGGCCTCTTTCATAACGGAATCAGCAGTCCAATTGCTCGGACTACAGAAAATACGAAGTCATAGTATTATCTCAGGCAAAGGAGGTGGCGAAGGCACTTTTGCCTCAAGATTCATGGTTTATTTAACCATTCATTCACGTCACGATCCAAGTGCAATTTTTTCAAGTTCGAGCATATGTGTTAAGTAAAATCACAACGTTGATTCCTTCAACTAAAATATACATACCAACTTGGCCTCAACTAAAAGATATAACTCTGGCAGATCCAGAGTATCATACTCCGAACAAAATCGATGTTTTGTTTGGAGCAGAAGTTTACAGCCAAGTCATTAAAGAGGGTCAGTCAAACACTCTCCAGGGCCCGTAATTGCACAAAATACAACCCTGGGTTGGATACTGTCTGGACTAACACCCACAGATAGCGATATCAATGTAGCTAAGTGTTACAATATAGTAAGCATGCATTCACACATCATAGAGAATGATGTGCTTAAAAAATGTTGGGAGATTGAATCTGATGTGTTTAGTGTGAAAAAAGCACTTACCTTAGAAGAACAACGGTGCGAAGAATTCTTCTCTCGTACTACACGACGAGATGCTACCGGGCGATACATAGTGAAACTTCCATTTCGTGAATCAGATCCACGAAGTAAAATCGGATACACCAAAGATATTGCACTGAAACGATTCCATTATCTTGAACAGCGTTTTAAGAAAGATCCTGAGATCAAAAAGAAATACGCTGAAGTAATCCAGGAATACTTCGACCTTGGTCACATGAAGATGGTGTCTTGCGAAACTGATACTAAACAGTCGGAAGCAGTCTATCTGCCTCACCACGCAGTTGTTCGCGAAGATAAGACTACAAAAGTCAGAGTTGTGTTCGACGCTTCTTCAAAGAGTTCTAACGGTGGATCCCTTAATGATACGATGATGGTAGGTTCCCCTATAAAATCGGAGTTACGTCACATCATTATGAGATGGCGTATGTATCCAATTGTATTAGTTGCAGATATAGTCAAAATGTATCGGCAAGTCAAAGTTGCTCCTGAAGATACACACTTTCAAAGACTTGTTTGGCGGACTGATACTGCATCTGAAATAAAAGAATATGAATTACTGAGTGTTACCTTTGGCACTGCATCCGCACCTTACCTTGCCGTGAAATCGTTGCAGCAGTTAGTAAACAATGAAGGAGCTGAATTTCCGTTGATATCTGAAAAATTTAACAGCGAATTTTATGTAGATGATTAAATATCAGGATGTCAAACGGTAGAGGATGGAAAACGGATTTACAGGGAAATGGAAACATTAAGGGAAAAAGGTGGTTTTCAATTACAGAAGTGGATGACAAACAACAGGGAATTAGCAGAGGAAATAATGGGAAAAGGTACAACTCAGGAAGGACTAGTGGAGATAAAACTGAACGAGGTGGTTAAAGTACTAGGACTTTCTTGGGATAGAGAATCTGACAGTTTCAGATACTCAATAATACTTCCGCAACCTGCATCTGTAACAAAACGAAAAGTAATATCAGATATTTCACGACTGTTCGACCCCTTAGGGAGGGTAGCACCTTGTGTTATACCGGCAAAAATAATGATTCAAAAGATATGGCTGGCTGGCATCGACTGGGATGACCGACTGCCAGATGATTTATTAAAAGAATGGCAAACATATCAAACGGAACTGCAGAACTTACCTGAATTTCATGTTCCAAGGTGGGTTGAATCCAGAGAAGACGATGTAGTTGTAGAACTGCATGGCTTTTGTGACGCGTCCAATTTAGCGTATGCAGCTGTTACGTATTTGAGGATAATTGGCATTGATGAGGATATCAAAATTAATTTAATATCCGCAAAAACCAAGGTTGCTCCGATAAAATAACTTTCAATTCCTCGTCTCGAGTTAATGCGCGCTGTTTTACTGGCCAAATTGATTACAGAGATAGCTGAAATTTTGGGCATCCCTAAAGAAAATATACACTGTTGGACAGATTCAACTGTAGTTCTGGCTTGGCTCAGCAATCATCCGTGAGAGCTTCGACAGATGTTCGTCGAGGCTCTTGGCCATAAGGCCATTGGCCGTTACGACAATCGGCACAATGATAGCCGAGTCCACATTCCACATATCGACAACCTCGTGAGCCAAGTCGAGATATTTTATCTGTTTCTCTTTCTCAGCTTTCACGAGGTTTTCGTCATGCGGGATGGTAACATCGACTATCATTTCGCCGTTAGCCAGACGAGAACAACCAGAAATAATATATCTGATGGACTCACCCGGACGGTGGCATACCCGACACACGTCCACCGTCCCGTCCTTCATATTTATTATATTATTAGTATGAAAAAAGTTTTAATTAATTTTTATTGAATTATCACTATTTTGTAAAGATACAAAGAAGAAGTAAAATGAAATCTACAATTTAATTGATAAATTAACTTTTATTTGCACTCATTAATTCAAATATGTTTATTCAAAATCAAAATATTTTAATTTTACATAGGCCTATAGGCCACTTGATAAAACGTCGACTAAAGGGTGCTCGATTCGGGTTGGTCCTTTTCTATGGACAAGAACCAGTAAGAAACTCCATGGTTACTCTTTCAAAATCATTTGGTCTTACAATATTTCTGTTACAGCGTTAGTATTAAAGTATGGGACGAGATCGTAGGCCCGACAATAAATCGGTGCTTACTACAAAACGTAGAACGAGATAGAAAGTTACCAATGATCTAGGAATCTTTACGGCCTACAATGTCCAGACATTTACAAACAATCGGTAAATAAGAAAAAGAGTTTATACAAAAACAAAAAAGAACAAAATATCACAAAAAAAGACTAGATAAAACAAGTGACACAAATGTCATCCGTGCTGTAACTATTCTAAATAAAAAGTATAATGATTTGAAAACTATTGTAAAACATCTGATTAAAAATAAGGGAAAGGAATAAAATAAAAACTAAGATTGAGAATAGTTAGAGACATCCATTTGTGCCGTTTATGAGCTACCAGGGAAGCCACATGTGCGAAGGGGCTAAGTCCAAACTTCTCTATCTTCGACGTAGTCCTTAATTTTGTAATATGCTTTTTTAATTAGGACACGTTTAATATATAATTTTTAAACTTTTCATCAGTCAGTTCTGTAACTGACTTCGGTTCTTTTACTTTAACGAACAGATTATTTTAACTATAACTTTCATAAAATAGTTTACCAGTTTAGTAAAAACCTCCTTTCCTTGTGACCTCTTATTACAAGCAACAGTTTTTAAACAATAGTTGATGTAATTCTTTACAAAATTACAATCTAGTGTCGGTGGTAGTTTTTTTTTTTTTGAAATGGCAATAATAAATAAAAGCTCTGATAAACTCTGAAATACTTAAAATTATATAATGAAGTCTTTTCAAAATAAAATGGGAACAAAAACTATTCTATATTGCTTTTTAAATACTTAATACAAGGTTTTATTATTTTAATAATTAAAGTTACACTTAAGCAATGGATGACTAGGAAAAAGTAAATCTGAAAACCACGTCACTGAAAAAATCAGCTTCATTTAAAAGTGCCTTTCTTTATGTTTACACAAGCGACCCTCCTTTGCACGGGTGCATGTGTGTGTTTTAGAAATAAAAAACAATACTGATAACAATACAAATACAATAATAATAAAAAAGGCACAATAATCGAAAAAAAATAATCGCGCCAAAGTGAAATAGTTCGTCCGTAAAATTCACAAAAACAATACACGTGATGAGTCACTACGCTGCGCAGTGCAGGTTGCAACTAATTGCGATAGCGCTTTCCTAATAGGCGAAAAGTTTAAGGGCCGCCGCAGGATTTAAGCGAAAAAATTTTTAAGTGATCAGGCGGCAATGGCCATGATAGTACCATGCCTCAGCCCTGCGTCCGTATCGAGGGTGGCATCAGCCTCCCTGCCCGAGCCGGTCTTGCCCATACGCCCGAGGTCGCCCGCGAAAGAACAAGCTAACTCCACCTGAGGCCTTCCTGTGTAATAGGACCTTCAAACGACACGGCGCCCCCCGCCGCGAGCAGTTCAGTTTTAAGTCGCTCCGCGCTCGAAAAATCGGCAAAAATAGCAAAAGTGATCAAAAATACAAGTGTTTTTGCTAAAAGTTCCGCGCTAACAAGTTATTAGTGTGTGCGAAAAAAGTTATCAATTCGGTGAAAAACTGGTGAAAACAGAACGAAATCCGGGAAAAACATAACCTCAAAAAGGTCGCAAAAAGTTAAAAAATGAAACGCTGCGCGATTTAGATCGGTGACGTAGTGTTTTTGGACTGCGCGTCGAGGCACCTTGACGATCCTCACATCTTGGCTGAGTCCGGGATTTTTCCCGTGGGAACTCGTCGAGATCCAGGATAAAAACAAAAAATCCGCGTGGCCACAGGTAACATAGGATGCAGACATTGCAGAACCGTTTCCTACGTAAAATCACGGGCGCCCCCTGGTTTGTCCGTAACGACAACCTTCACGTTGACCTCAAAATCCCGACCATACTTCAGTTCATGAAACGTCTTTCCAAGCGTTTCTTTGACTCAGCGGTCAAGCACCGTAACCCCTTAATCGCATCGGCCGGCCGATACGTACATCTTCAAGAGAGCAGTAGGGAAACCAGTACAATAAAACGTAAACACAGACACAGACTGCCGTCTTTCCGGCCTCGCCGCGACGTACAAGTTCAATACCCCCCCCCCCCCCCCCCCGACCCTTGCTCGAGCCAGCCCGCGATGCTGAGCCAGTAGTTATAAATCAGCCCCTAAATAATGGAAATCAGATCCAGCCTGTCCCTTTGCTGCCCTCTCTGCGCGACGCCCTAAGCCGAGGCTCGTACCCCACAGGGGGTGCCCTTAGCGCTGTCGCTTAGTTTATAAGCATTTTGCCTGGCTGGAGGCCTTAAATTCGAGGCATCCACAGGTTTGTCCGGTTAAGCAGTAGCCAGCCTCAGAGGCTGAACTGCGAGTTGCCATTCACAAAAAAAAAAAAAAAATGGCCACAGGTAACTTTTTAGCAGCCGGAGGGAAAAACCAGAAACGGGCAAAGGCGCAGGAAGCCTCATCCTTTCACCTGACACCTCGATCACCGAAATTGGATCACCTTCCTGGACGAGAAAAGGTATCAAAGCCAACAAAATTTTTCTAAAAACTTAAAACGTCAGTAACTCTTTTTCTAAATCGAGAGGATAGCATTTTTTGGACCCTATTTTACAGTACATAGTTTAAATAACCTAAGTGCAAAATTTCAGAATGTTTGGACCATCAAATAAAAAGTTTAAAAAAATTCAAAAAATTGACATATATATACATACCGACAAAAACAATTTCAAAAAATCAGAAAAAAATTGACAAGGCTATTCTGAACGGGAAAAAGACAACACTAGTCGAATAAATATTTTTCACCACCTGTATCCGTCAGATAGCCTTATTTGCAGAAAGTGGTTCCCGAAACTTTGACCACCTGCCAAAAAAAAATACGCGGGCGACTACACATTTACGAACCTGGACAGACCAAAAGCGGGAGCTCACTACCTTCCAGAATCCGAAGAAAGAAGGGAGATTGGGCAGTAACTGGAATTTTCACGAATTTAATCCCTAACTTCCACCCGGGACGCCATTACCAGTTAAGCTTGTCGGGGTTGTAACCCTGGAACGGAGCGTCGGATCGTCGAAATAACGACAAATCGGCTCTATTCTATTCTTTATTCTTTATTGCACATAAAATTTAAAGATATACACACAAATAATATATTATTATTTGTGTGTATAATAATATATATTAGCTAATGTACAACGGCGAGCTTAACCCAGAAACTCACTTACGAGAAGCGATCTCAAGGACGATCTCTCTGGGCACCTTTCCACCAGCTCGCCAGGGTAAATTTTTAACCTTCCCAGGGGAACATCTTTTAAACGGGCCAAGCTGCAGGAACCTCTTTGGTGCCAGCAGTTGGAGAAGCATCAGCCCTACAACCCGACATAGCTCACTGTCCAATCGAAACCACCCCCTGCAATCGGCACCCCCTGGAAGACTTCAGACGGCGCTGGAGCAGCGAAGATCAGCCGTGCGAAGACGACAAAGGTCTTGTATTGTAAGACTTAGTATTCATTTTAGTATTATATATACTAAGCCCAGTCCAGGACTTAAAAATATCATTTTATTTATTTATTTATTAATTTATTTTATTTCTTTTCATTTTGTCTTATTCGGACTGGACCCCCCCTTACAGGGTAATTCAAGACTGAGCCCCTTTTTAAGGACTGAATAATTTTTTATTTTGTGTTTAATTTTTTGTAATTCAGTATTTTTTTAAATTGTCTGGATCCCTTTTTACAGGGATTCACTACCGCTTAAGCCAATTTTACGCGTCCCCCTGTCCGGGACTTCATCATTCATCATCATTTCAGCCCAAAAGACGTCCACTGCTGGACATAGGCCTCCCCCAAGTGTCGCCAAATTGACATTTTGGGGGGTTTTGCCGTAATCGCCACGCTTGGCAGGCGGGTTGGCGATCGCAGTACGGTTGTTACAAAAGCACAGAGAACGCTCCGGGACTTAACATTATTTAATAATTTACTTATTTATTTTATTTTATTTATATTTATTCTTTCCATTTAGTACGGACTAGACCCCCCTTTTACAGGGATCTATCAAGACTGAGTCCCATCTTAGGACCGAATAATATTTTATCTTGTTTTTAGTTTAATATTTAAATATTTTTTACAATTGTCTGGATCCCCTTTACAGGGATTCAGTACGAGCAGTTAAGTTTAATTTTACGTGTCCCCCTAAAAAGTAGTCCTCTTTAGTCTCCGTATCCGACTGAGATGTTTGGGTTCAGGACTCCCGTGACGACGAAGGCAAAGGCTGTGGAGGAGAGTTTGGACGTGGAAGGTGAATGCCCAGTACAGGCGGGCCCTTCAGTGCGGCGTAGTATTGGCGAGTGGGAAGCGGAGAAGCGTAAATCGGGACAACCCCGCAGAGCCCCAACACCCACAAAAAAGACACCCGCTACCACTCCCCCTAAGAAGACACTCGCTCCCACTCCCCCCAAACTCAAGCCCAAAACAATAAGTGTGCAACAAGCAAAGACCAACGCACCAAAACAGCCTGCGAGAACCCTGGAGAGCTCGCCTCGAGAAGAGCCGCCCGTGAAGTACCTTAACAGAACCACGGAGGCAAAGGCGTGTCTCTCCAGCGAAACCAAAAAAGGGAAATAAAGGACAAATTAACTAAAGCAGTCGAGAGACTGTACCAGCTCGTCAAGGAGGGAGAGAACGAGAGCGGAAAGAAATCCGGAGAGGCAGTCGAACCTGAGAGGGCGCCTCAGGACCTGACGCCGGCTTCGGGTGCCCCGACAGAGCTCATGAAACAGCTTATGGAGAACCTCCAGCAGCATAAAAATGCGCTGGAGGAATGCCAGCAGCACACAAGGGCTCTGTCGGAGCACCTACAGCAGGCGCCTCGCTTTGTCGCAGGCCAAGGCCCGTCGTTCGCGGAGATGGTCGCCGTCCCGAAGCGGCAAGTCCAGAAGCCTCTTCACTCGATGGTCGTGTCATCAGTTAATGACCAGGACACCGGGGAAGAGGTTCTTGAGAAGCTCAGGACGGCGGTAGACGCTAGGAACGAGGGCACCAGGGTGGAGAGGCTGCGGAAGGCGAGAGACCAGAAGGTGGTGATTGGCTTCAGGACCAGGGAGGAGCTCACTCTGGTGGCAGAGAGGATTAAGAAGGCCGGAAATTTAAATGTTGAAGAGGTGAAGAACAAAGATCCTCTCATCATAGCCAAGGACGTCCTCTCGTGCCACTCGGATGAGGAGGTCATCGACTCACTGAAGCGTCAGAACCGCCATCTAATCGGGGATGTGCCTGCGGATGACATGAGGATGGGGGTGAAATACCGTCGCAGGGCAAGGAACCCCCTCATGTGCCACATCATCCTGCAGGTGTCTCCCTGTGTGTGGCAGAGCCTGACCTATGCTGGGCAAGTGCACATCGACATGCAGCGTGTGCTCGTGCTGGACCAGTCGCCACTAATCCAGTGCACTCGCTGCCTGCGCTTCGACCATAGCCGAAAACTGTGCACTGAACCCGCCGACCTCTGCACACACTGCGGTGATCCCCATCTCAGGGTCGACTGCCCCTCGAGGAGCTGTGCAAGGATTTCACTCCCCGCGCCTCACTTGCGCGAACCCCCCCGCAACGCTTTAGCACTCCGACCACGGAGATACTTGTTGACATCTCGTCTCCCCCCGCGCACCCCGCACCTGTTCCTGCAAAGAGGCTGCTCACGTCGCCAGAAGACGTCCAGGAGGCCGTGAGGCGCAAAATTGGTGGCAGAAAGCCACCACGTCTTGACGTGCCACCGATTGGGGGACTGCTGTCCCGACCGAGTATTTCGCCGCCGCCGGCCCCCCCTGCAGCCGAAGAAGGAAAGCAGCAGGAAAAGGAGAAAGAGAAGGTAGATAATAACGAGGAGCCACTGTAGCAGCACCAACAAGGCATCATGCAGGGGGTAGACCCAATGGCGGTTGCCCCCGTAGCATCACTGGCTAGGCTGGCGACAGCATCAACACAAGGGATAATGGAGGCAGTACGGTCAAAGACGTCCAGACTAAATAAGGACGAGGTTGCCGCCATTGGGCTGCATACTGAAAGAATTGCAGCTGTTATCATGCACCTCACCTTGCGCCTGCAAGCAGCGGAGAACAAGGCAGCATCCGCTGCATCGGCAAACGAGACACGGCAGAGCTACGTGCCACCACCAGCGGCTTCCTACGCATCGGCGCTAAAACTTCCGCAGCGCTCAGAGCCGTTCAAAATACAGACCACGCCCGGCGTAGACCCCGCCAAGCTATGGGTCCAGGTGGCGAAGGTCCGCAAGGTGGGGAATGCTGGCGTGCTGGTCCAGACCACTACGGATGCAGCGGCGACAAGACTCCGGGCGGCGATTCCGGCGACGCTGAGGGTGACCGAGCCCAAGAAAAGGCAGCCGCTTGTCTGCCTGAACAGGCTAGATGGTGACCCAACCTTTGAAGAGGTACTGGCTGACCTGCATGAGCAGAACTTTAAAGAAGACGAGAAGTGGCCGCTCGCACGCATGCAGAAGGAAGCCACTGGCGCATTTAAAAAGAACCGGTCGCGCGGAGCGGCCCAGGCAACGGCTGTAATTTTTGCCTGCTCAGCTGAGCTGCGAGAGGCTTTAGTGGGTAAAGGACGGGTCTACATTGGATGGCAAGCTGTGGAGGTGACGGACTACGTGAACGTCACCTGCTGCAGCAAATGCCAGCAGTATGGTCACCGCGCGCCTGTCTGTCGGCCGAAACCACGTGTCACCGGTGTGGTGTAACCGGCCACCGCGGCGAGGATTGCACTTCAAGCACGACATGCTGTGCGACGTGCAAGCACTTTGGTAAAAAGGAGGCGGCCAGTCACAAGACCGCCTCGAGGGATTGCCCGGCGAGAATTTATGCAACAGAAAGGAATGTTTCAATGACCCACTATGGCTAGGACGATGAGAAGAATTAGGCAACTCAATCTCGCCGGGTCAGCGCTTGCGACGAGGGAACTTCCAGCGGTGTGCCGGGACCTGGGAATCGAGGTGGTGCTCCTGCAAGAGCAATACGCGCAGACCGACGAGGGAAACATTCTGCAGCATGGGCCCCAACCAAAAGCGGGCGCATATATCAACCAGCGGGACACGGCCTGCGCGGTATTGCACCACCTCAGCACCGAGCACTGCCTGGTAGTGCACCTATCAGACTGGGATGTGCATGTGGTTTCCGCATACTTCCAATACTCGGAGCCCATCGACAGACACCTACACCACCTGGAGGGAGTGATGGAGGCACTACGAGGGAAGAGGCTGGTAATTTGCCGGACGTCAACACCCACTCGCCTATGTGGCACAGTGCGCCCCGCTACTACACTGGCCGTGGCCACGAAGCAGAATACAGGCGGGTGGCTATGGAGGCGTTCATCGCTGCGCATGGACTCGCCGTTAATAACGCGGAGGGCCAACCGTACACTTTCAGTGGCCCAAACGGTGAGTCCAACATCGACGTGACCCTAAGCACCAGAAATGTAAAGGTGCGTAACTGGAGAGTGGAAGAAGCTGCCAGCACCAGCGACCACCGCCTCATCACCTTCCAGGTGGGTGGGACTGAGAGCCACCGGAGCGCAGAGCCAGGCGGGGAGCCGGTGCGCTTCCGGGATCAGGGAGTGGACTGGCCGCGCTTCCAGCAGACTATCCACGCGCGAATGGGGAAGCTTGATATGAACAAGCCGGCGTCTTTTGTCTGCAAGGAGTTTACAAAGTAGTAAGCACGGCGCGCCAGTGTCTGGGCGTGAAAGGCCCACCAAAGGACGCCGGCTATGAATGGTGGAGTCCGGCGCTTGAGTAGCTCCGGAAAGCCAACTGCAAGGCGAGATGTAAATGGCAGGGATCGCGGAAGGATGGGGGCCCGAGAGAGGAAAGACTTTAAGGCGAATTTCATGATGTGCGAGCGCGATATCGAAAGGCTATGGAGGAGGCGGAGCTTGAACATTTCAGGCAGATCGCCGAGTCTGGCAACGCGGACCCGTGGGGGCTGGCCTACCGTGCCGCTAGTGGCAGGCTCAGGCCGCCTTCCCGGGTCATTAACGGCACTAAACTGGCGGAGGGCTTTGCGTGCACTGTGGGCGACGCGGCGACTAGCCTCCTGCGGGCACTTTGCCCGGACGATGACCCGTCCCGGGACACGCCATACCACAGGCAGGTCCGGGTCGCCGCCTCGCTCACCCCGTCAGGTCAGGCTGCGCCTCCTCTGTCACGTGACAGTCTGGGTGGCATTATTCGGAGCCTGCCTAACACGGCACCGGGTTTAGACGGAATCAGGGCGCGGATAGTGAAGAATGTCTGGAAAGTCGTACCCGCGGAAGTCACCGGGGTGTACGGCAAGTGTGTGACAGATGGAGTGTTTCCGGACGTGTGGAAGGAGGGCCGGCTGCTTGTCTTGCCGAAAGGCAATGGCAAGCCGCTGACCGACCCCAAGGCCTACCGACCTATAACGCTGCTGCCTGTGCTTGGGAAAATTTTAGAGCGAGTAATTTTATGTTGCGCTCCCACGATCGGCAACCAGATCTCTGCCTCCCAGCACGGATTCTCTCGCGGCAAGCAACCGTCACGGCGCTCAACGATATCATGGGCGCCGCGAGGGAGGGCTCGGGCAAGTATGTTCAGGCCATATTCTTGGACATTGCGGGCGCCTTCGACAACGCCTGGTGGCCGATGATCCTGACGAAAGTCAAGCGGGGGGGTTGTCCGCCCAACATCTTTGAGATGCTGGCGGACTACTTTGCCCGTCGACGAGTCGGGCTTTTCATCGGGGATCGGGTGGAGTGGAAGGTGTCCACAATGGGCTGCCCTCAGGGGTCTGTCCTGGGTCCACCTTTATGGAACCTGCTGCTGGACGACCTGTTTCGCTTACCGCTACCGGACGGCGTCCGTATGGTAGCGTACGCCGACGATGTGACCATCCTGATCGAGTCCCAATCCCGGTCTGGGATTGAGGCGGCGGCCAAGGTAACGCTGGACTTGGCTGCGGCATGGGGTGCCAGGAATAGGCTGGGATTCTCCCCTGCGAAATCATCCATGATGACTATCAGGGGAAAATTCCAGCGGGCCCCCACTGTCAAGCTTGCCGGGGACTCGATCGGGAATGTTACGTCGACGATGGTCCTTGGTGTGGTTCTCGACACGGGTCTGTCCTTCGCGAAGCATGCGACATCGATAGGGGAACGCGCGGCCAAATGCTTCGGCAAGATGTCAAGAGTGTCGGCATCTTCCTGGGGCATTCGATATCCCGGACTCCGCGTCCTCTACAGGGACAGGGACGTACAAAAGAGCGACACTCCACGTTGTTCGCAGCGCGTTGCTCAGGTGCCAAAGACCAAGCCTGATATTGCTGACGAAGGCGTACCGGTCTACCAGTACGGCTGCGCTGGCAGTGTTGGGTGGTGTTCTCCCGGCGGACCTAGAGGTAATCCGTGTGGGGCGGTACGATGAGGAGCGCCAGGCCGCGGCCGAGGCACAGGTAGAGCCGGGCTTGCGGCGGAGCGAGCTGGCTCGCCGCAAAAGAGAAATTCATGATGAGGTGATGGATATCTGGCAGAAGAGATGGGCGAATGAGGAGAAAGGACGGGAACTGTTCCGTTTCTTCCCGGACGTGACAGCTAGGCTCAAATCGCACTGGGTTGTGCCGGATCACCAGCTGTCCCAGATTCTCACAGGACATGGTTGTTTTAGGAAAAGGTTGCATGACATGGCGCTTTGTGAGGACAGTATGTGTGAATGCGGTATGGAAGAGGAAGACCTGCACCATGCGCTGTGGGTCTGCCCCCTGTATGCAGAAGCGAGATGCAAGATGATGGATGGGATAAGTCGAGCGGAGGTCGGCCCAGTCCACTACGGCGATCTCGTAAGTTCACCGGCGAACTTTGCGCGGCTACGAGAATTCGCGCACGCGTGGCACGCCGCCCGGAGTAAACAGGAGATGGCGCAGGAAGGAGCGACGCTAGAAACAGAAAGGGAGGAGGATAAGTGATAGGCGTGGATACAGAAACAGGAGTCGACGGGCAGCGGAGTCGGTATTATTTACATGTGCTAGTTCATGCCCTAGAAAGGGAGAGTTGACACAAGAGACACACATGGCTAATTTGTAAGGGATCAAGAAGCGCCTGCGGACCGAAAAAATAAGATAGCCAAGGGCGCTATGTCCGTAGCCGCCCCACGTTTCGGCCCGTATAACGTATGTTGGAAGGGCCATGGGAAGGTTGGAGGGAGTGCCCCTCAAGGCCGGCCGTAGAACCGCCTAAGTGCAAAAACTGTGTTTCCGCAAAACTGGACAGGACCGAGCACAACACCTTCGACAGTGAGTGCCCAATCCGCGTGAAGTGGGACGCAATTGCACGGCTGTCGGTGGCGTATTGCTAAGGGCCAGCCAGCGGAAACAGGAGATGACTCGCCCAGGGTTTCTCGAACGCACCAGGGAGTCAGTCATAATTATCGGGTAATCCAAGCGAATCTGCAGAGGAAAAACCTTGCGACCCAAGAACTCATGATCGTGGCTAGTGAGCGGAGGGTTGCCTTCGCATTGCTCCAGGAACCGTATGTGGGTGGGGTTAAGAGGATGCGAGACTACCGGGGAGCGAGAGTCTACCAGTGTGCTGAACAAGGAAGTGGAACTGTGAAGGCGGCAATAGTTGTCTTTGATCACGACTTGGACGTGACACAGTGTCCGAAACTCACCACCAATAACATCGTGGTGGTGAGGATCCGCACTAGCGCCTGGGAAATCGCAGTAGTCTCCTTCTACTTTGAATCAGACCAGCCCATACAGCCATACCTGGAGCAACTCATGCGGATTCGCGAGGAAATAGGCCTCACGAGGATTCTTATCGGCGGCGACGCCAACGCTAAGAGCACCTGGTGGGGCAGCCTGGTAACCGATACCAAGGGAGAAGATATGTCGGGAACCCTGGAAGACATGTGCTTATGTCAAACAGCCATAAGCTCTCTGTGTTCTTCTCGCAAATAAATAAAAATACCAGTTTAATTCGCATAAGTTTATTGTCAAAATACAGATCAGTGATCACATGTCAGTGCAACTTACAAGGAACATTGTTGTCTGGTGTTTATGTGCTGTGCAAACATAAATAAAACGTAAATAAAGTTATTGTGGTCCCCAGCAAGTGTATAAGTACCCGAAACCCACAGTACATAAACAGTAATTATTTTGTGGGAACGGAAAACCAAATTGTGACATGACATCAGTGTGTGCGAACCTTTACTCCGTTGCTGTGCTCAACTTATGGTGTTGTCTGTACCATACACACCATAGAAAACTGCCATAAACGTGAATCTGTGAATAGCGCCATCTGTTGCCTTATCGGTTTACTACTTGGACTCATCAATTTGTTCTGCGTTTTGTAAACAAACCAGTTTCAACATACCATGGCCAAGTGTGGTGGTTGCGGAAAATTTATTTCGTCAGCAGAGGCTGTTAATTGCAGCAAGTGCAGGCGCTGGTACCATAGAGGGTGCGTAGGCATCGAGAGTGAAGGTCCCGTACAGACACCCTGGCACTGCTCTGACTGCGAAAAGAACCAGGTGAGGGATAACCGGGCTGAAACACCGGTAAGGGCGCGGGCACCAGCACCAGCTCAACACGAGGACAGCCATGTAAATCTAATGGGCACCAGTCCCATAAATAGTACAGCCCTAGATGCCACGCAGGAGCTCAACCTTGACATCCTCAGGGCAGAGCTAAGTAATTTTAAGGACGAGTTTTTGAAGGCTGTTCGAAATGAGTTCCAGCAGCTGCGTGACGATCTGTCGGAGTTAAGGTCCTCTCTAAAGTCTACAAACGATAGGATGAGCAACTTGGAGGAAAGAGTAGTGTTGATGGATACTAAACTGGCCCAGCCCCAAGTGTCGCAATCATCGGATGTGGACGAGCTAATAAGCCAGTTAAGGAACGACATTAATGACCGTGACCAGGACTTGCTCGCTAATGATCTGCAGATCTCAAACATAATAAATAAAATAAAATAAAAAGCCTTATATTTCTTGCATTTTATACATGATTATTTTACTTATATAAACTATTTTTACTACTTAAAATTTATTTTATTCGAGAAAGTACTATAATTAAAATGTTGCTAATTGCAAGAACCCCTATTCAGGTGAAGGCCTCCTCCAAAGAATTCCATTTAGTTCTGTCTTTTGCTGTCTGCATCCACTGTGGGCCGGCCGTTTCTCTTATATCGTCTTCCCATCTTGTGTGTGGTCTACCTTTTTAGCGTTTCCCTACTGGGCCAATCCATGATGTGACTCTTTTGGTCCATCTATCATCTTTTAGTCTGGCTACGTGTCCCGCACATTTCCACTTGAGCTTTTTTGCATAAGTTAGAGCATCCGTGACATTTGATATGCTTCTGATTTTTGTGTGTCGAATTTTTTGAATTTTTCTAATTTTTAGCATGCTGCGTTCTAGTCCGCGTTGGCATGTGACAATTTTATTTTTGGTTTTGGAAGTATATCTCCAGGTTTGACACGCATATGTAAGGCACGGCAGCAGACAGGAATTCATTATTCTGCTTTTAATTTTTGTGGACATATTGCTTTTAAAGATCTCCTTGAGGCTCCAATATTTGTTCCAGGTGAGTTGTATTCGCCTTTCAATTTCCAGTTCATTACTTTTTCTATCCAAGCTAATTTGTTTTCCCAGGTAAACGTAATTTTCTGTATATTTTAGTTTTTCGTTATCAATTGTTATAGGTTTTTCCTTGCTGTTTGTCATTAACATTGTTTTTGCCAGGTTCATCTCTAAACCTACTTCTCTACTGACCATATTCAGTGATTGAATCAATAGTTGGAGTTCATTGCTCGATTCTGAAAGGAGTACTAAGTCGTCGGCAAAACGGAGATGGCTCAGGTGTTTTCCATCGATGTTCAGGCCCAAACCTTTCCAGTTTAGCTTCCTTATTATTGACTCCAGTACAGCGATGAATAGTGTAGGTGAAGTTGGATCCCCTTGCCGGACTCCCCTTTTGATGGGAAAACTGGGGCCGGTTTTTTCTAGCTTCACTCTACCTGTGTTATTTGTGTATATACTTTTGATTACTTCTATGTATTCGCTTTTAACTCCCTGTTCTTTTAGTGTAAACCAGATGCTCTCATGGGATATTGTATCGAAGGCTTTTTTATAGTCTATGTATCCAATGTATAAAGGTCTTTGTTTTTCTGAGTATTTTTCAATCACAAGTTCTAGAGTGTGAATATGGTCTATCGTGGAAAAGCTTTTTCTAAATCCTGCCTGTTCTATGGGCTGCTCAGCCCCCAGTGTGATACTTATTCTTCGGTTTATAATAGAAGAAAAAAACTTGTACAAACAGGGCAGTATGCTTATAGGTCTGTAGTTTGCAATGTCGCACGGGTCTCCTTTTTTGTAAATTAGTATTATTTTTGATTCTGACCATTGCTTTGGTGTCTCATATGACTCTAACATATGGTTGAACAATTGAGTAAGAGGTCTGGCTAGTAGGGTATGAGCTGTTTTTGTAGCTTCATTAGTAATACAGTCTGAGCCTGGGCTTTTGTCATCTTTCAATCTTCTTATTGCATCAATAACCTCTATCACTTCAAATGGTTCTCTGCAGCCCTTTGTGTTCGTGTCCGTGTCCGTTGTGTTGTTAAGATAGATGCTGTCGCGATTATGTGCGCTAAAGAGGGTTTTATAGAAGTCTGTGGCTATATTTATAATGTCTGTTCGATTGTACAATCTTTTCCCATCGTTCTTTAGTGAGTCTATCCATATCTTATTCGATCGTAATTCTTTGAATGCTTTTTTGGTACTACCCGTTTGCAGTAGATGTTTTTCAATAGTATTCTCTCTATATCTAGAATAGTCATGCTTTATCCGCTTACTAATTAATTTATATAACGCCGAAGTTTCGTTTTTCATTGACCTGGATTTGGGCTTGGTTTTTTGTAGTTCTTGTCTTCTCTTCATGAGTTTAAGTGTATTGTCAGATAAGATCTTACGGCTTCTCTTTGTGTTCCTATTCAATTCTTGAGCCTGTTGAAGACTTTGGGTGATAGCTTTTATTATTTTATCATGACATATTTGTACTGAACTCGCCTCTTCTAAGTCTATTTCTGGTAAATGGGATAGGATGCCCTCTTTATATAGTGTTTTTTCTTCTTCGCTCTTCAGCGTAGAGTTTTGGTAGGTTTTGTATTTAATTCGGCTATTTTTTTGCTTAGCTAGTGTTAATGTTTCCCTGACTAGTCTGTGATCTGAAGAGAAGTTGAGGTTCAGCACATCTACGTTTTGTACCATGTTAGGTCTGTTTGACAAAATGTAATCTATTTCGTTTTTATATTCTCCGCCAGGCGATCGCCACGTCCATCTTCTTTTTGGTTTCTTTTTAAAGTAGGTGTTCAGAATTGCAATTTTATTTTCGAGGGCGAAGTCAATCAGTCTTTGTCCCCTTTGGTTTCTTTCGCCGTACCCGTTCATTTTCATTATAAGATATTCGTATGTTCTTGGTTGGCCTATTTTGGCATTTAGATCGCCCATGATGACATATATTTTGTGCGCCAGGTCTATAGTTTTATATAATTCTGCGTAGAAGTTGTTGATGTCTTCATCACTTGCTGCTTCTGTGGGTGCGTATACTTGTATGAAGGATATTTGGTTGCCCTGTACATTCATGTTTAGTATTGCGTTTCTGTCACAGATGCCCTTGAAGCTTTCAATGTTTCCTTTATGAGCTTTATTTATTAGAAAACCCACGCCATACTTTCCCTTTGTGAGACCTACATGGCAGAGTATACAATCTTCGTATTCTTCAATTTTTGTTCCCATTCGTCTTGTCTCCGACAGTCCGATGTCATATTTAACGTTATTTAATGCTTCTGTCGGCTCTAACAAACGACTATATGTTGCCAATGTTCTTACATTGTATGTTGCAACGTAGAGCTTAATGTCTGTTTTGTACTCCGGTTTTGATATTTTTAAGTTATTATTTTTCTTTGGAGGATCTCAAACATACCTGAGGTTAATGGCGAAAACCCTACCCACACTGCCATGCTGGTGGCGGCAAAGATTGGCGTAAAAATCAAAGCGCGCGATATTGTGAGCGCCGAGCGTGTTGGAGGCAGGCGCATCAACGCTACGCAGGCGACGGCGCCGGTGGAGACCCGCCCGCGCTTCCTCGTTGTGCGCCTCGCGCGCCGCGACCTACGGGACGAGCTGCTGGAGGGAGCACGAGTGCGTCGCGGCATGACTACAGCAGATCTCGATCTGCCGGGTCCCGCGTCGCGCTTCTACGTCAACGAGCGACTCACTAAGCTGAACCGGGTGTTGTTTCGGACCGCGCGTGAGGCCGGCAGTCGCCTCGGTTGGCAGTTCGTGTGGTCTAAGCGTGGTCGCATCCTCGCCCGGTACAAACCCGGTGATGCCACCTGTCACATACGCAGTGAGGCTGACATACTGCGCACCTTCGGTCTGCCACCTGGAACCAGCGCAAATATCGCTCTTTAGAGTAGCTGTCCTGTTTATTTATGTTTCTTTAGTTTCTTCAATTATTTGTCCTTTTTATTTTGTGTGTTTTAGTTTTTTTCTATATAAATACATTAGATATATGTATACAGTTACGTGTTATTTAGAAGTTAGTTTAGTAACAGTAAATACCAGCCTGTCAACAGTAATAATAATAACTTTGTTTTCACGCTATAAGTCATGTTTTGTATTGGCAGATGTGTGTCTCGCGGCGCACCTCTGTAAACAACGCCGTGTAACAAACCAGTTTTGTAACACTACACACTACTATATTTACCTACACCTATGTATCATACAACTACTATTCTATTTAACAAACTTATTACTTACATACCATAGTTTAAAACCTATGTACACTATCAACATATTCACAACTCGACCGATACGATTAATATATCAAATTACAATAGAATGTGCTTTGATGATAATACTTATTTTGCCAAATGACGGATTTTATTTTACGAGTAAAGTTTACAATGACGAATACACGGAATAAATTGTTTAAAGTTGGGTTGCTTAATGCTGGTTCATTGGGTACGGGTCATGATGACTTGATTAGTGCACTTGACAGGCACTGCTTTGACATTATGGCCATTAACGAGACTTGGCTCAGACCGGGCGAGGAGGGGCGCGCTCCGGTAGTGCCGGGCTATCATCTGCGTCACACACCGCGACCAGCGAGTGTTCGCGCGGGCCGGGGTGGGGGTATCGGTTTTTATGTTCGGCGCGGGCTGAGCGCACGTCCTTGGACTAGCGCGGTCGATCCCAGGTTCGAGTCGGTCGAACAGATGTGGTTAACACTCTCCTTGAACGGTAAAAAGATTGCCATTGGAACAGCGTACCGTCCGCCATGGTTAAATCTTGTCCTCTTTCTCGTTGCAATAACGGATTCTATTAGTTCTTTGGGTAATTGCGATCACTATATTTTACTTGGCGATTTCAATGTCAATATGAAAGACACAAATGGGATAAAAACGAAAAATATCAATGAATTTCTTAACACTTTTAATCTTACACAGCTGGTCACAAGCCCTACTCACTACACAGCATCCAGTGAAACTCTCATCGATCTTCTGTGTACTGACTTGAGAGCAAGACACACAGCGGTAGAATCTTTCGGTGCACTCAACGGCCATTCCATTGTAGTGAGTGAATTTAGTATTAAGCGTGACAAATTTAAACCGTACTTCGTAAAATTTCGCCCTCTTCAAAAAGTATGCACAGAAACATTTAACATAGACTTATCTTCATTAAACATTGGTATTATTTCAACGCTCGACTCCGTTAATGATATGGTACATGTCTTCAACAACCTTATAAGTTCCTTGTTTGATGCTCACGCACCTGTTAAATCATGTACTATAAGGGATAAATCGTATCCGTGGATTACAGACACAATCAAAGTTATGATGCGATTACGTGACGAAGCACTAAGTAGTTTTAGGAAAACTAAATCAGATTCCAAAAAGAAATACTACAAAGACTTAAAGCGCTTTGTGATTAGTTCTCTTTACAATGAAAAGACTGCGTATTTCAAACTTAACATCAATACTAAAATAAAAAACCCCAGATTGCTCTGGAAGAATCTGAAATCGACCTTATTACCTTTCAAATCAAGACAAGACCTTCCGTCGCATTTCACAGACCCTGACCTAATTAATGTAAACTTTTTGATCGTCCCCGGTAACACCGAGCTAAGCGCATTGCCTATGAATTTTTATGAAATACATACCCACGGTGAGACAGTTTTTACAATCGCTCCAGTGGACCAGAACAAAGTCTCACGAACTATCGCTAGTCTCAAAAGTAACGCCGAAGGCTACGACAACATTAACCTGGATATGATTAATATGACTTTGCCGCACACTTTAAATGTTGTAACGGATATAATTAATCACTCCATCGTGACGTCAACATTCCCGGACCAATGGAAGATTGCTTCCATTAGGCCCCTGCCAAAAAATTCAAATCCAGAAACCTTAAAAGATCTACGCCCAATCAGTATATTACCGTGTTTATCCAAAGTATTAGAAAAAATTGTCAGCCATCAACTTACGCTGTTTCTGGAACAAAATAACATTTTACCCGACTTACAATCAGGGTTTAGAAAACAGCGCAGTACATCTACTGCTTTACTGGATGTTACTGACAACATATTATCCGCCCAAGATAAGGGAATGTGCACATTACTGGTTTTACTAGATTTTTCCAGGGCATTCGACGCTATAAATATCCCATTATTACTGTCAAAGTTAAAATATTACGGCTTCGACGAAGAAGCTATACAATGGTTCCGCAGCTACTTAAGCAATAGGGAACAATTTGTCGACCTGCGTTTGAGTGACGGCACTACTCTAAGATCGGCACCTATCTCTGTAGAGAGAGGGGTCCCGCAGGGTTCTATTCTTGGTCCCATTCTCTTCATTTTGTACTGCGCAGACATAATAAGATGCCTCCAGAGATGCAAGTACCATATATACGCCGACGATGTACAACTGTATATTTCCTTCAGACCTGACGAGTATGACAGCGCCATTAAGGATCTGAACGAAGATCTTCAGCGAATTGCCGTTTGGTCTGAGGAGAACTGCCTGTCGCTGAACCCTACAAAAACAAAAGATATCGTTTTTGGTACAAGACAGCAGCTTGCCCGACTGCCTTTAACTTTTGACTTGGTACTAATGGGCGAACAAATCGAGCGAGTCTATGAGGCGCGTAATCTGGGTCTTGTGATGGATGAAGCTCTTCGTTTTGAGAAACATATAGCAGACTCGGTCAGAAACTGTTTTTATCGCCTGAAGGTTTTATATAGGATGAGGCCCTACTTATCAGTTCAACTACGGGAACAACTTGTGGAAACGTTGGTACTATCTAGATTAAACTATGCTGACACAGTATATGGCCCGCGCCTATTAGCTCGTACAGATCGGCTCATCCAGAGAGTACAAAACGCTTGCGCGCGGTTTTGTTACAATATTCCCCGGCGAAGTCACGTAACACCTTTTCTAAACAAGCATTTATCATTAAAAATGAAATCCAGACGCAAACTACATTTGGCATGCCTCCTGTTTGGTGTGGTTAAATATAAAAAACCGGACTACCTATACAATAAGCTTAGTTGGTTAGCTAGTAGACGCGAATGTGAGAGAAGACAATGTTCACAACAACTCTCCACTCAGTCTCATCACACAGCAGCATTCAGAGGTAGCTTTCGTTATGCGGCTTCCAAAGTATGGAATAACCTGCCACCACCGATAAGAATGATTGGCACAATAGACACTTTCAGAAAACGTTTACGGCAGTTTTTAGTGGATTCGCAACGTAAGTTGGATATGGTCGCACTGAATGTCTCCATTATATAATGTACAAACTATGAACCTTCGTACCTATTACCTTGTTTTTTTTTTTCCTTGATTTTTTATTTTATTTTATTTGTAATTTGTTGTACATAAATATTCTGCTCATGCTTACGCTCGTGTCGCTTAGCATTACGTCACTTGTATCCTTAGCCGGAGGGTGCTATCGTGATTCTGCGGCGCCGCGCCGCAGCAACACATCGCATTTTGTGAGACCTGCGGTTTATAAAATAACATAAGTACTAAAATGACCGCCTACCTTTTTAAACAACACTTTGCAGCAACGCAACACACGTGCGCACGTTCATACCTAATGTGTGTGGCCCACTTGCAGGCGACTGGAACAAACGGCGACGGGATGATTTCATTCACTTATCCTTTCTTTCACATCTGGCAGGGGCTGAATCTGAGCGTGGTCAGTGTCTTTGTCGTGAATCTTGACATATGTAAATGCAAAAATTAAAGAAAATATGACAAAGGTGTATTTCACTTTCAAATTAGGTATATGACTTTTTAATCGAAACACTTTTAAACTAGCTTACCTTTTACCTATA
Source organism: Cerastis rubricosa (assembly GCA_949152445.1). Classification (NCBI taxonomy): domain Eukaryota; kingdom Metazoa; phylum Arthropoda; class Insecta; order Lepidoptera; family Noctuidae; genus Cerastis; species Cerastis rubricosa. The sequence goes on along the minus strand of OX424524.1, from coordinate 9,505,723 downwards.
TTATAGGCTTTGTTTATCTATGCTAGAGTATGGTTAGGGACCTTACACCTTGAGTTGATGCTGATTGATACACTGATTACTGATTGATTGATATTTATTGATAAAAGTATGATTGCATGATAGATGAGTGCACGCGGTATGAATGCTATTCGTGAACTAAATTGGCCGGCCCGGCGCAGGTAAAATGCTGACATGTTGATATGAAAATTGTGCTGTGCTTGCACTGTACATGCTCCAGGCCCGGAGAAGATAAGGGTGCACGTGATGATATGAATCGTGATGAGTTACAAAGTGATAAAACATAATTTCTTATAAAATAACTTAAATAACACTACATTGATCTATATTGATTTCCAAAACGTGGTGACGACGCCCTGTCAACTATGCGCGTGCCGCAATGGCTGTTGTCAACAGTAGCGATGGTCTGTGATGGTCTTCTTGCAGCTGTCGTGTAGTGCACGTTGGGTTCCTGATGATCCTGTTGAACCGTGTCCCTGTGCGCTCGCAGCCGTCGCCACCCGTAGATAAGAACACTGATAATGATCACTGCGACCACAGTGTATATGGCTATGTAGTGGTGGATGTCGTGGGATGATACTTGATCTGTCAATGCCTCAACTTCCTTCGCTCTGGCATTCTTGATGGCGAGACTGATGTCTTCCAAATCCTTTTGCCGTTTGATAGTTTCTTCGGTGTCGTTCAGTGCGGCAGCGGATGGTATAATCAGATTGATGATGTGATTTATAGACGGAATCTCAATATCCATGACATCCGTTTTTGTATAGATTGAGTTAGTTAAGCTTTGGTGTGAATAAATCGTTAATGTTTGACCCTTGAGTACGCAACCTTCACCTAGTGTCAGTACCCCGGCCTTGCTGAGTCGTTCAGCAGTAATATGATCCTCACATATGACTCGCACGGTGCATTGTCCGCAACAATAATACAAATATGAGTTGACGATGCTTAATTCCGTCCATTGTTCTATACATTCTTTGGTTTCGGTTTGACATTGATTCACAACTGGATCCTTTACACACAGATTGTGGTCTGAGGTCATTTGATAAATAGGCCTTTTTAAAGAACAAATGAAGTCGTCCTGGTCGTAAGGTGTACATCTTCCCCAATCGGCTTCGGACATCGGTATATACGAGTCTTTGTGGAAGTTTATCGCTAAGTGATGCGCGATAGGTGTGATGGTGACCATGCTTTCAGCTACTTGCAGAGGGATTGGTATGAGGTTGTAAAGCTCATAGTCTTCTCTAGTCACAAGAGGAATCTTGACTTCAAAGATCATGTATTGTTTGGTTGTTCTCGCTTTTACTTTCAGTAAATGGTATATCTTTGTCAGATCCGTTTGTATATTGTTTATGGGTATAGTCAGCTCCTTTGATAGTTGTCCTGTTATTGTATTGAGTTCATCTCTCAGCTGTGTTGGTGTTAAGAGGTGAAAGTTGAATTTTTCATAGAAAATATTTGCTACTGTATCCACCAGCGTTTCTAGGATATTTTTCAGGTTTGACAGCATATTGTTCGCCACCAAGGCTGATAAAGTGAAGTCACTTCTGCTGTCTGTCTTTTGAATCTGCTCTTTTAGTTTGTTTATTCCCAGGCTGCAGTTGATCATGTATTGATTAATGAGTTTATGTTGTTTTTCCAAGGCTGTTTCTACTCGTTTGATGATATTAAATTCTGCTTCAACGATTGATGTCTGGTTTTTCCACAATAAGGCAAGATGTTTTTGATCCTTCTTGATAAGATCGATATCTTTCTGATATTTTTCGGCAAAATCTTCGTCCAAAATTCCAAATAAACTACGTGCGACGTAACCTACTCCGTTGATAAGGCCTCTACGTCGGCGCAATCGGTGCATTTGCTGACCAAGTAAAATGCTGTTGTAATGTTCGAGTTCGTTGTATCCATGACGTAACTGTAATCGGACTATGTCACATTGTGATATTTGTTCTGTTGAACATATGTTTTCCAGGTGATTCATATATTTGTTGAGTACATCTATTCCTCGCCAATATGGGGCCATATCGCAGTAAACTATTAGCTTCCATTCTTCACGTTGTAGCCGCATATTGGCTACCTTGTCAAAATATATGCTTTGGTTATTGCTCAGGCTTGTGAACTTGTGTTCGCTTCTTGCTGTAGGTACCATTACCATAAGAATCATGAGTATGGAATAAATTAAGTTGCATAATTTTGATGACGATTTTCGTGTTCGTTGTCTTGATACGTTACTTGCGGATTTTTGATGTTCTTGCTCTTCTGATTGATTTTCATTAATAGGCAATAATGATAGCTTTGATATTGGTCTTTTCATGGATCCATTTTTTGTCCGAATAGTAACCACCCGGACGTACCCATCTTTTCCGGGATGTAGTGCTGTGATTCTTCCCATAGCCCACTTCCCTGATGGTAACTGTACGTCGTGTATGATGACAATGTCGTTAATCTTTAAGTTTGTGTGCGGTTGCCGCCATTTGCTACGCACTGATAATTGACTTAAGTATTCCGTTCTCCACCTTTTCCATAAATCATTCATGATTTTTTGAGTGAGTTGCCACCTCGTACGTAAATCTTTTTCCGTTTCGATTAACGTCAAGGTTGGTCCGCTTGCTAGAAAGTGGGATGGCGTGAGGTAGTCCAAATCTTCTGGATCTTCACTTAGAGCGCACAATGGTCGTGTGTTCAAACATGCTTCGATTTGAGCGAGCACTGTTGAATATTCTTCAAACGTCAGCCTTTGTTCGCCAATCACTCTCTTTAGGTGGTACTTTAAGCTCTTCACCGCACTTTCCCACACCCCTCCCGCGCTGGGCCATGATGGGGCGTTAAAGTGCCAATTGATCTCCATGTCGGTGATTGTTTCATAAAATTCCACGTCTAACACTTTTTGAATGTTGATGAATTCTTCATTTAGAATTCTGCTTGCTCCTACAAAGTTGGTACCATTGTCGCTGTATATATGTTTTGGGGTGCCTCTTCTTGCTGACATTCTGCGTAATGCTGATAAAAATGCTGAGGAGCTTAGATCTGAGACTAATTCCAGATGCACCGCTTTTGTGGCCATGCATACGAACACAGCGATATAGCCTTTTGTCGTCTTTACTCCTCGGCCTTTGTTTGTTTTCACGTAGACAAAGCCAGTGTAGTCAACCCCTGCATGATAGAAAGGTCGTGCTGGATTGCTGCGTGCTGCAGGCAAGTCTCCCATCAACTGCTCTTGTTTGATTGGATCGTGACGTCAGCACTTGACGCAGTTTCTAAGGCGTTATTGATAATTAAAATAATAAGGCATAATTGAACTCCACTTCCGTCAAACATAATATTAAGTATAACGTTTCAAGTACCCAATTGCCATCGCATGAGCTACTTTTTTTTTTCCGTTATTTCTTAAAATTTTATTTTAGTCCATCGCGCTCGGCTGCTTGCAGCGTATTGACGAAGTGCACGGATTAATTAAATATTGTGCGTCTAGTAGTTTAGGAACGATACGTGCGAAACAGGTTTTATGTTAATGTTTACGTTCGTCCGTCCCATTTACTTTGGTACCTATCGATTTTTGTTTTGTTTTGCACTTTTTCTTGTTTTTTATAAATATGCAGTTTTATTTATTTTATTTGTTATTATTGCACTGATATTTATTGTATATAAGTATATACCTATTCATACACATAATTCATAACACAAATTACATACCTACTAAACTGTTTTTGTCCGTCACGTCATTTAGCGCGGGTCCAGTTGAAAACCAGCGTCGGGCACTAGCTGCTCGGCAGTTTGCTGAACTGGGCCTTTTTGGCGCAGCCGTGAGACACACAATATTATCTTTTTCAGTTTTAGTTCTAAGTTTTATGTTTTATTTTTTATTGTGTGCATTTGTGGCATGTGCCAAATAAATATGTTTTCTTTCTTTCTTTCTTCTTACAGGTACTCAACGTCGGCAACACACCGACCTTCGACACTGTCAGAGGTAACACCCTGTACAGCAGCTTCGTTGACGTAACAGCTTGTTCAACGGAGCTGCTGGACTTGGTGGAGGTCTGGCGGGTCGAGGAAGGACTCACGAGCTCAGAGCTCGAGCTCGAGCACGAGGACCACAACGGTATTGTTTTCAAAATTAACCTTAAAAAAGCTAAAGGAATTAATATCAATAGAACTACTAGGAAATACAATACGAAAAAAGCGAATTGGAGCCAATTTCGTTCGAAATTGGACCAATTAAACGCAGATGCAAATTTAAATTCAATAGAAATAAGTAAAATTAATAATAACATCGATTTGGAACACAATGTTAACAAATATATAGACAAAATTACAGAAACATGTGAAGAAACTTTGGCCAAAATCAGTAATAATAATCAACTCACCATACCGTGGTGGTCCAAAGAGCTCGCTGAGCGGATGTCGGAGGTGAACACCCAAACACGCCGCATCTGATCCGCTGCAAAAGTCCGAAGACAAAAAGTCATCGACGAGTACCTGCAAGCAAAAACAAACTACGAGTCACTTGCGCTTAGGGCGCAAACAGAGGGATGGAAGGGGTTCTGCGGAAGACAGGACAAGGAAGGAGTGTGGGAGAGGATTTACAGGGTCATAGGACGGACCGCAAAGAGACAGGAGGACTTGCCGCTGGTGAAGGATGGATTGCCACTGAGTGCACAGGAATCGGCTATGCTGCTAGCTGAGACCTTCTACCCGGAAGACCTAGAGGAGGGTGAAACCGAAGACCACCGTCGTACACGTGAAGCGGCCAGTCGTGTAAACGATTGGGCGCATGATGAACAACATGACCCACCGTTTACACTTCAGGAGCTGAAGAAGGCACCCGGGGCAGACGGTCTCACAGCCGATATCTGCGCCCAGGCCATATCCCGGGACCCAGGGACGTTTCTTGCACTGGCAAACAAGTGCCTGGTGCAGGGACACTTCCCTGGGGCCTGGAAAGTGGCCACGGTGGTAGTCCTCCGCAAGCCCGGCAAGGAATCCTACACTACCCCTAAGTTGTACAGACCAATCGGCCTCCTGCCAGTCCTGGGTAAAACGCTGGAAAAACTTCTTGTAGCAAGACTGAAGTGGCACCTAATCCCGCGGCTCAGTACTCGCCAGTTTGGTTTCATGCCACAGAAAAGCACCGAGGACGCCCTCTACACCATGATACAACATATCAAAGGAAAGCTAAGTGAAAAGAAGCTCATCACTGTTGTATCGCTGGACATAGAGGGCGCCTTCGATAGCGCATGGTGGCCGGCCATTAGGACTAGACAGGCTGAGGAAAAGTGCCCGGTGAATATCAGAAGGTTGATAGACAGCTACTTGACTGGTAGGAGTGTACGAGTAAGGTACGCGGGCGCCGAATGCCGTAGAGAGACGAACAAGGGGTGTGTGGAAGGGTCCATTGGCGGTCCGATCCTATGGAACCTGATCCTGGATCCTCTGCTGAAGGGACTGGAGGAGCAAGGCGTCCACTGTCAAGCGTTCGCCGATGATGTTGTGATGATTTTCGACGGTGACACTGCGTTGGAGGTCCAGAGGCAGGCCAATGCCGCCCTCGAGTATGTCCGGGTGTGGGGCATTCGTAACAAGCTGAAGTTTGCACCGCATAAAACTTGTGCAATGGTGATTACCAGGAAGCTTCGTTACGATGTCCCGCTCCTGAGCATGGGCGGGGTAGACATTGGCATGTCTAAGGAAATCAAGATACTGGGGCTCACCGTCGACCATCAGCTCTCTTTCAACACCCACGTCGCAAACGTCTGCAGAAAAGCTGTTAATATTTACATACAGCTGGCACGCGCGACCAAAGTGAGCTGGGGCCTTAACCCGGAGATCATCCACATAATTTACACGGCAGCAGTGGAGCCGGTAATTATGTACGCGGCGAGCGCTTGGGCGCCGGCAGCTAAAAAGATCGGAGTGCAGAAAAGCCTGAACACGGTTCAACGAGGATTCGCGCAGAAGCTCTGTAAATCCTACCGCACCGTTTCGCTGAACGCGTCCCTGGTGCTGGCTGGGATACTTCCACTCGACCTCCGAATACAGGAAGCAGCCGCTCTGTACGAGGCAAAGAGAGGGGTACCACAGCCAGCGCTTGCGGGCAGAGAAGTGGAGCGGGTGGTGGCATTTGCAGAGACTCCGCACCCGTCAAAACATACGGCCATGGAGTTCGTGTGCCTGGAAGACCAGACGCTTGTGGAGACCCACAACCGTCAAGCAGTCAGGGTATTCACGGATGGCAGCAAGATTGAGGGCAAGGTCGGAGCCGCACTGTCTTTTTGGGACGGTGAGGCCGAGATCAAGTCCGCAAAACTTAGCTTGCCTTCGTACTGTACGGTCTACCAGGCGGAACTTCTGGCCATATGCGTAGCCACGCGCGAAATACTCAAGCGCAAAGAGGGAACCTTCGGTATCTATAGTGACTCAAAGGCAGCACTTCAAACAGTCACAAACCAGGGTTCCCTCCACGCCTTGGCCGTGGAGACGAGAGAGAACGTTGCCGTGGCTTTATCTCAGGGCAAAGATGTGTCTTTGTTCTGGGTAAAGAAAAAATACGGTTCTATTACACTGTTACCCGCAAGTGCAATTGCGTTAAATACAGATTTAGACTTTGTTTAGTGTTGTTACTGTGAACTATATTATCAAATTTTCGAGATGTCCAACCCTAACACTGCTGCTGTCGCTGACTATACCGTCGTTACCATCGATCCTGCGCAAACGGCCGCCACGGCTGGCGCCGCACCTGGAAGCGTCTACGCACCTCAGCAAGCTGGTCTGTGTTATACCATAGACCACCAGCCGACAGAGACGGGAGCGATCACAATCAATTCCCGCATCGCCGACTTCTGGACAGCACGCCCGCGACTATGGTTCCACCAATTCGAGGCCATAATCGGTGCACAAAAAGCAGGTGACTTAAATAAATATCAACTAGTTATAGCTAACTTAGGTCGAGACGAATTAGGTCAAATTAGCGACATTCTCGAGAACCCGCCTGAGAACGGTAAATATCAAGCGATAAAAGACAGGTTAATTGCGGCATATGAAGAGTCCGAGTCCAAGCAATTACACACGTTGCTTACGAAAGTCGAGCTAGGGGATCAACGACCCACTCAACTCCTTCGTAAAATGCGAGAACTTGGGAGGAACAAAATACCCGAAGACACCATCAAAATATTGTGGTTAGATCGCCTACCTCAAACAGTCCGCGCTGTCGTTACTGTCTGCGAAGGTACATTGGACAATGTCGCAGTAATTGCTGACAAAATTATCGAAACGTCACGGCCATCCGAAGTCTGTTCACTAAATCCTGTCGCTATTCCAGGACAATTAACTAATCAACAATTTAATCTGTTACTTCAGGAAATTGCCGCGTTAAACACGAAAATTAGTGATTTAGAAAATACGCGCCAGAGTAATAGTAGGAGGCGTGACAATTACCAGTCGCGATCTCGATCACGATCGCGCTCTCGGTATTTTGAAAATCAAAATAAATACAGGCGTCAAACAGCGCAACCGGGAGACACAAATTTTAAGTGCTTCTATCACTTCATATATGGGGATAACGCCACGAAATTCAACGACGAAAAATGCGTCAAAAAGGCGTTAAACTAAAGCCGACACCTGCTTTGGCGAACGTAGGTGTCGACGGTACACATCGCTTGAGCGTTACCGACTGGGAAAGTAGTACGCATTTTCTGATTGACACTGGCGCCGATATTTCAGTTATTGCCTACAAAAACGTGAATCGTCAACCTGCTGATTTTACGTTATTTGCTGCCAACGGTACAACAATCAAAACATATGGGTCTCAGAAAATGACTTTAGACCTTGGTCTACGTCGACCTTTTACCTGGGAATTTGTCCTGGCCGATGTACAGCAATCCATTATTGGGGCAGATTTCCTAGCCAAACATCAATTACTTGTTGATCTCCACTCCAAAAAGTTAATAGACAAAATATCACCGTATTTTAACAGAGTTCCCAGACATCACTAAGAGCGAGTGTTTTAAGGATCCACCCAAACACAATGTTATGCATCATGTTTGTACCCGTGGCCCACCGGGTACGGAGAAACATATAGCAGACTCGGTCAGAAACTGTTTTTATCGCCTGAAGGTTTTATATAGGATGAGGCCCTACTTATCAGTTCAACTACGGGAACAACTTGTGGAAACGTTGGTACTATCTAGATTAAACTATGCTGACACAGTATATGGCCCGCGCCTATTAGCTCGTACAGATCGGCTCATCCAGAGAGTACAAAACGCTTGCGCGCGGTTTTGTTACAATATTCCCCGGCGAAGTCACGTAACACCTTTTCTAAACAAGCATTTATCATTAAAAATGAAATCCAGACGCAAACTACATTTGGCATGCCTCCTGTTTGGTGTGGTTAAATATAAAAAACCGGACTACCTATACAATAAGCTTAGTTGGTTAGCTAGTAGACGCGAATGTGAGAGAAGACAATGTTCACAACAACTCTCCACTCAGTCTCATCACACAGCAGCATTCAGAGGTAGCTTTCGTTATGCGGCTTCCAAAGTATGGAATAACCTGCCACCACCGATAAGAATGATTGGCACAATAGACACTTTCAGAAAACGTTTACGGCAGTTTTTAGTGGATTCGCAACGTAAGTTGGATATGGTCGCACTGAATGTCTCCATTATATAATGTACAAACTATGAACCTTCGTACCTATTACCTTGTTTTTTTTTTTCCTTGATTTTTTATTTTATTTTATTTGTAATTTGTTGTACATAAATATTCTGCTCATGCTTACGCTCGTGTCGCTTAGCATTACGTCACTTGTATCCTTAGCCGGAGGGTGCTATCGTGATTCTGCGGCGCCGCGCCGCAGCAACACATCGCATTTTGTGAGACCTGCGGTTTATAAAATAACATAAGTACTAAAATGACCGCCTACCTTTTTAAACAACACTTTGCAGCAACGCAACACACGTGCGCACGTTCATACCTAATGTGTGTGGCCCACTTGCAGGCGACTGGAACAAACGGCGACGGGATGATTTCATTCACTTATCCTTTCTTTCACATCTGGCAGGGGCTGAATCTGAGCGTGGTCAGTGTCTTTGTCGTGAATCTTGACATATGTAAATGCAAAAATTAAAGAAAATATGACAAAGGTGTATTTCACTTTCAAATTAGGTATATGACTTTTTAATCGAAACACTTTTAAACTAGCTTACCTTTTACCTATATTATAGGCTTTGTTTATCTATGCTAGAGTATGGTTAGGGACCTTACACCTTGAGTTGATGCTGATTGATACACTGATTACTGATTGATTGATATTTATTGATAAAAGTATGATTGCATGATAGATGAGTGCACGCGGTATGAACTAAATTGGCCGGCCCGGCGCAGGTAAAATGCTGACATGTTGATATGAAAATTGTGCTGTGCTTGCACTGTACATGCTCCAGGCCCGGAGAAGATAAGGGTGCACGTGATGATATGAATCGTGATGAGTTACAAAGTGATAAAACATAATTTCTTATAAAATAACTTAAATAACACTACATTGATCTATATTGATTTCCAAAACGTGGTGACGACGCCCTGTCAACTATGCGCGTGCCGCAATGGCTGTTGTCAACAGTAGCGATGGTCTGTGATGGTCTTCTTGCAGCTGTCGTGTAGTGCACGTTGGGTTCCTGATGATCCTGTTGAACCGTGTCCCTGTGCGCTCGCAGCCGTCGCCACCCGTAGATAAGAACACTGATAATGATCACTGCGACCACAGTGTATATGGCTATGTAGTGGTGGATGTCGTGGGATGATACTTGATCTGTCAATGCCTCAACTTCCTTCGCTCTGGCATTCTTGATGGCGAGACTGATGTCTTCCAAATCCTTTTGCCGTTTGATAGTTTCTTCGGTGTCGTTCAGTGCGGCAGCGGATGGTATAATCAGATTGATGATGTGATTTATAGACGGAATCTCAATATCCATGACATCCGTTTTTGTATAGATTGAGTTAGTTAAGCTTTGGTGTGAATAAATCGTTAATGTTTGACCCTTGAGTACGCAACCTTCACCTAGTGTCAGTACCCCGGCCTTGCTGAGTCGTTCAGCAGTAATATGATCCTCACATATGACTCGCACGGTGCATTGTCCGCAACAATAATACAAATATGAGTTGACGATGCTTAATTCCGTCCATTGTTCTATACATTCTTTGGTTTCGGTTTGACATTGATTCACAACTGGATCCTTTACACACAGATTGTGGTCTGAGGTCATTTGATAAATAGGCCTTTTTAAAGAACAAATGAAGTCGTCCTGGTCGTAAGGTGTACATCTTCCCCAATCGGCTTCGGACATCGGTATATACGAGTCTTTGTGGAAGTTTATCGCTAAGTGATGCGCGATAGGTGTGATGGTGACCATGCTTTCAGCTACTTGCAGAGGGATTGGTATGAGGTTGTAAAGCTCATAGTCTTCTCTAGTCACAAGAGGAATCTTGACTTCAAAGATCATGTATTGTTTGGTTGTTCTCGCTTTTACTTTCAGTAAATGGTATATCTTTGTCAGATCCGTTTGTATATTGTTTATGGGTATAGTCAGCTCCTTTGATAGTTGTCCTGTTATTGTATTGAGTTCATCTCTCAGCTGTGTTGGTGTTAAGAGGTGAAAGTTGAATTTTTCATAGAAAATATTTGCTACTGTATCCACCAGCGTTTCTAGGATATTTTTCAGGTTTGACAGCATATTGTTCGCCACCAAGGCTGATAAAGTGAAGTCACTTCTGCTGTCTGTCTTTTGAATCTGCTCTTTTAGTTTGTTTATTCCCAGGCTGCAGTTGATCATGTATTGATTAATGAGTTTATGTTGTTTTTCCAAGGCTGTTTCTACTCGTTTGATGATATTAAATTCTGCTTCAACGATTGATGTCTGGTTTTTCCACAATAAGGCAAGATGTTTTTGATCCTTCTTGATAAGATCGATATCTTTCTGATATTTTTCGGCAAAATCTTCGTCCAAAATTCCAAATAAACTACGTGCGACGTAACCTACTCCGTTGATAAGGCCTCTACGTCGGCGCAATCGGTGCATTTGCTGACCAAGTAAAATGCTGTTGTAATGTTCGAGTTCGTTGTATCCATGACGTAACTGTAATCGGACTATGTCACATTGTGATATTTGTTCTGTTGAACATATGTTTTCCAGGTGATTCATATATTTGTTGAGTACATCTATTCCTCGCCAATATGGGGCCATATCGCAGTAAACTATTAGCTTCCATTCTTCACGTTGTAGCCGCATATTGGCTACCTTGTCAAAATATATGCTTTGGTTATTGCTCAGGCTTGTGAACTTGTGTTCGCTTCTTGCTGTAGGTACCATTACCATAAGAATCATGAGTATGGAATAAATTAAGTTGCATAATTTTGATGACGATTTTCGTGTTCGTTGTCTTGATACGTTACTTGCGGATTTTTGATGTTCTTGCTCTTCTGATTGATTTTCATTAATAGGCAATAATGATAGCTTTGATATTGGTCTTTTCATGGATCCATTTTTTGTCCGAATAGTAACCACCCGGACGTACCCATCTTTTCCGGGATGTAGTGCTGTGATTCTTCCCATAGCCCACTTCCCTGATGGTAACTGTACGTCGTGTATGATGACAATGTCGTTAATCTTTAAGTTTGTGTGCGGTTGCCGCCATTTGCTACGCACTGATAATTGACTTAAGTATTCCGTTCTCCACCTTTTCCATAAATCATTCATGATTTTTTGAGTGAGTTGCCACCTCGTACGTAAATCTTTTTCCGTTTCGATTAACGTCAAGGTTGGTCCGCTTGCTAGAAAGTGGGATGGCGTGAGGTAGTCCAAATCTTCTGGATCTTCACTTAGAGCGCACAATGGTCGTGTGTTCAAACATGCTTCGATTTGAGCGAGCACTGTTGAATATTCTTCAAACGTCAGCCTTTGTTCGCCAATCACTCTCTTTAGGTGGTACTTTAAGCTCTTCACCGCACTTTCCCACACCCCTCCCGCGCTGGGCCATGATGGGGCGTTAAAGTGCCAATTGATCTCCATGTCGGTGATTGTTTCATAAAATTCCACGTCTAACACTTTTTGAATGTTGATGAATTCTTCATTTAGAATTCTGCTTGCTCCTACAAAGTTGGTACCATTGTCGCTGTATATATGTTTTGGGGTGCCTCTTCTTGCTGACATTCTGCGTAATGCTGATAAAAATGCTGAGGAGCTTAGATCTGAGACTAATTCCAGATGCACCGCTTTTGTGGCCATGCATACGAACACAGCGATATAGCCTTTTGTCGTCTTTACTCCTCGGCCTTTGTTTGTTTTCACGTAGACAAAGCCAGTGTAGTCAACCCCTGCATGATAGAAAGGTCGTGCTGGATTGCTGCGTGCTGCAGGCAAGTCTCCCATCAACTGCTCTTGTTTGATTGGATCGTGACGTCAGCACTTGACGCAGTTTCTAAGGCGTTATTGATAATTAAAATAATAAGGCATAATTGAACTCCACTTCCGTCAAACATAATATTAAGTATAACGTTTCAAGTACCCAATTGCCATCGCATGAGCTACTTTTTTTTTTCCGTTATTTCTTAAAATTTTATTTTAGTCCATCGCGCTCGGCTGCTTGCAGCGTATTGACGAAGTGCACGGATTAATTAAATATTGTGCGTCTAGTAGTTTAGGAACGATACGTGCGAAACAGGTTTTATGTTAATGTTTACGTTCGTCCGTCCCATTTACTTTGGTACCTATCGATTTTTGTTTTGTTTTGCACTTTTTCTTGTTTTTTATAAATATGCAGTTTTATTTATTTTATTTGTTATTATTGCACTGATATTTATTGTATATAAGTATATACCTATTCATACACATAATTCATAACACAAATTACATACCTACTAAACTGTTTTTGTCCGTCACGTCATTTAGCGCGGGTCCAGTTGAAAACCAGCGTCGGGCACTAGCTGCTCGGCAGTTTGCTGAACTGGGCCTTTTTGGCGCAGCCGTGAGACACACAATATTATCTTTTTCAGTTTTAGTTCTAAGTTTTATGTTTTATTTTTTATTGTGTGCATTTGTGGCATGTGCCAAATAAATATGTTTTCTTTCTTTCTTTCTTCTTACAGGTACTCAACGTCGGCAACACACCGACCTTCGACACTGTCAGAGGTAACACCCTGTACAGCAGCTTCGTTGACGTAACAGCTTGTTCAACGGAGCTGCTGGACTTGGTGGAGGTCTGGCGGGTCGAGGAAGGACTCACGAGCTCAGAGCTCGAGCTCGAGCACGAGGACCACAACGGTATTGTTTTCAAAATTAACCTTAAAAAAGCTAAAGGAATTAATATCAATAGAACTACTAGGAAATACAATACGAAAAAAGCGAATTGGAGCCAATTTCGTTCGAAATTGGACCAATTAAACGCAGATGCAAATTTAAATTCAATAGAAATAAGTAAAATTAATAATAACATCGATTTGGAACACAATGTTAACAAATATATAGACAAAATTACAGAAACATGTGAAGAAACTTTGGCCAAAATCAGTAATAATAATCAACTCACCATACCGTGGTGGTCCAAAGAGCTCGCTGAGCGGATGTCGGAGGTGAACACCCAAACACGCCGCATCTGATCCGCTGCAAAAGTCCGAAGACAAAAAGTCATCGACGAGTACCTGCAAGCAAAAACAAACTACGAGTCACTTGCGCTTAGGGCGCAAACAGAGGGATGGAAGGGGTTCTGCGGAAGACAGGACAAGGAAGGAGTGTGGGAGAGGATTTACAGGGTCATAGGACGGACCGCAAAGAGACAGGAGGACTTGCCGCTGGTGAAGGATGGATTGCCACTGAGTGCACAGGAATCGGCTATGCTGCTAGCTGAGACCTTCTACCCGGAAGACCTAGAGGAGGGTGAAACCGAAGACCACCGTCGTACACGTGAAGCGGCCAGTCGTGTAAACGATTGGGCGCATGATGAACAACATGACCCACCGTTTACACTTCAGGAGCTGAAGAAGGCACCCGGGGCAGACGGTCTCACAGCCGATATCTGCGCCCAGGCCATATCCCGGGACCCAGGGACGTTTCTTGCACTGGCAAACAAGTGCCTGGTGCAGGGACACTTCCCTGGGGCCTGGAAAGTGGCCACGGTGGTAGTCCTCCGCAAGCCCGGCAAGGAATCCTACACTACCCCTAAGTTGTACAGACCAATCGGCCTCCTGCCAGTCCTGGGTAAAACGCTGGAAAAACTTCTTGTAGCAAGACTGAAGTGGCACCTAATCCCGCGGCTCAGTACTCGCCAGTTTGGTTTCATGCCACAGAAAAGCACCGAGGACGCCCTCTACACCATGATACAACATATCAAAGGAAAGCTAAGTGAAAAGAAGCTCATCACTGTTGTATCGCTGGACATAGAGGGCGCCTTCGATAGCGCATGGTGGCCGGCCATTAGGACTAGACAGGCTGAGGAAAAGTGCCCGGTGAATATCAGAAGGTTGATAGACAGCTACTTGACTGGTAGGAGTGTACGAGTAAGGTACGCGGGCGCCGAATGCCGTAGAGAGACGAACAAGGGGTGTGTGGAAGGGTCCATTGGCGGTCCGATCCTATGGAACCTGATCCTGGATCCTCTGCTGAAGGGACTGGAGGAGCAAGGCGTCCACTGTCAAGCGTTCGCCGATGATGTTGTGATGATTTTCGACGGTGACACTGCGTTGGAGGTCCAGAGGCAGGCCAATGCCGCCCTCGAGTATGTCCGGGTGTGGGGCATTCGTAACAAGCTGAAGTTTGCACCGCATAAAACTTGTGCAATGGTGATTACCAGGAAGCTTCGTTACGATGTCCCGCTCCTGAGCATGGGCGGGGTAGACATTGGCATGTCTAAGGAAATCAAGATACTGGGGCTCACCGTCGACCATCAGCTCTCTTTCAACACCCACGTCGCAAACGTCTGCAGAAAAGCTGTTAATATTTACATACAGCTGGCACGCGCGACCAAAGTGAGCTGGGGCCTTAACCCGGAGATCATCCACATAATTTACACGGCAGCAGTGGAGCCGGTAATTATGTACGCGGCGAGCGCTTGGGCGCCGGCAGCTAAAAAGATCGGAGTGCAGAAAAGCCTGAACACGGTTCAACGAGGATTCGCGCAGAAGCTCTGTAAATCCTACCGCACCGTTTCGCTGAACGCGTCCCTGGTGCTGGCTGGGATACTTCCACTCGACCTCCGAATACAGGAAGCAGCCGCTCTGTACGAGGCAAAGAGAGGGGTACCACAGCCAGCGCTTGCGGGCAGAGAAGTGGAGCGGGTGGTGGCATTTGCAGAGACTCCGCACCCGTCAAAACATACGGCCATGGAGTTCGTGTGCCTGGAAGACCAGACGCTTGTGGAGACCCACAACCGTCAAGCAGTCAGGGTATTCACGGATGGCAGCAAGATTGAGGGCAAGGTCGGAGCCGCACTGTCTTTTTGGGACGGTGAGGCCGAGATCAAGTCCGCAAAACTTAGCTTGCCTTCGTACTGTACGGTCTACCAGGCGGAACTTCTGGCCATATGCGTAGCCACGCGCGAAATACTCAAGCGCAAAGAGGGAACCTTCGGTATCTATAGTGACTCAAAGGCAGCACTTCAAACAGTCACAAACCAGGGTTCCCTCCACGCCTTGGCCGTGGAGACGAGAGAGAACGTTGCCGTGGCTTTATCTCAGGGCAAAGATGTGTCTTTGTTCTGGGTAAAGAAAAAATACGGTTCTATTACACTGTTACCCGCAAGTGCAATTGCGTTAAATACAGATTTAGACTTTGTTTAGTGTTGTTACTGTGAACTATATTATCAAATTTTCGAGATGTCCAACCCTAACACTGCTGCTGTCGCTGACTATACCGTCGTTACCATCGATCCTGCGCAAACGGCCGCCACGGCTGGCGCCGCACCTGGAAGCGTCTACGCACCTCAGCAAGCTGGTCTGTGTTATACCATAGACCACCAGCCGACAGAGACGGGAGCGATCACAATCAATTCCCGCATCGCCGACTTCTGGACAGCACGCCCGCGACTATGGTTCCACCAATTCGAGGCCATAATCGGTGCACAAAAAGCAGGTGACTTAAATAAATATCAACTAGTTATAGCTAACTTAGGTCGAGACGAATTAGGTCAAATTAGCGACATTCTCGAGAACCCGCCTGAGAACGGTAAATATCAAGCGATAAAAGACAGGTTAATTGCGGCATATGAAGAGTCCGAGTCCAAGCAATTACACACGTTGCTTACGAAAGTCGAGCTAGGGGATCAACGACCCACTCAACTCCTTCGTAAAATGCGAGAACTTGGGAGGAACAAAATACCCGAAGACACCATCAAAATATTGTGGTTAGATCGCCTACCTCAAACAGTCCGCGCTGTCGTTACTGTCTGCGAAGGTACATTGGACAATGTCGCAGTAATTGCTGACAAAATTATCGAAACGTCACGGCCATCCGAAGTCTGTTCACTAAATCCTGTCGCTATTCCAGGACAATTAACTAATCAACAATTTAATCTGTTACTTCAGGAAATTGCCGCGTTAAACACGAAAATTAGTGATTTAGAAAATACGCGCCAGAGTAATAGTAGGAGGCGTGACAATTACCAGTCGCGATCTCGATCACGATCGCGCTCTCGGTATTTTGAAAATCAAAATAAATACAGGCGTCAAACAGCGCAACCGGGAGACACAAATTTTAAGTGCTTCTATCACTTCATATATGGGGATAACGCCACGAAATTCAACGACGAAAAATGCGTCAAAAAGGCGTTAAACTAAAGCCGACACCTGCTTTGGCGAACGTAGGTGTCGACGGTACACATCGCTTGAGCGTTACCGACTGGGAAAGTAGTACGCATTTTCTGATTGACACTGGCGCCGATATTTCAGTTATTGCCTACAAAAACGTGAATCGTCAACCTGCTGATTTTACGTTATTTGCTGCCAACGGTACAACAATCAAAACATATGGGTCTCAGAAAATGACTTTAGACCTTGGTCTACGTCGACCTTTTACCTGGGAATTTGTCCTGGCCGATGTACAGCAATCCATTATTGGGGCAGATTTCCTAGCCAAACATCAATTACTTGTTGATCTCCACTCCAAAAAGTTAATAGACAAAATATCACCGTATTTTAACAGAGTTCCGAGACATCACTAAGAGCGAGTGTTTTAAGGATCCACCCAAACACAATGTTATGCATCATGTTTGTACCCGTGGCCCACCCGTTTACGAAAAAGCACGTCCACTTAATGCTACGAAATATAAAGCTGCAAAAGATGAATTCCAACGCATGGTAGATTTAGGAATATGCAGGCCGTCATCCAGCCCATGGGCAAATGTTTTACACGTCGTTCAAAAGAAAAACGGTGAATTGCGCCCGTGCGGCGATTATCGTCGTTTAAACGCAATCACCGAACCCGACCGCTACCCGATTCCTCGTTTAACGGATTTCACATACATCCTCAAAAATAAAAAAGTACTATCTAAAATTGACATTCGACGTGCATACCATAACATAAGTGTTGCACCTGAGGACATACCAAAAACCGCAATAATAACTCCTTTCGGTCTGTTCGAGTTTACGAAAATGAGCTTCGGTCTGAGAAACGCTGCACAAACGTTTCAAAGATTTATCAATGAAGTTTTGAAAAATACTCGCAATACATTCACGTACCTGGATGATATACTTATTGCTTCAGAGTCAGAAGAATGTCACATTCACGATCTCAAAGAGGTGTTCAAGCGACTTAATGAATTTGGCGTCACAATTAATACGTCTAAATGCGAATCATTTCTCGGTTATCACGTTACCTGTGATGGCATACGGCCGGACGAAGAAAAGGTCACATGCATCATAAACTATCCGCAGCCCGAAACCATCGAAGAACTCAGGCGTTTCCTCGGTCTTATAAATTTTTACCGAATGAGCATTCCTAAAGCAGCCGAAACTCAAAATATTTTAGATAAATATTTGCACAATGCTAAGAAAAAAGACAATACAAAAATCGCTTGGACCGAAGAAGCAATCAACGCATTTAATCAGTGCAAAAAACACATAAGTGAAGCCGTCACTCTCGCGCATCCAGACCCGTCATCGAAACTAATTTTAATGACCGACGCGGCAAATACCTGCGTCGGCGCAGCACTCCATCAACTAGTCAATAAACGGTTAGAGCCACTAGGATTTTATTCTAAAAAACTAAGTAGCGCCCAAATAAAATACAGTACCTATGACAAGGAATTATTAGCTATATACATGGCAATAAAACACTTTCGGTATATGATTTAAGGGCGTGACCTCACAGTGTTAACCGATCACAAGCCGTTAACATTCGCTTTATCGAAGAAAGAATCAAAATCAGATCCACCAAGACGTCTTCGTCAATTGGATTTTATTTCTCAGTTTTGCAACAAAATTGAATACGTTAAGGGTGAGCTCAATAACGCCGCCGACGCTCTTTCAAGAATAGAAGAGATTTATGTACATGATATTTTCGATTATGAGCAATTACATAAAAGCCAAGTCGAAGATACACACTTAACTATGCTCAAACAAAAACCTAACTTGGAATTTAAATTGTTCCGCATGCCTTATTCAAATCATGAGCTTACGTTCGAAACATAGACTTCAACAGCACGACTTTATTTACCGTCGGAGTTTCGAGAAAAAGCGCTATCAAGTGTTTATGCACTTAACCACCCTGGGGTAGCCGCTACGCGTCGCCTTATCACGCAACGCTATTTTTGGCCTAACATGAATACTGACGTAGCAAACTTTGTAAGAAATTGCATACAATGCCAAAAATGTTAAGTACAAAGACATACGATTACCCCTCTAGGAGAGTTCGAAAGGTCAGACCGCTTCGAGCATGTTCATATAGATATAATTGGACCATTGCCACCTTCCGATGAATATACATACTGTGTCACAATGATTGATCGTGTCACAAAATGGCCTGAAGTTGTTCCTATAAAGGACATAACCGCTGAAACCGTCGCGAAAGCTCTCCTCGAGCATTGGATAGCACATTTTGATTGCCCTGCAAGAATAACTTCGGATCAAGGTCGTCAATTCGAATCCAATCTTTTTATACAGCTGACCAAACTACTTGGAATAGAAAAGATTAGGACAACAGCTTACAATCCAAAAGCAAATGGCCACGTTGAAAGAATGCACCGAACATTAAAAGCGGCCATCATGGCACGTTGCGATGGTAGCAGTCAATGGGCACAACAATTACCTTTCGTGTTGTTAGGAATGCGCAATACGATTAAAGAAGACTCAGGATACAGCCCCGCTCAAATGACTTATGGTAAATGTTTGCGTCTTCCTGGAGATTTTTTTGCTCTCACCGAAGCAAGCATCAACACGACAGATTATACACGCAAACTCATGGAAACATTAGCAAATCTTCAACCGACCACAAGGAAACAAACTAATAACAGAAACATTTTCGTACATAAGGATTTAACAAATTCGGATTATGTTTTCATTAAAAACGAAGTTAAGCGTTCATTAATATCACCATACGAAGGCCCATATAAAATCGTCAAACGAAGCGATAAACATTACGTCGTTCAAGTAGGTTCTCGAAAAGTCACTATTTCTCTCGATCGTCTCAAACCTGCTTATGTTATTACTAGCTCTGCACTTGAGTCACCACATGCAGATTTCGTTGCACCCGAGACGACGGCAAAAACTCCGGTTGCAGCCCAACCTACCCCACTCGACCAAACAAAGCCACTTGTCAAAACAAGATCGGGTCGAGTTGTTAAAAAAACCGTAAGATTTGCCATTTAAAATATTTTTTGTGGACAGTCCCAAAGCAATAAAGACATCAATGTGAAATGTGAAGTGCGGTGTAGTGTTCTGTGTTTTAAAATAAACCAACAAAACTAAGCAAACATGTGGCGTTCGCACACTAATTATGTCAAATTTTAATGTATTTAGTCTTGAGTTATCGTTACCACTTATGTTTAAGTTAAGTTAACTCACGTGTTCAAAAGCTTTTTGTATCAACTTATTGACCAATGTATTTAATTTTTTTACCAAATGTCTTTTGTTTAAGCATCCATATGTGTAGTTTTGTTTTTGTGCACATTCTGAATAGCTCTTGTTAGTATAGTGTTTTATTTTGTATAATAAATTTAAGAGTTAAGTATAGTGAATAGTTATATGTAAGTACTCTTTTACACCAAACAATTTTATTATTTGCTAAGTTTATACAATTATTTTTACAATTTACTGATTGTTATTTTGGTAGTTATTTTTTTACTTTTAATGAAATTGTTTTTATCAAAGGGGGGAGGACATGTAGTGGTATGGAACCCTCACATGCACACACCCCGCGAACTCAACTACTTAAGACGATGCAGTCTATGAGTTCGAGGCAGGATCGGCTTGTGGCTTCACCACAACTGGTCAAGTTTTTGCTCCGCGCGCGTTCCCAGTCACTGTCGTCTGTGCAGGCCTCCGCTGGCCGCCAGTGAAGTCCCCTGCGCCACCTCTGGCGCGGGCCGTGATTGGTCGACCGCCCCAATTTTATAAATCGAACTGTGGGTAGGCGAGTTAAAAACTTTTCCGGTGTACCGTCCGAACCGATAAAATTTATTTTTAGTAAATTTTTTTATTGAGGTAGGTACCCGTTGGGCATCCATGGGCACCTAGTGCCGGTGGGTTCGCAGCGGGTGCCACCCGTGCTGCCCGGTGCAGCTGCACCGTTCGGTTGCGGAGAGCCACACCCAACTACGATGCCAAAGAAATCATCGCATCCAACAAACCCCAAGGGGGACCGAGTGCCGACGCTACCGACTACTCGGAGCCCGACGCCCGGCAGAGCTTCCGACGCTGCTGCTGACGGCGACGTGGAGCGAAGGAGGGCCCTCCCGGCCTCACCTCCTACACTGCCGCCTCGCAGCAGCCCAGGTACCCATACCCTGACTCCACCATCCGTGCGCGCCCCGGCGGTACCAGTACGGCCGCCGGCGTTCCGCCCAGTGCCCACCCAGCCTCTGTGCCCACCCGGTACTAGCAGCCGCGCGCCCGCTGTTCGCGCCGTCGCTCCCCCCCTACGCTTCGATGCGCAGGCGGACCGAGCGACCGCGACACACGCAGCTCGCGCCGCAAACCCGCGCCCTGCGCGCCCAACCTCGACTGTCGCTGACACCCAGGCTGTGTCGGCCGCGTCGCGCCCTGCCGCGTGCCTAGCCACGCATGCACGGCCCGCCGCCGCCGCACCAAGAGCCGGGCGCACCGCAACACCCGCACCTCACCGCTTGCTGGCAGGCTCAGCCGCCGCGACGCTGGTGGCTGCGGGCCCGCTGTCCCCGCCCCCACCACGCAACGCGGCCCAGGACTCGCCCGCGCCCATGTCGCCCTGCTACTCAAGTGTGGGTAGCGACATGGACGACGATGATGAGGAGGTAGGTGCACCCTCTACCTACTACGACGAGTCACCTGACCACTCAGTGGCGGCCGAGCACGAGCCCTCGTTCGAGACCCGTGCCCAGCGCCGCCCACGCAGCTCGGACGACGACGCCGCCGAAGAGGCGAAGCGTGTCTGCCCCGACTCCCCGCTCCCACAGCGCGACCCGCGTGGTAGAGCCGGAGTCGGATCGCCGACGTTCGCCGCGGCGGCCCGCCGCCCGCCCACCGGACAAGACGCCTCACTCAGAGTGACGCCACCCGCCGCCACAGCCCCAGTGCAAGGCACGGCCGCAGCAGCAGCTGCTAAGGCCAAGCCCAGGGATAAGCCCCGCTACCCTCCGTTGGTGGTGGAGAGGATGCCCAACTGGGCCTTCCATTTTAGGGCCGTGAGGACCATCCTGGGTCACCCACCGAACGCTCGTCCTTTTCAGGGTGGGATTAGATTCCTACCCGAAACAGAGGACGAGTATCGGGTGATCCAGAGGTACCTCACCGACCTGGAGAGATCGGAGGGCCTAAGCTGGTTCTCCTACTCACTACCAGCGGAGCGCAGTGTCAAGGTGGCTATCAGAGGACTGCCGGCGGACACGGACCCAGAAGAGATCCTTGAGGAATTGAGGGCACGTGGTTACGAGCCAGAATACGTCCGTAATATAAAAGCGCGCGGCGGACGTCCTGGCTGCCTCTTCCACGCTGTCCTCAAAAGGCAAACTGACTTCCGCACCATATATGACACCACCGAGCTTCTATGCATGCGTGGTGTCCGCGTCGATGCCTGGCGGAGCAAGCAAGGGCCCGCCCAGTGCCACCGGTGCCAGCAGTTTCGACACAGCTCGCACCAGTGCCACCGCCCGCTCGCATGCGTGCGATGCGGAGAACTCCACGCCGCCCGAGATTGCCCACGCCCAAGGACGGAGAAGGCCACCTGTGTGAACTGTGCAGGTGACCATCCCGCGTCCAGCAGCGGGTGCCCAGTGTTCCGGAGAGAGCTCCGGAACAAGCGAGCGGGCACTGTCGCCATTTCCCGGCAGCGCCGAGAAACGACGGCCAAAGCTACCCAAGTCGAGGCCCATGAGGCCCCTAGTACGTCGCTAATGGCGACAGCGAACGGGCCCTCAAAGGAACAAGATGCTCCCGCCTCGAGGCGGAGAAAAAAGAGACCACGCGGGGGGAAGAGCAAGAAGGGGAAAAAACCCCAACCTCCCGCGTCGCAAGCCAGACAGGACCCTGGCCCTGTACCAGCGCAGGCGACGACGCAGGCGCCCATGACTGCCACAACCAACACCGCTGTCACTACTTCCTCCGACGCCACCTCAGGCGCCGGCAAGAAGAAGGGGAAGCGGGCGGGGAAACCCGCCCCACCCACAGACCACATTACGGCTGCCGCTCACCAAGTAGCGGCACCTACCATTTCTCAGCCGCTAGCCGGCGCCAAAGCGCAACAGCGCGATGCCACTCGGGGGAAAGATTTCACCGCCTGCGCCATCAGCCTACTCCTGGGCCTGATTAGGGCCATTAAGGAGGGCCAGGATGCAGAGTTGGTCATCCTCGACGGGCTCACTGAGTTATTACGGCTCTATCATGCCAGCCCGTCGAGTGCCTAGTCTGGATTGCCGCAGCCTATAGAAATAGGCCGCCCCTCTCCGCCTCCTCCTCAAGGTAAGATACTAATGTTATTACCATCATCCTGACTGACGAGCCGGCGCCGCACGAGCGCCCCAGGTTAAACACCGCGGGGCCGCTAGCGACCGCCGTCTCACGATGGCACGACACGTCCGCGGCACTACGCCAACCGCAGGAATGCCCGCTCCCTGCCCATGTCGCCCTTCGAGCGACCTGGTGCCTGCGGATGTGACGTAGCCGTCGTCACCCCTGGACTTGACGCACCAGGGTAAGTCGCACCCATCAACACGCGATTTACCCAATCAATAAGACTCCACAAACATAACATACACTCGAAGCGCGTCGTGTTCTAAGTTAATATAGGCATGAGGCGCCCGACCAGACACCCATGTGACTCAACATGCATTAATACCTACTCGACGATCGTGCGGCGCGGGCGCACCTTTCGCTCGCTACATGAGCGGCGTTACACAAGTACATTGCCGCTCAAACACATTCATTACGACCCCTTAGTCCGGAACGTAATCGGCTAGCTCTGAGAGCGCAACGGACGGGGGTCAACATCCTCAGCGGTAGGGTGCGCCACCAAAGCCACCTCTGGCAGGCCTGCATCTGCTGGGCCTCCTCCGGGCAACCGGAGGTCTCACCTGGCGATGTCAGGCCGCCGAGATGGCGTGAAGATAGCGGCGCTCGCTACGGTAAAGTTTCGCCGTAGCTAAGCGCGCAGCGCTCAGCGCCGCTGGCGCCTCCTACCGGACATAATGACAACTACACACTGGCGAGTTGCACTGTTTACACGCACTCGCCAATTTACCACGCCTATACGGCACCCATATGAGGCACCCGTTTTTACGGGTGCATGCTGATATCCGCGGGGAAAGGGCTTGCCCATATCCCGCCCGCCACGCCCCCATGTCGGGGACGTTGCGATTGCTCGAACCACGAAAGTTCGAGGCAGTTCAAATACGCTACCACACACAGCCGGTCATAACCGCGCTAACCGCGTCACTCGCGTCAACTTATATTAATGTAGTCATAGTCTTGTTTATAAACCGTGTTTAGTTATAGTTACTCGTATCATTAAATTCAGTGTGTTATACTCTAAATGATCATTTCATTTCCTATTATATAGAACCTTTAACACACCCTAACAAAAGTTCTATAAGGGCAACGAGCGAGCAGACCACCTTGCGAAGGAGGCAGCACTCCGGTCCAGGAAGAGGCCGGACTACGACCGCTGCCCTGTTTCATTCGTCAAGCGGCAGATCCGAATGGGGTCGCTCGACGAATGGAACCGGAGGTACCAGAACGGCGAAACAGCCTCCACAACAAAAATATTCTTTCCCAGTGCTGTGGCAAGCGGGTTTCGTGGCAGGTTATAGAAAGGAAACCCAAGGTTACTTTACACGTTTATTAGACATGAGACACAGAAATATCAGGGAATGAGTTCTTAAGGTCTCTAAGCACTTTGCACTGGTCACTTGGAAGATAGAAAGAAGGAAGTTACTGCCCTGGGCTTAGGCACGTCGCAGCACGTGGGCCGGCGTGAGGTTGCAGGGCAGGCAGCGGAGCGGAGAGGCGACCCCAGAGGTCACCATCGCAGTGCGTGGGCAGCACCACGCAGGGAAGAGAACGAGCGCGCGTCAGTCGCGCTCGCTGGCAGGTAGGCAGGCAGGGTCTTCAGCTTGGCACTGGGTCAGCAGAGGCAAGTAGCCTCAGCACGTGGTAGCGTGCCAGAACATAGCAAGCCTCCGTCGATGCGTGCGTCTCCCAGCCGTAAGCCCATAGCAAGGTGGATGAAGGAAGACTCACCCATCGTGGCGGCTTACAATAAGAGGTTATGCGCGCACATGCCCCTCAAGCCTTTCGAAGGTTCCTTGCCGCGCGGTCAAGCGATTTAAGCGAGCAGCTAGGTGCTGCGCGGCGAGGCAAGCATGATGCAGGATGGAGAAGCATGTGAGCGCATTCACAGTGAGGTGCAAGGTGGCAGTTAAAGAACATAGTTTATCTCGACAGTCATAGCGAGGCTGCCGAGAAGTATTAATGGCTGCCGGACTGCGCCGACAGACATACATAGTTAAAGAAAGCAATACATAGAAAACAAATAAGAGTTACAATCACACTGAGCACTTACCCGTTTATCTCGGGGTTTAGTATTTAGACGCCTGGGCTGGAGTTGGAGAAAGAGGTCGTGGAATGACTTGCATGAGCTTATATAGTACATTACGACGGACGCCACTCCTACTCAAGCAATGACGTGTTCGTATTTGAAAGATTTAGGAATGTCACTCGTTTCTAGTGATGTGCGTTTTAATCGGTTTTTTAGAAAATCGACTACAACGCTACAGTGCGATCGACGCCCACAAGATAGTGTTAAAAATGAGACCGGCTGGTATTATGACGCAAATTCTAACGGGGCACGGTGGGTTCTCCGAATACTTGCACCGCTTCAAGTGTAAGGAGAACCCAGCGTGCATCTGCGAGCCGGATAAAGTGGAGTCGATCGCACACATATTAACAGAATGTCCAGTTTTCGTAACAGAACGATACGATACCGAGCGGAGATTGGAGACGGTTATTAATATAGAAAACATACAGAGACTAATGACAGAAACCAAAACTAGAAAAAAAATATTAGAATACTGCATATCAGTCGCAACCAAAGTAATTAATAGACATAAATAGAATTACGAGCTGTGATTTTTCAAATATAGACGATCTCATCTAGAACAGATATTTAGAAATAAGCATAGCAAAACGTAGAACATAACTAACCTTTTATTTAGCAATGATGTAATTTGAATTTATGGAAGCTTGAAATATATTCGCGACAATTATAAACAAATTAGATTAAAATTAAAAATTTAGAGCCAAACTATTTTATTCAAAGTAAATAAAACAAAATAGCAGTAGAAACGACCAATGTATTGAAAAGGTCTCTGACCATGTCAGGGGGACACTAGGCAGGCAGGAGGTGGTTTTAGTCAGTTGGAGCCTGACACTATACGGACTGGCTCGTTATGAGTCAGCCCGGGTGTAAGTCCGACCGGATTTCCGCTCATGCATTAAAGAAAAAAAAAATTAAAAAAAATTGGACCTTCAGGGTAGTGGTCGACGGAGCGCTATCGGGCGCCCGCTCGATAGCCGCAGGAGTACCGCAAGGTAGCTGCGTCTCTCCACACTGTTACTCATGTTAGACCGACGACATCCCTACTACACCTGACACCACGCTCGCGCTGTACGCCGACGACGCCGCGTACATAGCGACATCGCTTAACGCGCGGCACGCCGCCGTCAAGATGCAGCGCGTGCTCGACCTTCTCCCAGACTGGTTGTCCAAGTGGAGGTTGTCGGTGAACATGGGTAAGACGCAGGCGCTGGTAACCGGCGGCACGCAGAAGCTCCCACCACCCCTAACACTGCAAGGAGTCGACGTCGCATGGTCACCCCGGGCCAAGTACCTGGGTGTCACCATCGACCGTCGGCTATCCATGGTAAGTCACGTCCGTAGCACAATCGCGAAATGCCGGAATGCCCGCTTCCAGCTTCGTCTCGCCTCCCGCTGCGTGCCAAGCTGGGCGTGTACAAAACGTACATCCGCCCTCTCATCACGTACGCCGCCCCAGCGTGGCTCGCCCTCACGAGCGAGACCACAAAGAAGTCTTTCCGCGCGCAACAAAGTCTTGCGCTGCGGGCCATCGTCGCCGCACCTCGCTTCGTGAGGAACGCCACCATACAGCGGGACATAAAGATTGAGAGCCTGGACGACTTCTGTAGCCGCCTTGCGTCCAACATGTTCTCGCGTGCCGACGTCTCTGCCTGGCCCCATCTGTCGCAGATAGCGCCGTGGCACACGCGCCGGGCGCACACGTCGCCTCCCGCGACCTAGTGCCTGCGGACGTGATTCCCCCCCCCCCCCCCCCCCGGACTGACTCCTACTCAATCAATACGACTCCACACTCATAAAATACATTCGAAGCACGTCGCGGTCTGTATGGTGTAATGTAATCGATTCTGTATGGTGTCGGACGTAAAGAATAGCACCATCCCATATCTTCCCGTGGGTGTCGTAAGAGCCGACTAAGGGACTTGCCAGAGAATGGGCAGCAGCGTTCTCTGTGCTTTTGTAACAACCGTACTGCGATCGCCAACCCGCCTGCCAAGCGTGGCGATTATGGCAAAACCCCCTAAAATGTCAATAAGGTGACACTTGGGGGAGGCCTATGTCCAGCAGTGGACGTCTTTTGGGCTGAAATGATGAATGATGATGATGACGTCGCGGTCTAAGTTAATAGAGCGCGACGTGCACCGAACAGACAACCATTACTCAACATGCATCTTAACTCACGCGACGAAGGAGCGGCGCGGGCCAGCTATTCATTCGCTTACATGAGCGGCGTTACACAGTACATTGCCGCTCAAATTCATACACTACGGCCCCTAGTCTGGAGCGCGATCTGCTAGCTCTGAAAGCGTCTGCAGACGGGGGCCAACATCCTTAGCGGTAGGATGCGCCAACATAGTCACCTCCGTCGCTGGTCGTCATCCACTGGGCCTCCTCCGGGCAACCGGAGGTCTCACCTGGCGGTGACAGACCGCCGAGGTGGCGTGAAGAAAGCGGCGCTCGCTACGGTAAAGTTTCACCGTAGCTAAGCACGCAGCGCCCAGCGCCGCTGGCGCCTCCTACCGGACAAAATGACAACTACACATTGGCGAGTCGCGCACTTTACACGCGCTCGCCCCCACCGAGCCTATACAGGTACTCAAATGAGGTGCCCGTATTTACGGGCACATGTTAAGATACCGCGGGGCAAGGGTTATACCCACATCCCGCCAGCCGCGCCCCTCTACGGGGGCGTAGCGATTTCTCGCGAGGCGTTCGCTCACACCACTCTCCGCCTGACCGCCGCCGCGTACGGACGTGCCGCTACCTGCTCGCATTCCCGCTCGCTATCAGTATGTCTCATCGGTTCGTCGCTTCCCAGTGTCGTGACGTCATCAGTAGTCTCTGACTACACCCCGAACAATTCCTGTCTTTTTATTTAAACAGCACTTGCTCATTTTGCTTCGGAAATTATTTCGATTTAACTTCCTTTGCCCCATCAGGGAAAAGTCCTCAGTTTCGAGGTTCTTGGTGGGAAACATAACGGTGCCAACGAAACCAAGAGAGGGTGGTGACCCAATCCGCCCGTCTAACCCCTTCAGGGTCTAGATGTAGTGACCACGTGTATTTATACTTACTTAGATTATCTATTATATAAAACTAATTTAACTTTAAAGCACACAAATTGTCTTCAGATATATACATTATAAAATAAACAGTAATATTATATCGAATCAACTTAACATTACATTAATTGGAACAAGTAAAAATCACTAGCATGTATTTACAGATTTAACTAATATGTACAAACAAAGTGGACAAACTCTTTCGCATTAGATAAAACGAGCGGCGAAGCTATGACGCGGTCATTGTCCTCGCGCTGCACGCGCAGGGCGCATGGCTGTGGCGCAAGCGGGACGAAACGATCGTCCGTCACGCTCTGGCCTACCGCACGCGCAGCGCGCATGCCTCGCCCCGGTCGGCCAGTGAGCTTACGACTGTTGCCACGCGAATTAGCTATCCTTTCTGCTTAGCCTCCGCCGCGCTTGTTATAACTTTGTTTATGTTTCTCGCTTCCATTCTGTTCTTTCTTCCATCTATCTTTCTACCACTCCTTCTGTCTTGTGGAACACTTGTGTGTGCGTGATATATGTGACTATTTGTGTGTGGAATAAACTTTCTTCCTTTCACTGTTATTGGGACTATTATTTTAAACTTCGCCCACACAACCTACATAGGTGAAAAATTGGGCTCCGTCGCGATCGCATGCGCCGCCGATATACTGTGCTAGTGTTTCCCGTTGGAACAAGTTCCTGAAAGCAAAGTTTCTTGGACTGGAGTTGGAGTTGCTACCAAGCCAGGACCCTCGGACTGTGGCTGCGGGAAGGTTGAAACGGGTGAGTCGCTAGACCCAAGTAAATTTCCTACATAATTGTTCAGGGAATTAGGTTGTTAGGCTGCTTAGGCGCGGAGCTCCACTCAATGTCCGTTAACTTTTAACCGTCAAAATGTCGTCCTTAGACGAGAATGAAAAAACCCTTTTGCGTTTTTTCTTGCGCGTCTTTAGACCGACCCATATTTACAAAAACATGGGTCAGACATTGCTGAAATTCAGCAAACAAGCGATATCGTCACTGACTTCAGTGACGCGCTCGAGAGCCCTTTGTCGCCGGCGCCTGCCGACAGAGGCTTACCGCCAGCCGTCGCCGCCGCGATTAAGGCTACCCCAAGACCCATTCTTGTGAAACCCATTGTTTCGCAAACAAAGGTCCAGTCCGCACCTGCGTCCATTGTTCCCGTTTCCGAGAACATGGACAAAGGCTTATCGCCAGCCGTCGCCGCCGCGATTCCGACTAAACCCAGACCCATTGTTTCGAAACCTTTTGTATCGCAAACAAAGGATCAGTCCGAACCTGCGTCCATTGTTCCTGTTTCCGAGAACATGGACAAAACTGAGCCAGTCTCCGACTCAGAGTCAATTTTAGACTCGTGTTCTGCGTCATCATCTGAAGACGACTATAAAGTCGTCGGAAAGGGCAAGAGGAAGAAGGGTAAAAATTCCCAGGCCGCCATGGCCATAAAGATCATCGCGCTCCCTTCTGTCCCGTCTCCCGCGGCCTCCCGTCCCACCTCCCCGGTCCCTGCACCAAAGTCCGCCGCTGCTCATACCAGCAGGCCAACCAGCCCTAAGGCTAACTCTTCAGCCGCTTCTTCAAAGAAGCTGAAGCCCCTTCAACCGTTGTTTATTCAGGACAAAGGGAAATGGACAGACGTGTCCAAAATGTGTAATAAGCGCCGCATACAATTTACAAGCGCAAAAAGCACACAGCAGGGAATCAAAGTAGTGGTCCCTACGACCACGGACTTTAGGGAACTTACCCGCCAGCTGATCGGAAGGCACATAGCCTTCCTTACTTACTCCCTCCCAGAGGAGAAGCCCACCCGCGTGGTGATCAGGCGGATCCCGAAGGAAATCCCCACGGAGGACATCCTCAATGAACTCCAAGGCCAGGACATCTCGGTCGCAGCCGTCCACCGCCTTCATAAGGCGACAGGCGGTGACCAGTACGATATGGTACTGGTCATCTGTGACC
Source organism: Cerastis rubricosa (assembly GCA_949152445.1). Lineage (NCBI taxonomy): Eukaryota > Metazoa > Arthropoda > Insecta > Lepidoptera > Noctuidae > Cerastis > Cerastis rubricosa. The sequence goes on along the minus strand of OX424524.1, from coordinate 9,475,416 downwards.
CAGTAGAAGGACACCACCCGATCTTCAAAGTGAAGTCGGTATGCTCCCTGACAGGCATCGCAATAGAGAAGCCCTACCGCTCAAGCGTAGTCGGGCAGTGCCACCGCTGCCAGATGTACGGACACAGCCAAGCCAACTGCCATGCGCCGCACAGATGCGTAAAGTGTCTAGGCGACCATGGCACGGCAGACTGCCCCCGTCCCAAAGACAAATCGCTATGCACGGAGCCACCGAGCTGTGTACTTTGCGGCCAGTCGGGCCACACGGCCAACTACCGCGGCTGCTCGAAAGCCCCCAAAGGCTCCTCCTCTAAACTGGTGAAGCGTGCAAGCGCCCGTCAGCAAAGAGAAAGCCCATCAGTGAGGCTACCCTCTGCCCAGATGCCGGAGAGACTCAGCCCTCAGAGGCCCTCTCCCTGGACCACGCTGAACCACCAGAGAGCCTTCCCGGCACTCAGCAAAGCCAAGTCCAGCCCATCCCCGGGCTATTAGATGCCCCTGTCCCCACTCGCAGGTGTGGTCGCAGCAGCAGTCACTCCCAGGTCGCACCGGCGCCCGCTCGTCCCACGCCACCCGGCCCCGCGGCCGTGGACGCCTCTCACAACGTATTTTTAGAAACGTTAGCAGAGTTAGTCACCCCCGAAGCAGACCGCATAGCGGCTGATCTCAGGGCGGCTAACACTAGTGGCGATAAACTAAAAATTATCCTCAAGTCCCTACTCAAGTTAGGCAACCTCCGCCGCAACCTTAATCTCGACTAACTCCAATGGATAATACGAGATTAACGTGCACCAAACCCCGATCCCTAAAATTAGGGTACTTTAGAGGCCAGCGTGATAAGATCGCCACCTTCCTCCGTGACCATCAAATTGATATCCTCCTCGTACAGGCGACCTTCCTCAAGCCCAGTCACCGAAATCCGAGAATTGACAACTATCGCATAGTTCGCAACGATCGATCACGCCTCCACAAGGGCGGTACTTTAATCTATTATAGAAAAGAACTGCACTGCATCCCCTTAGATCCCTCTCCCATGGAGTCTCTACTCGAGACCTCAGTGTGTCGACTAGGCATGACCGGCCATCAACCGATCACTATTGCCTCTGCGTACATCCCTCCCGGCGGCACGTCCGAGGAGCACACTCTGTTCACCAAAGACCTTGCCGTCCTCTTCGGCTTGAGCGACTCGGTTATCTGGCGGCTGACGACCTCAACGCCAAACACACCGCCTGGAACAGCACGACGACCTCTGCCAGAGGACGTCACGTGTATAACCTGGACGAGTCCCTCAACTTTGATCCCATCGCTCTTATGGAGCACCCCCACTATCCCCACGACCCCGACCAACGTTCGGACGTTCTCGACATAGCGCTACTCAAGAATGTCAACCTTAAGTTGCATTCCATCGAGACTTTACATGAGCTTAACTCAGACCATCGACCAGTGCTCATGCACTAAGTTCCCCGCTCGGGTCCTTCTGACCCCAGCCAGCCCCCGCCGACCCAAGTGATAACCGACTGGAGGAAAGTCAGCGAAAAGCTGAAATCCACCACGTCGCCTCACCTGGAGGCCATCCCTGACCACATAGTCTCAGTCGCAGACACGACGGCCGCCATCAACTTGTTTACAGAACACGTGCAATCCGTACTGAAGGACTGCTCACGGGAAGTCCCAGCAATGAGCGATCAACGCTGGATACTACCCGCTGACGTACGTGAACTGATAACCGAAAAGAACGCGGCCATCCGTGCCTACAGCAGCTTTCCCTGCGACGCGAACAAAGCTCACATGCGTTATTTACAGCGTGCTGTAAAGAAGCGCACTAGTGAGCATAGTTCAGATCAATGGGACAAGACGCTTAGCGAACTCGAGCCTACCCACCTAGCCTTCTGGCAGCTGCAACGCAAGTTGCGCTCCACCGAAGAGGCTTCGATGCCTCCCCTCACCCGACCCGATAAGAGCGTCGCATTCGACGACTCTGAGAAGGCCGAATGCCTAGCCGACAGCCTGGAGTCCCAGTGCTCCCCCAGCTCTTAACCAGTAGACAAGCGACATCTCGATGAGGTAAACGCATTCGTCGAACGTAGAACCGCCCTGCCCCCCGAAGAAGACCCTGTTGATCCTCTGCCGCCGGTCACAGCTGACGAAGTGCAAGACATCATTAACAAGCTTCAACCGCCGAAAGCACCCGGCTCCACCAATAGGGTGTTCAAACTCCTCTCCGCTCAGCTCGTCGTGTTAATGGCGGCCATCTTCAATGGCGCCCTGAGCAACAACGCGTTTCCCCAAATATGGAAAGAGGCCACTGTCATCGGTTTCGCCAAGCCAGGCAAACCCAAGTCTGAGCCCTCGAGCAACAGACCTATCAGTCTTCTGAATGCACTCGGTAAAATCTACGAGAGACTTATTTATAAGCGTTTCAAAGACTTCGCCGAGGCTAAGAGTCTCATCCCCAACGAGCAGTTCATCTTCAGGACCGGACACTCTTGCATTCAACAGGCCCACCGCATCGTAGAACACTTGAGCGCTGGCTTCCAGCGTGGAGCGATGACGGGCGTGTTGTTTTTCGACATAGCAAAGGTTTTCGACAAAGTCTGGCACAACGGCTTATTATATAAGCTGTACAAACTGGGAGTGCCAGACCGTCTCGGGCTCATCTTACGAGACTTTTTGTCGGATCGCACCTTCTGCTATCGCATCGGGAAGGCACTGTCTTCCCCCCACCCCATTAGAGCCGGAGTCCCTCAGGGCTCCGTCGTCTGTCCCCTTATCTTTACTCTGTCCACCAGTGACATCCCCAAGAGCAAGAAGGCTCAGTTAGCCCTGTTCGCGGACGACACGGCCATCTTTTACACTGGCCGCAGTCACGACGCTATTTACAGCACCCTCCAAACCTCAGCCAACGTCTTAGGCGCTTGGTTCCGGAAATGGAGAATCGAGGTGAACCCCGACAAGAGCCAGGCAGATCTTTTCTCTAAACCGCGTAAAAATAAGCCACCCGCGCTCAGCCCGATCACTATGTACGGTAAGCCTATCCCTTGGGAGAAGCAAGCCAAGTACTTAGGAGTCTTACTTGACAACCACCTGTCCTTTGCGGCGCACATCAAAGCAGCTCGCGACCGAGCTGCCTTTGCTTCTTTGGCTTCATTTCATGATTTCGGCAAAAAGCAAGTTGCGCCTTTATACCGCGGTGATCCGCCCCATTATGATTTACGCTTGCGTCGTGTACGCTCACACCAAGCCTAAGTACATCCACAGGATGCAAACCTTGCAGAACCGGTTCTTACGTAAAGTCACGGGAGCCCCTTTTTATGTCCGTAATGACCGTCTACACATAGACCTTAGAATGCCCACCGTCCTTCAATTTATGAAACGTCTTTCGAAACGTTTCTTCGATAACGCCATTAAACACTGTAATCCCCTGATCGCAGCGGCCGCCCGTTACGAACCCTCGCGTATTAGTACAGTACGCCGTCCTCGGCATACCCTCGTCAGTCCCGATGATGCTATCACCCTCCTCCAGGAGAGTAGCAAAGAGACTAGCACTCTTAAAAAGTTCAGACACAAACCGCCGTCTTTCCGACCTCGCCGTCGAGGTCCGGCGCGACGTACCGGTCCATGCCCTCCCCGACCCTCGCTCGAGCCAGCCCGCGATGCTGTGCCAGTAGTTTTAAATCAGCCCCTAAATAATGATATCATTCAGATCCAGCCTGCCCCTATGCAGTCCTCCCCCAGCGACGCCCTAAGCAGAGGCTCGTACCCCACAGGGGGTGCCCTTAGCGTGCAGTCGCTTAGTTTGTAAGTTTTTATGCCCTGGCTGGAGGCCTTACTCTTAAGGCACCCAAAGGATAGTCCGGTTAACGACAACCTCCTAGGTGGAACTGCGAGACGCCATTCCATAAAAAAAAAATGATAATTCGCTCAGTTCGGCTTGCACGGACTCTTCCCTCGGAACGTTCTCGGGCAGTCTAACGCTCTCTGGCTTGCACGGTCGGCTTCCATCGCGGAACCGACATCGGACAGTCATTACTTAACTTCTTTTGTTGCCAGTATATTATTAGTTTTGCAGTTTTATTTAAATATTGTGAAAGTGTTTGTTTCTATCGTAAATAATAAATATCCCTTGATATAAAATTGGTTTACGCGTGGTTTCATTGGAATAACCCTTAGACAATTAATTTATAAATGAATGAATTGATTAATTTATTATAATGAATGATGTGTATGCTATGTTTAGTGTATGACAAAATCAGGTTTTTTTTAATAAAAAAACCTAGGCTTTTGATCAAGAGCTGAATAAACACAAAATTATTACTTTATGTTGTCGAAAATCTGAGAATCCAGTTTCTTTTATTAAAAACCTAGACTGGATTAGTTTTATGATAAAATCAATGTCTGTTGCTATTTCTTTAAATAAATAAAACAATTAAAGACAATAAACAATTATTTATTTGCTATAATTTAACATTTATTTAGCACATCATCAATATTGGGTTCTCCACTAATTGTGGTTGTATCAAGAAATGTTAAAACATTTATTTTTTATTTTCATAATGTTACATAGATTTAGCATATAATTAATAATGGCTTTCCACTTATTGTGATTACATCGAGATATGTTAAAAATAATTTGAAATAAAAGTAACTGTTATATTATAATTTTTCATACATGTAGCCTAATCAATATCTAATTTAGCATAATCTTGATGCAAACACAATTAGTGCAGAACCAATATTGAATAATTGCTAAATATATGTGAAGTTAAAACAAATAAATAGTTGTTTATTGTCTCAATTGTTTTATTTATTCAAATCTTGCCATTTGTTTTAAATTGGTTTTTATGTTTATTATTTTATTTATCTTTTATATAGATTCTTTTCTATTTTGTGTATGTGAGAATGTTGTAGGCTTGGTGTACCGTAGATTTGTTGACAATTTTCTATTTTGTTAAGTACATGGTACTTGTTGAAAGACCTACACTGTTCTCCCATACGTATTAACACTGTTATTTGAAAATATTGTAAAAGCCAAAATATTTTTAAAAGAGTAACCGGTCAGTTTCTTGCCGGCTCTTGTCCATAGGAACCAATCGGAACCGTGCACCTAGTTTCTGCCGTTTCATAAATGCGCATGTAGGTCTATGTGAAATAAAATATTTTGATTTTTTAAAGAAATAGCAACCGACATTGATTTTATCATAAAACTAAATCGGTCTAGGTTTTTGTACTTTTGTCTTCCTTCGGTTCTTGATCTAAAACCTAGGTTTTTTATCGAAACCTGATTTTGTCATAAACCTGCGACATATTATACAATAAATGATAGAAAATAACATTTAAAGCTGTTTAGAGCGTACCATTCTAGTACTAGTTTTTATAAGCAATGTGTTGTTGGCGGGTCCAATTTCTAACTACAACGGTATTACGAAATCTAATTATAATTATTATAGTATGACCTACTACGACAAATTTGGTACCAATACTTATTCCAAAATAAATGATTTTAACTAGAATATTATGGGTTTTATTTTATGTTAATTTCTGCAGCCCTAAATAATCCCTTAATTTTATCATGTTAGTCTATGAATAACTTAAGGGGTTATGAAAATAAATTAACTAATAATAAAAACAGCCTGAAATCAGGAATGATGGTAGACGTATAGATCTAACTATTACTGTTTATAGTTATAGGTGGCGCCACCAATCGCTTTCCTTCTGAACCGGTCGAGTTAAGCCTCTATACCTATATTAAAAAGTACTCTGTGAGCGCACACGCGAAACTGAAATGCCCAACTCGACCGGCGACACGCTTCAGAATGAAAGGAGCCTTACTATTTGCGCGTTACATTTATGCGACAACATTAAAGAGCTTCTGATGTTATGGCGGCATTTACTGATTTTTGCGATACGCATGAGATTTTATGGGAAAATCTTATCGGAGTTTCTACGGTACTACATGATTGGCTGAAGTTCAGGATATGTGACGCTTCTCAAATAAAAAAATCTGGCAATAATATCAACACACTGTATGATACAGACAAGCATTAGCTGCCAAAACACTTCCCGAAGAGATGAACATGCTTTTGATGAGCTTTAATTGGTCATTCCAAGGAACAGTCCCTAAACTCCTTATTGACAATAAATACCACAGTAACAAAGAACTATTTCATAATCATTTTATTGACCAAATACAGCCAACACACAATTCTACCATAAAATAACAGCAACAAATTCAAACATGAATTCATTATTCTTATCACCAACAGCACCAATTGACATTAATTTATAAAATAATTACAACTCTGAAAAATACGACTAGCTCTGGCTTTGACGACATTGAGACTACGATAGTAAAAAGCGTAGCTGTTGAAATTTCACCGGTTTTTAGACATGGTGTTTTTCGCGAAGACTTAAAAATGTCCGTAATAAAACCACTACATAAAAATAAAAGCTTTTAAAAAGGATGATCCTCAAAATATACAAAACTACAGACTCATTGCTCTTCTTTCAATATTTTCCAAAATAATTGAAAAGGTTATTTAGAAGTATATATTTTTCTTGAAAAAAAATGCATTTAACATTAATAATTAATATTATATTTTAATGCATGTATTTTTTAGGCATTTTAACTAGAGAGCAGAGAGCAGTATGGTTTTAGAAAGTGTAAAAACATAAACATGGCCATTTATGAATTGATCTGATTGAATTGATTGAGTTACAAAATTGGATCAAATAATACCTATAACAGCCTTATTTATGGATATGAATAAGGCTTTCGATTTTGTTGGAATGGAATTGCTTGCTTTGTATTAAACCAAAATGAAATTGAACACGTACGATTATGGCACTAGTACCACTACTAGTAGTAGTACTGGTAGCAAATTCAAAAAGGCAAATTTCACCACACCAATAGTAGAATTACCTCAATATAATCCTCCTTTTGATGCATGCCTGAAAAGCCTTCTTAAATACTTTCAGCAATTTTTTCTCTGAAGCTATAATCTATGATCTCATCACAGAAAATACAAAATTCAGTTCAACATGAAGTTTCGAACAGCATAAACGTTACTAAAGATGACATAAATTATTTAATTGGCAGAACTCTTTTCATGGGTGTGGTCCAAATGCCGGCTTACCATGACTATTGGAGCATGGCATTGAGGTTCCCCGTACTATCTTATTTTGGAATTTTAATTAGGGATTTTTAACTGTATGCTTTCCGCAGTGAACTTTCCAATACAATGGAAACTATTCCTACCGCAATGGATATTACAACGGACCCAAAGACGGAACTCGCCTCTTCGATATGTAAGAACAACAACAATAGACGTCGAAACCGTTAGCAACGTGCTAAAAGTTTTCGCCACAAGAAGTCTACTGAGTACGACACCAACCGCCGGAACAAGATTATGCGTGACGCCGAAGATAGGATCTCCAGGATCTCTATTTCTGATGGCCTTCTCGTCAGCTCAACATCCCAATTCCTGTGCGTCCACAGGGAATCCTGATGCCCGTATCAACTAAGTCGCTCGGATTTATCGTCAATCAGCTGTACAACCGCATGGTTAAACAGTTCAGTCGTGTGAAAGTGACTATCTGTTCATCTGTTCAATTCACCAACTATTGGATATTATGACACTAAAAAAATATGAAAAAATAAGAAAATTCCATTCCATTCCATTCCATTTGACAGAAATGACAATGAATTATTGTAAAAAAGGTACCAGTGTATATTACAATAGGTGCAACCTTGGATTGTGTATGTTGGAGAAATTTTTATTACCATTACCATGTCAACTAAACTATAAGTAAAAGACAATAAATCTGTCAAAGAGTACTGATTATGTGTTTTTTTTTTTTCAATAAACATTGTCTCCACATTTTATTTATAATATGATTGTAAATAAAACTGTCCATTCAAGCAGCAATGTTGGTAGTGTACAACATAATATATTCTGCCATTTACTCATTAGAATGTTTCACAACGTTGTACCTCAACAACATGTTTTCTCAAAAAGTATTTATGTTAGACTTTTCAAACATTTTTATATAGCCATTTAGACTTTAAATAGACCCCCAAAAAGAAAGAAGAAAAAATCTGAAACATTTTTTCACCTGCAAACTTGGGTTATCAGTTCGGCATAAAAACACTCCTGAAAAGTTGGGTTAGCACTTTTTATGGAACTAGAATAACAAAAATGTTGTCTTAGCGATTTCTGCATGAAGCAGCAAGTAAAACATACCAACAAAATGAGTTTGAATGCAAAAAGTGACTATATTTTATAATAAACGAAGATTTAGATTTAGAATAATAATTCCGTGACACTTTTAAGAACAATCATCCCTTCGAGCTCTTCTTTTAGACTAGAACAACAAAGAGGGCTAGCGATTTTTGCTACAGATGTTAATAGCAAGTGATACGTACCAACAAAAAGAGTAATGATGCGAAAAGCGACCTTGTTATGAACGTGGATTTAAAATAACAATGTAAGTGCTAAATGCCGACTAAATCAACCCTTTGATGTTAATTGTTACGTACCATCAGCAGTAAAATAAGTTTTACTACCCTCACAACCCAAGATTAGTTTTGTACATTTTATAAACTACACAACAATCACTCGATGAACGTTTTAGCAACATGAACGGAACTCGCTTCCCTTCTCGACAAGAGCTCTCCACGATTGATACAATGTATGAAACAAAACAAGGATCAACAAGGAGTACACAGGGAGCCAATTTGATGGATTCCAGGTAGAAAATCGTTCAAAGCGTTTCCCAAATTCCAAATCTGTTAATAAACTATACTAGAGCGTTTTCTCTTGATTAATCAAAAATAGCAAACCACGGCAGTGTTGCCAGATGACCGTCTCGCGTTCCCCCCAAACTTTCCTCGAAATCCCTCCAAAATTCAGGTTTTCAAGAAAAAAAAACCGCCACAAATGGCAAATGGAATTTTATACATTTTCCGCAATAGCTTCCATTACACAGTCAGCATCTTCACTCGCGTCGTCTGCAGTGCCGTCCATTTTTTCCGAGTTAAATCTCTTTAACATATTTGCACTGAGTTTGAAATGAATACATCCTTCTAGTAAGGAGTTTCTTATTCTCAAGATGGTTTCAGCAGTGTAAGTCGCTAATCTGATCTCGTTTGGTAATTATATTTTTTAATCAAACATTAAATTTTTCTGTATGGCGTTGGACGTATAGAATAGCACCATCCCATATCTTCTCGTGGGTGGTGTAAGAGACGACTAAGGGATTTGCCAGAGAATGGGCAGCAGCGTTCTCTATGCTTTTGTAACAACCGTACTGCGATCGCCAACCCGCCTGCCAACTGTGGTGATTATGGCAAATCCCCCTAAAATGTCAATTTTGCGACACATTTTGGGCTGAAATGATGATGATGATTCAATTTTTATGAACAAAACAAATTAGTTTGTTCATAAAAATCCCCCAATTCCCCTCCAAACCCAGTCTTTTCCCTCCACGAATCCCCCCAAAAATTTTGCCCCCCAATTTTCTCCCCGTAATTTTAAAAAACCCCCAGTTTTGGAGGGATTCGCCCCAATCTGGCATCACTGAGCCACGGCCACAGATAACTATAGTGGCTGCCGTCGGCATGAGCATAGACAAAATAGGGTAGCTCTTGCTAGATCTGGTTTCTGAATTTTCCCAAAGTTCATTTTTTTCCCATAAAAGATATTTTGGCTAAGTTTTTGTCTTCTTTCAATTTTCAAACAGAAAATTAATGGTAGGTAATAAAAACCCGTGCTCATTACCCCATTTTTAATATGCCTGTGCTAAGATAATTATGATGATCCTACAAAACTTCCCAAGGATTTTTTTCACCACCAATGACGAAGAATTGCGCAATCTATCTACGCGAACGAAGTATAAACTTACCTAAGTTATAAATTTTAAATTTCAAGTATTACATTACATTGCAGAAAACTCTATGATAAGAGTTTATGCAGCATTTTTTAGAAAGCATCTCATGACTATAGTGCAACATGGATCTTTTTGCGTTCAAATGACGTTGACAGTAGGCGGTGAGACTGAACATAGGTAAATCACTAAAATATAATAATAATAAAAATGGAGCTAATAGTTAACTAAGTTATTATCCCCCGTATTCACAAACACTTCGTAGCTTTTTTGGCATTACGAAAGCGAGCGGGATAGACATACGACTTTCCGGATCGGAAACGATTCAAAGCGTTTCTTGCCAATGTGAACCTTTGTAACTTGGTACGGGAACACATTCAGAAATCATTAATTTAACCTCTTTATCCTTTCGCGCGAACAGTAAAACCCCGCGTAAATTGCCAGCTATGTAACTCCTGGAAGTTACAGGGCTTTGCCTAGCCTATTACATAATATTTTTTTTTTGAGGTGAAACTTCTTATGCGACTTCCGACCAAGTTGCTTACGTTTCACGCTACCATGGAGGGGGAATAGAAATAGACAGAGTGACAGTGAATGCGTGGCACTCGAACTACTCGCATGCGCGTAGTATTCTAGTATTAGTATACCTGTTACAGGCCAGCGCGAGCGTGTTCTCTTTGTGCTATAGCCTAAATTATATTTTGTGGATGGGTGATCAAGGATAAGCGACGGTTGGCCAGGTCAGTATGTGGATGGGTGATCAAGGTTAAGCGACGCTAGCCGAGGTCAGTATATGGATGGGTGATCAAGGTTGCGTTAAACGTTTAACGCTACCATCATCATCAGCCTATAATGTTCCCACTGCTGGGACAACGGCCTCCTCTCTATGAGAGGGAGAGGGCTGTAATCCACCACGCGGGCCCAGTGCGGGTTGGTAGATGTCACATGTCTTCGAATTTTTAGTTCTAGGACATGCCGGTTTCCTCACGATGTTTTCCTTCACCGTTTTTGAGGGCAGCGGTGATGAAATAAATTACACAAAGTAATGCGCCTGCCTGGGTTTGAACCCACGGCTTACTGCTCGTAAGTCGGGGCTACCACCACTGGGCCACCGCTGCTCTACGCAACCATGGCGGGGGTATAAAAGCACTCATTTCCACATAACGAAGCTTTACTTCTTCCGCGCGGAGGGATTCCACGCACATTTTTTTTGTCTTGCAATTTGTCATTTTCCTCTTATTTATTTTGTCACTTGGAGTGATCTTGATCTTTTTACTCAATAATTCACTGGATGTAAAATTGTCTGTTATTAGTAATTATTTAAGAAGAAATAGGCGAGTAATTAAAAGGAAATGGTATGTTTTGATCGTAAAAGAAAATCTGTAACCTAATCTAAAATAAAAGAAAATCTATGTTTTGGCTGTTATAGTTGGTTCTAAATTTTATTCAGATTATTTGATATTGAAGACTGAAGTAGATAAGTAAGAAGAACTCAGTTCCCAGCAATAATTTAAGACTACAATTGATAAATAAAAGGAAATGTATGTTTTGATTGTTATGTTAAAGTGTACTTATGCTTGATTGTATTTTTTTTATAATTGGTTTGGGCAAAATAAAACAAACCATTTTCTTTATAGAAAACATTTATTTTATTAAGGGAATCTGTATTACTTATATCTATTTTTCTACCGGGATTTAAGTTATCCTACGTGTTATTCCAGACTATGATCTATACCTTTGCCAAATTTCATCCAGAGCCATTTAGTAGTTTTTGGGAGAAAGATTACCACGACTATCCCTCTTCGCAAACTTTTACATTATAATATTATTTAAAATTCATGAATATTTATTTTAATAACTTAAAAGTTACAAACAAACAAACTTAATCAACTCCGTTCTTAGGTCATTATCATCCTTCTTTTATTTTATCATCTTCTTTCATTATCCCCTTAACCCACTTTATTTGGTGTCACAACATTTCAGTGTTAGTTCAGAATTTTGCCACGCGCCAAAAGATTCATGTGCAGCCATTGTGTTCATAACAAGTCATAATAACACTTTGGAGCACGGACAGTGTTATCGCAAGATGGCGTCAATGATAACGTCAAGAAAGCGATGATGGTCGCGCTCTTGGCCCTTCGGATTCGGAACGAGTTTTGACGCGTTCATAGACATAATGTGGCTATGGACGCGCTGACCTACATCAATGGCGCTGACAACTATCTTTACTTGACTCGGAACGCACCTTAAGTTTCAAGTGTCACTGACTCACTGTGTCATTTAGGGGTGTCCACTTAAAAAATATATCGATATTTATATTTAATGTAAAACATCGGAGACCAACATCGATGTTTATCGATACATCGCTAGAAAACATCATACTTTTTCACTTTCGAATACCTTCCACAAAAGTTTAATATTAACTTTTTTCCAGTTAAACGCGCAAAGTTTGTAGTCCTTAATTTTGAATGTGTGAATGTAGAATCAGAGACCAGAGTAACATAGCTAAATAAGTAGTGTAATAATACTGATTTTCTATGAGTTTTACTTGAATAGAATTGTACTACTAAGATAGTGGTGAGATGACTGAGATGAGTTATACCTCCATTTGCAAGTGAAATAAAAACGACAAATTAATAGAAATATTTTATCACATACCACAAAACTTCAAAATAGTAAAAGAAAAAAAGACATATTTAGTACTAGCCTTAATCTAGGTACCTGCAAAAACTTACTTTCACTTTACCTAATTAAGACCAATGCACTATAAACAAACTTTGCAAAAATTAAAGTTTACTTATTCAGAGTGAATGGTTGATTGATCTATCAAGATAAATAAGGTAAATAAGCTGATCACTCACAGATGTCACTATCTTAATGAACCTTTTTTGCGTCACAATTTCCCCGTTTTCGCAACATTTTTCATTGCTGCTCCGCTCCTATTGGTCGTGCCGTGATGACATATAGCTTATAGCCTTCCTCGATAAATGGGCTATCTAACATTGAAAGATTTTTTTGAATCAGATCAGTTATTCCTGAGATTAGCGCGTTCAAGCAAGCAAACAAACAAACAAACTCTTCAGCTTTATTATTTTCCTTTATTCATTTTTATAAACAAATTTGATACATTTTTTAATAGTTCTTATAAATAATAAAAAAAAAACATTTAAAAATATAAAAATTGTAGCCCACCGGTATCGGGAACAGGGTCCAAGCTATCGGCGGTCGGGGCTCCAGAGAAAGGAACCTCCTGATGATACTAGCCGTGTCCAGGAGTACCGCTTTCTGAATCAAGCCCTTGATCCAGCTGCCTAACGAGAGCCTCATCAGATATTGGTCGAGGCTCTTGGCAATTAGGCCATTGGCTGATACGACTATCGGCACAATGATCGCTGAGTCAACATGCCACATGTCGACAACCTCGCGAGCCAAGTCATTGTACTTGATTTGCTTATCTCTCTCGGCTTTCACGAGGTTCTCGTCATGTGGAACCGTTATGTCAACAATCATTACGCGCCGCTCTGATCGATCCACCACCACTATATCAGGCTTATTGGCTACAATAGTCCTGTCAGTGATGATGTATTGACCCCAATACAGTGTAATATTGCCATTTTCGAGATCTGGGTTGGGCACATACCTATACTACGGCAATTCCGATTCCACAAGGCTGTATTTCAGAGCAAGTTGCTGATGGATAATCCTGGCTATAAGGTTGTGTCTATGCAAGTATTCTCCGTTAGCCAGAAGCGAACACCCAGAGATAATGTGACGGATCGATTCGCCCGGACAGTGACATGCCCGACATATGTCAACCGTGCCATCCTTCACAATAAATTTCCGGTAGTTATTCTTCATCATAACTTCATCCATAATTGCACAAACAAAACCTTCGGTTTCTCCAAAGAGTTCATACCCCGGAACGTAGCCAGGCTACGGACGCTGCATGGTGTACATCAGGTCCATGCAGGGCACTGAAGAAGCGTCCGTGAAGCTCCTTACTCTGCCATTTATTATTATTAGTTTAATAGTATAGATAGAATTTATCAAGTAGTGTTCAAATTATTTACTTTTTTAGTAGAAGTAGTCCGTTAAAAAAAGAAAATAGCAAATATTCGATGTTTCTATGAATGAATATATCGATAGATCAAATAAAATAAATATTTGTCCAAACATCGAATCAATCCGATACATCGTACGGAAAACATCGAATAAATTCGATATATCGATGTTAAGTGAATATCCCTAAGTGTCATTTGTCATTGTCTGTCAGTCTACGAATCAACGAATGCTAGGTCTTACTCGTGCTGTTTCCTTAGTTGATTTTGTCATCTAGCTCATTTTCATAATTTTACCTTACCGTATCTTATCTGCCTAACCTTTTCACAGACAGAAATAAATAGACAGTGGCTCCACGTAAAACTCTAAGCTGCACCCGACGCCAACATAGTTTAGTTGGGAAAGGTTAAATAATCGCTCCATTCGGTACCACGAAACTACGTAAACACGATTATGCCTTGTGTAAGCAGTTACTGTAACCGATTATGTTAAATTCTGCCCACCATGCCTATTTCTTAACTGTGGTGTGCCATTGTTGTTCATCGTCTGTTTTTGTGCTTGCAAACCACATGCTTGTGTACCATCAAATCTAAATCTAGTTGTTGTATCATAGATAGTATCAGTCTTGAAGTGTTCTTTTGCCGAGAAGAGAAGCGAGTTTCATTCAAGTTGTCAAAACGTTTCTCCAGTGAATTGATGGCCCTGCCAATACGCATTCTTTGGTTGTGTAGTTTACAAAACATACAATAGGTTTCTTGCTTAACGGGTAAAGTAAGCCGTCAAATGTATTTTGTTGGTACATAACACTTGCTGTTAATAAAATAAATGTAGGAATTGCTAGGACTTTTTGTTGTTATAATTCCAAAAATAAGAACTCATAGGGTTGATTTAGTTGTTTATAAAAATGTGTCACTTTGTTGTCATTCTAAATTCTCATTTGTTTTAAAATCAAGTCTCTTTTCGCTGTACAACTGATTTTCTTGGGTTAGCTTGCTGCATCCTAATGCAGAAATTGTTACCACATCAGTTTTGTAGTCCTAGTTGAAAAAAGACCTAAAATGTGTCACTTTTGCTATGTCTGCATTATATATATATATATATATAAGGTCATTCGCAGGAAAACATATTTTGCTGACATTGCTAGGAGTTGTTGACAAACCAGTTCCAGAAATAATTATTCTCTAAAAGTCTTTGGAACTGATTTTTGATTAATGATTGGTTTACCCCTCATTTACAATAAGTTATGTGTTAAGCTGATTATATTTCCTTAAAGAAATCTAAATGTTTGGAAAGCCTGTTAGTTGTGACTACAACCTGTCTCTAAATGTGCACAATTTATAAAAAAAAGACAGTGCAGGTGGTATTTGTAGCTGATTTTAATTTCAAGTATTTAGATGAATTAATTATATTAATAGTGATGTTCATTGTTTTGTACAAGTAACTCCGACTTTAACTCAGAGAATGGCCTTTGCCTTTTATAGACCAGACATTTTTTGGTATCTCGTTGTCAACCTCCTCTCGTTGTTTTGAAAAAAGTTGGGTTAGAGCGCTGCAGTGATGGTCGAGTTTGCTCCATTTATTTATCATATATATTTTTGTAAAGAAAAGGGGTTGAAATATTTTGTCCCTTTTACTTGTCTGCTTTCAATACAAACATGCATTGTTTGAGACAAAATCTTCGAAACAGTCATGTTTCTGAAATATTATCTATATATTGACGTCCCCGGGGAATAAACCGGTTATCGGAAACATCACAATTTTACAGGAAAAATGATTTAGTGTTTTTCGGGTACATCTCTTGAACAAAAGGGT
This sequence comes from Cerastis rubricosa, assembly GCA_949152445.1. Lineage (NCBI taxonomy): Eukaryota > Metazoa > Arthropoda > Insecta > Lepidoptera > Noctuidae > Cerastis > Cerastis rubricosa. The sequence goes on along the minus strand of OX424524.1, from coordinate 9,459,664 downwards.
AATTATGACAACATTGTTAAATGAAAAAACTAATTTTGACCCGAAGAATTAATAGTATTATAAGTGTAAACTATATATACAAATATACATGGAATTAGTTATTCACCAAAATACATATTATCGGAAATGGTTTCATAAAATTTTTAGGGTATTAATATCTTACGATCGTGACTTATCAATATTATTCCAGTAATGTTTACTTACCAAATTATTCTTGTAAATTTCTTAAAAATCAGAGGCTTAATATTGCTTTTCTGGGTTATTAAATGTGTTTTTTTATTACAGAAAGTGATTGTAATGTTCAGTTACCGACTTATTATGGTAAAATTTAAAACAACCATAAAATGGTAAAATAGTGTAACCCGTATTTAATAGAAAATTTTTGGTAGTCAAATTATTGTATTCATTTAAAACCAATTATGTAAAAAAAAAATATCGTCGGTATCTTCGAGGGAATAATTAAATAAAACATAAAAAATGTATTAAAATTACAACGTTTATTGGGAACAAAAATTTCATAGAGATCACAAATTACAATCAGTAAAAGTATAAAAAGTAGCCAAGTAAAAACATTAAAAACTAAAAGGTATTATCATTGGCATCATCATTATCATCGCGATCATCACTATTTTCTACAGAAATTAAGGATTCATAAAATGCGTGGTAATACCGTGGAATCGCTCCACTATTGCACAAAGACAATACATCTGTATGGCAACGCCTTGCTTATAGGAAGAAGTTGATGATAATCACGTGCCAATACTGTATCTTCTATCAAAGCATCTGTCTTTGGTTTTCGCCCACGTCGTTTGGTTTGAAATGTGTTTGAAATATTTAATTCTGAATATGCCTCATCAAAATCATAGTTAAAGAAATCCTTGTCCTGTTGGGATGATGATACATGAATTCCATTAAATCAGACCAGCGGTATGGTATTCCCATCTATATCGCGACGCCAATTCAAAGGGTTTACCAATTTTTTAATGTCTAAAGTATCTGTAATTCTTTCATAGTATATTTTCTCCCGTGACTTTGGAGTTTAGAATTAAATTATATATTTGATCAGGTGTGTAAGTAGACTTATTTCTCATGTTCCTTTCAATACAGGCATGCATCGAGTCTCCCTAGTTCGGGCTATGTCCAGTCTCGAAAACCGGCCAAGTGCGAGTCTTACTCGCACACAGGGTTCCATAGCTCCAAACAATATAATAACAATATTTTGAACTGTCATTCATTAGTTAGTAGTATTAGTTAGTAAACTTCCACACAACCACAAAACTAAATTTGTTTTTCATAGTATGTTTATGAAAAACAAAGTTACTGCTGCAGTTTGATGAAAAAGTCCCATATCTCAAAAACTAAACATCATATCTTATTGAAACCAATTTTCGTTGATAGTTTTTTTTACGTTCTACAATCCTAAATATTTTCAGAATTTTCCTCCTCTTACTTTAGAAATTAGAGGGGGGGGGGGGACACACATTTTACCACTTTGGAAGTGGCTCTAGCGCAAACTATTCAGTTTAGAAAAAAATGATATTTGAAACATCAATATCATTTTTGAAGACCTATCCATAGATACCCCACACGTATGGGTTTGATGAAAAATTTTTTTTTGGTGTTCAGTTCTAAGTATGGGGACCCCCTTAATTTTTTTTTTTTTTCTACTTTTGTGTGAAAATCCTAATGCGGTTTACAGAATACATCTACTTACCAAGTTTCAACAGTATAGTTCTTATAGTTTCGGAAATAAGTGGCTGTGACATACAGACGGACAGACAGACAGACAGACAGACATGACGAATCTATAAGGGTTCCGTTTTTTGCCATTCGGCTACGGAACCCTAAAAATCTGTGCGTTATAGACAAATTTAAAGGTTTTGCTGCATACGCAAATAAGGCAAAAATGTACCTGTTCTTATTTTGGCCATAACAACCATCCGAATAAAAATATATCTTGTTAACACCTCGCTCCTGTTTACTCTTCCAGAATTGCAACAAACAAGTCCCAATTTCTATGCAGTCTCGTTTTGCGATTTGACCCTTTTTTACGTAGAGCGTCAAAAATAGTAAAATTGTACGGAAAATGCCTACAGCAGATTGTGGAATACTTAACTCAACTGGTCAAAGATAGCAATCGTGCTATCATTGTTGTCAATTGTTATTTTTCTTCATGTTTAATTTGCCGAATTCTCTCTTTTCTATTTAAATGACGTCTATAGCTTTTTTCTAAAGACTTTTGCTCTGATGGACTTGCTTGCTCATATACAAAACATGTAGAGCATTGATCTTTTTTAGGCTTGAACAATGTGTAGTTAAATTTTATGTTAAAAATGGTGAAACCATTTTTAACATAAAATTTAACTAACTAAAATTTAACTAACTGTTGACGTTTTGTCGCCATCGTAACTTCAACATAATTTTGCTAAGGAAACCACTCAGTGTACAAACGATACATTTTTGATACATTGAGGTCTTGTGACAAATACTCTCCAGTTGAGTTTTTCTTGTTTTAGAGACTCTACTTTAGGAAATAATAAATAATAATACTTTAGGATAAACAAAAACTATAAAAGAGTTTGGAACTTGGGAGCAAAATAGTAAACCCTCTAAATTGGCGTCGCGATAATGATAACAATACAATACGCCGGGTGTGAAGTAATTAAAATTCATGTATCACTATCACAACAGGACAAGTGTGATGTAACGCCACTTGGATAACTGCAAGTAAACGTAAAGAGCAAGTGCTTTGTCAGTAGGAACTTCACGAAGCGAAAGATTCTGCTTAGTTTCCAGGACATTTAAAACTGTTGAGACGTGTTCAGGATTTTCCAGCAAATTTTTCATTATTCTGGCCATATCATTTTTTCCGGCAAACTTAAGTATACTTTCAACAGTATGCAAAAGCTCATCCGGGCGACTGCAACTAGCAACATTTTCATTAACACGTCTTCATTTGTGTCTAGTCGATAAATCTTCAAAGCGTTTGCGAGGAGATGTATATGTTGAAGTTGATGCATCTGATTTTGATGGACTGACTACCTCTTCTGCCTCATTTTCATTTGCTTCTTCAGTGTCAACAACATTTTCTTTAAAGCAATCTGGCCAAACGATATCGGAATTTAACCACTCTCCGTTCTTGTTAATGAACCTGTCGACTGTCCTTCTTGATTGCACCCATTTGGTGTAAACCCTATAGCAAAATCGTCGACACCAGTTCTTGAGATCCGTCACATCACTTTCACTTAACTGGACGTTAGTACTCGACTTCAATGTGTTAAATAAATTGTCATAGTCACGAAGATCTTTATGATTACGAAGAGCAACGTAAAGATCTAGATAAGTAGAAAACCCACGGAAAGCCATAATGACAACACTAGGTAGAAGTTATAATTACAACTGAATTACATTTGCTAAACACTCAAATATATAGGGCAGCAAGTAGGCAACTAGCAATGAATTTGATAAGCTAATGATGACATTAGACAATCATAATGCAGAGATTAAGGGCTGTTAACATAGTAATTACAATAACTAATTAGATTAAGCTAGTACTGGTAATCTTTACTTAAAGACTCATTAACGCTTTTGTTGTATGGCAACAGAAGCGTTCATAAGTCATTAAAGTAATCGCAATTATGCACTTGTTATTTAAGGAACTACTTAGGGATGACTTATTCTCAGTAATGAATATACTTAATGTACCTCCATTTCATCAGTTATACAATAAAAAGTATAGTTACTAAAAGCAAAATATCTCGGAAGGGGGTCGCTGGGGGCACCATGTGTCCTTGAAGAAAATGTGGCATAAAATGTTGTCATCGGCAGTCATGGGACGCGCGGGGCGCGTACTTGCGGCGCGGGGCGCATGTGTCGCGGTCGCCCTATCCCCCTGCGTGACGGGACGCAGGGCGGGGGCGACAGCGCGAACAGCGGGCGCGCGGCTGCTGGACCCGGGTGGGCCCGGGGCCAGGGTCGGCACGGGGCGGAACGCCGGTGGTCGGACTGGTACCGCCGGGGCGCGTACGGATGGCGGAGTGATAATAGTACCGGGGCTGCGTCGCGGCTTCGGAGAAGGCGGCGAGGCCGAAACGGCCTTCTTCTCTCTGCGCCTGCGACGGCGGTGGATGCTGCTTCGGGCGTCGGGCTCCTGATGGACGGTAGCGACGACGTCCGGTCCCCCATGGGGTTAGTGGTAGGCGGCGACTTTTTCGGCATCTTGTGGGTGTGGCCGACCGCAACCGCTACGGTGCAACTTCACCGGGAAGCTCGGGGGCACCCGCTGTGAACTCACAGGCACTAGGTGCCCATGGGTACCCAACGGGCACCTTACCGTAAAATTTAAAACAAAAATTCGGTTCGGGCGGTACCGCTAAAAACAATTTCGAGTGTCTACCCTCAACTTTAATGACAAATTTTGGGTCGTCGACCAATCACCGCCCTGCGCCAGAGGTGGCGCAGGGGACTTCGCTGGCGGCCACGGGAGCCTGCACGTGCGATGACGGTGAAAGGAACGCGGCGCACTAAAAACTGGTCAGCGGTGGAGAGGCCACAAGCCAATCCGCCCCGAGGCTCACTGATCCAACGAGGGTAATTAGGTCACCGAAAATCTTAACATCGCGATTCTGGAATGCGCGTCATATGCACAACGCCATCTATTGGTGAGCGGTGGAACTAAATAGCTACGGTACTAATTAAGTGGCGAAGAATCTTAACACCGCGATTTAGGAATGCGCGTCATATGCACAACGCCGTCTATTGGTGACTAGCAGACCCCTTTTTTTACGAACAGTTGGATCAATGAACTTCTATTACTATATCTCTAATACAGGATAGTTGTACATGTTAAATATTAAACTAAACGTGTGTTACAATCTCCCCCTCAGTCCTCAAAGACGTCTCGGCGCGAAGGACTGGATAATAGGGCATTAATGTTTCTTTGGACGTCCACGTCCTCGTTTGCCTCTAGGTAAAGGCTTGTCGGCAACAACCTTCTTTCTGGGGCGTCCTCTTCTTCGAAGGGGTTGAATAGGCACTGGCACAGGAGAGTGAGAATCCATCTTGTATGGAGTTAAAGCAGATGCATGATAAAGTCCAACTGTTGTTTCGGGATCACCTGGAGTAGCCAACTTAAACGATGCGGGTCCATGTTTCTCTTTAATTATATACGTGGGACACTCAGAAAGTTTTGCGAAACTAAAAAAAATTGTTCTATACGTACATATATTTTTATTAAATCTTTTCAAAGTACTTTCCACCAGCCTCTATACAAAGATTCATGCGCCTAAACCAGTTTTCAAAACACTTTTTCCAGTCCGCCGCAGACACCTCGTTTACAGCCTGCTCGAACCCAGCCAGCGCATCTTCCGGCGACGAAAATTGTATCCCTTTGAGCTGATTTTTTATTTTTGGGAATAAAAAGAAGTCACACGGTGCTAGATCAGGGCTGTAAGGAGGGTGACCCAGGAGTTTGACTGGCGTGCTGTCCAGGAAGTCCCTCGTTTTGAGTGCGGTGTGCGCAGGTGCATTGTCGTGGTGGAGCAGTAGCCCGCGGAGCCCTGTGTTTGGTCGCTTGTTGCTTATAACAGAGAAAACTTCTGGCAAACATTTGGAAGTATACCATTCGGCATTAATGCTTCTTTGATCCCGTAAGGGAATTGATACCAAGTGGCCAGTCAAATTAAAAAAGCTAGCGATCAAAATCTTACCCCCGCTTCTAGATCGCTTCACTTTGGTAGGCGTTGGCTCATTTTGAAACACCCAAACAGTCGACTGGCGCTTGGTTTCTGGGTCGTATTGATAAATCCAGGACTCATCACCTGTAACGATGTCGTAAACACGCCGAGACGAGCCTGCTTCAAATTTGTTAAGCATATCACGGCACCATTCCACCCGGGCCTGCTTCTGAGCATCGGTGAGGTTGTGCGGCACCCAGCGTGATACTATCCTCCTCACGCGAAGATGGCTGTGTAGAATCTCGTGAACGCTTCCCGATCCAATCTTCAATATGTGTTGAATCTCCTGATATGTAATTCGCCTATTGTCTTGGATTAAATTTTTCACTGCTAGCACGTTTTCTTCGGTAACAGCCGTCAAAGGGCGACCGCTTCTTTCGTCATCCCCCAAAGTTGGTCGACCGCGCTTGAATTCGTTATACCAACGATACACGGTTGCCTTGGAAGGGCCTTCATCCATGAATGCCATTTGAAGTCTATCGTACGATTCATCCGGTTTCAGGCGACACTTGAAATCGTATAAAATCATAGCTCTAAAATGTTCCCGGCGCAGATCCATATTTCAGTGAGACACAATACTTTGAATTAACTCGCAAAAAATGTGGAGGGAAATTTTGAAATTGGAACTTACTTATTTTTACTTATAAATAATCATATTTTCGAAAAACATAATAACTGGCCAGTCTCCCATATATAAAAACTTTTTTTCGCAATACTTTCTGAGGGGCCTGGTATGATCCGTCTCTACGAGGTGCTAGTTTAGCTGTTACACCATGTGCTGCTTTACTAATAGGATGCAGATTAACAAGTACCATGTCTCCTGGTTGGTACAGCGGAATTTTCCGTCTAAGGTTATCAACATACTTTTTCCTAGTTTCTTCCTTCATTTCTTGTACTTCTCTTGCTTTCAGTAGTCTCTGCCAACTGAATGAGGGACGGAGTGATCCCGGAGATCACTCCATCGCTCATATTAAGTTTTCAGAGATCATTATGTTTTTTTGAAATCGACTTCATTATCCCGTGGTGAGCGTAGTTCGAACAGAACATTTTGCCACTCATGACAAGGTACTACGAGTTGAGCATCATCTACTTCCGTGTCAGGATGTAGACGGTAGAGCATACCATTATTCATCAGGTAACCTTTGTTGCTCCAATAGACGGCTTCCTCGTTGCCGTTGGCTTCCTCTAAGGCGTCTATTATTTTCTTGATTTTGTTATCCTTTATTTGTTCTGCTCTAATTTCTTTGCTACTTCTTGTAGGCATATCTATTTCTACTGCAGATAAGGTACAAGCAGAAGAATCCTCACCAGATGATGGTCGAGATAACGCGTCAGCCACGGTATTTAATTTTCCAGGCTGATAATGATATCAAGATTGTAGGCTTGAAGTTGTAGTGCCCATCGGGCTAGACGACCTGTGGGGGATTTTAAATTCATCAACCACTTCAGGCCTTGATGGTCCGTCACTAGAGTCACGGGTGAACCATCGATGTAAGCTCGGAACTTGTTCAATGCCCACACGACGGCTAAAGCTTCGCGCTCAGTAGTGGAATAGTTTCTTTCTGCAGATGTGAGCAACCTACTCGCATATTCTACTGGATGTTCTTCGTCCTTCTCTCCCTGGACGAGAACAGCTCCAAGGGCGTAACTGCTTGCATCAGTTTTTATAATATATGGTTATGTTTCATCTGCCTGTCGCAATACAGGGGCTGTAGACAAAAAAAAATTCAGTGTAGAGTTTCAAGAGTCGATCTCGCCAGAATTGCTTCAGTTTTACTTGGGTCAGTTTTCAGTCCGTCCGGTGTAATGATGTGTCCCAGGTACTTAATCGATGAACAGAAGAATCTACACTTGTCCTTATTCACTGTAATGTTGTATTCTCGCATTCGTTGGAATACATCTCTGAGGTCGGAGAGATGGTTTTCAAACGTAGTGGAAAAGAGCAGCAGATCGTCGAGATAAGCCAACATATTAACGTGTTCTAACGTAACTCGCATTCTATCAACCAATCTCTGAATGGTTGCCGGCGCGTTGCGTAGTCCGAAAGGCATCCTTTTGAATTTATTCAGGCCAAACGGTGTTATAAATGCGGTTTTATCTTCATCTTCTTTTCTTAATTTAATTTGCCAATATCCTGACTTGAGATCCAATGACGTCAGGAATGTGGTGGGCTTCGCAGCGTGGAGTAAGTCATCTATTCGAGGAATAGGGTACGTATCGTTTACCGTTATAGCATTTAGTCGTCGATAGTCCACGCACACCCGAATATCTCCATTCGGCTTTGGTACCATTACAACTGGTGATGCCCAAGGGGAAGAGCAAGGCTCAATTATTTCTTTCTTGAGCATATCTTCTAGTTCCCTTTTTAGAATTCCTTTCTTAGTCGGTGATAATCGATAACACGTTCTCTGCCGCGTAGGTCATCGGTGACCTCACCTGAACTAGATCGAGACGCCGCGTAGGGCATCAGTGACCTCAAGGTAGACCTAAGTTTGAAACTGATTTGTGCGCCGTAGGCCATTATTACCGAATATTTCTCTATAGCAGGTGACCGGAATGGCGCTGTAGACCAATCCTTCAGTATGGTTTCTGAGTAATCGTAAATTTGTTGAAAATGTGGGTGAAACTGCAAAGCAAATAAGAAAAAACAAAGGCATCCATTATGAATCGTGTTTATTTGTAATACTTATTGAACAGTTAGCTACTACTTTATTAAAAAAACCGGCCAAGTGCGAGTCTTACTCACACACAGGGTTCAATAGCTCCAAACAATATAAAAACAATATTTTGAACTGTCATTCATTAGTTAGTAGTATTAGTTAGTAAACTTCCACCCAACCGCAAATCTAAATTTGTTTTTCATAGTATGTTTATGAAAAACAAAGTTACTGCTGCCGTTTGATGAAAAAGTCCCATATCTCAAAAACTAAACATCATATCTTATTGAAACCAATTTTCGTTGATAGTTTTTTTTACGTTCTACAATCCTAAATATTTTCAGAATTTTCCTCCTCTTACTTTAGAAATTAGAGGGGGGGGGACACACATTTTACCACTTTGGAAGTGGCTCTAGCGCAAACCATTCAGTTTAGAAAAAAATGATATTAGAAACATCAATATCATTTTTGAAGACCTATCCATAGATATCCCACACGTATAGGTTTGATGAAAATTTTTTTTTTGGTTTTCAGTTCTAAGTATGGCGACCCCTTTAATTTATTGTTTTTTTTCTATTTTTGTGTGAAAATCCTAATGCGGTTTACAGAATACATCTACTTACCAAGTTTCAACAGTATAGTTCTTATAGTTTCGGAAATAAGTGGCTGTGACATACAGACGGACAGACAGACAGACAGACAGACAGACAGACAGACAGACATGACGAATCTATAAGGGTTCCGTTTTTTGCCATTCGGCTACGGAACCCTAAAAAACCTTTACAAATAACGGTGAGATTTATTGAAGCATTGTAGGCAATAATATATTGTACCAGGACAGTTCTTGCAATATGTAACTACTTTTTTAGTTTTATTCCGAGCGACTTTTGACCCATGTGTTTTAACATTTTCTTTGTAGCAACCGACGCAGAAACGTCTCAATTTAGCAACAGGTCCCTCTCTTTTCAGCAATTCGTGTTTCATTCTTTTAGGTCTCTCCTGCTGCTGTTCACAATTTTCTTTATCGACTCCTGAATCCACAAGATACTCGACTAACTGACGCCTGAATTGCACTATACCCTGATTAGTGTTTTTGTTCTCTTTATACATAATCCAAGCATTCACCAGCGCTGTGTTTAAAATAAGCTCAATGGCCAGCTTTTTGTACCACTTCACAGTTTTTCTGAGTGGTGATGAATATGAAGTCATTTGATCACTCATATCGACTGAACTTTTTGCTTCATTGTAGGCAAGTATAATTTTAGGTTTTTTAATAGCTCTACCTTTCTTTAGAACCGTTCGTTTGCCATTTGAGTGTTTCGTCGAAAGCACTAAGACGTCGCGCTTATCCTTCCATTTGAGAACAGTTATACCCCGTTGATTCTCCATAGCTATGGATTCGCCTTTTTCCAGTTTGGCGTCGACTACTGCCATTGGCAAACCCCTTCTATTCTTTCTAATTGTTCCAATTAGGTGGGTGTCGTGGTTCAGCAGTTGATTTGCCAAGTCCAAATTGGTATACCAATTGTCGGTGGCAATTGTATGACCCAAATTTAATATGTCATCACAGAGAGACATTACAACATTTGTAGGTGTTGTGTTAACCATTTCATCATTTTTACCAGCATATAGTTGTAACTTACAGGTGTATCCCGGGAGGGTACAAAGCTTAAACATTTTCATGCCATATTTATGTCGTTTACTTTTATTATACTGGCGGAAAATTATGCGCCCTCTAAATGCTACTTGGCTTTCATCGACACATACGGTTTCATTTGGGGCGTACAATTTTTTAAAATTTTCGTTCAAAGCATTGATGAGGGGTTGAATTTTAAAAATTCTGTCGGATTTGTCCGCTGTCTCATTATCAGTGAAGTGAATCATTCTCAAAAGCAATTCACATCGGTTCCTGCTCATAACAGTGGCTGGAAAATGTTGCCCGAACACCCTGTCTTTACTCCAGTATAAATTTATTTGAGGAAGTTTCACCAGTCCCATGTAGAGGATTAACCCAAATAATTGTTTAATCTCATCTTTTGATGTCGGTTTCCACTCATTTGCACGAGACTTAGGTTTTAAGGGTTTTGATAGTGATTGCTGTGCAAACAAATTTGTTTCGTTTGCAATCGTCTCAAAAAGACTGTCTGGGACCAAAACACTGAAATATTCTCCCGCTGCACTATTTTTCAATTCTCTCGCATATGGTTGCTTCATACCTGTAAGCAAGAAATAAATATTATGATGGACAATTTCACGCAAGCCAACTGGCCCCAAAATAAAATTATCGCGAGATAATCACAGACAAACATACATACATAAATACACACAGGTCAATCTGAGAACCTTTTTTGAAGTCGGTTAAAAAAGTACTTAGCACTTACCAGTTGGTTCCGTGAATGGCTATGACGGATGGTTGATGTCCTCTTGGTCGTGTCCATTTTTGTACTGAATTAGATGTTTCTTCTATACGAGCAATTTGATTAGAGACAATTTTCAACCGACTCCGTTTCACTTTCGGAGCTACTTGCAATCACACGACGGTAACGTTTTTTTGTTGGTAGGATAGCATCGTTACTAATTTCTTCCTCGGCCAAATTGCGTATCTCACTAAAAATACTAGATTCTAGTGCTTCAATATGTTGTAAGTCTTCTTGAGAAATATCTAAGTCAAAGTCTAGATCGGATATATCCATTTCAGTAAATAAAAACGTTCACAGACACAAACTCAACCGTTCGGCGCAAGCGCTTACGGACGACTGAGGTGTGGGGGTGACCGGAGGCGTGCCCTACCTCCATAACGAATATTCACTTTTAAGTATTACAGCGCCGCGTAGGTCAATTATGACCTCACGAAGTTTTTTTGAAATATCTACGGAATCCAGTTGCAGATCAAAACACTTCATATATAAAAATGTATATTTTGACCTAACGCTTATATTTCCACCAAAAAGTTTTTTTGTGTTTTTTATATTTTATACTACCGGCAGAGAACGTGATAAGGAGGCACCGATATCGGAACGTCGCTTTTGGTAACAATACAGTGTTCTCCAAGCAATGATGGTTGGTTATTACCAATGAAAACATCTTGGTACTCAACTAGTAGTTTATTTATTTCAATATCTAAACTACCTATTTCAACATTGGGATCATAGGTAAACAGTTGCTCAGAGTGGGGAGAAAGTTTAATGTCCGCTTCTTGGACGTTTTTCTCGGCATCCGTCATCATATATTCGGCGAACGTCGGCTGGTATCCGTCGAATATCCTTCGCGTTCGCTTTGGTGGCGAAAGCTCCAACGGTAACAACTTATAACCGGTGCTGTCAGGCAAATTAGCCTCTCGTGACGCCGTCGCGGCTGTATCGGCGATTTTCGGAAAACTAGTCAGATTCACTGAGCTACTTTCGAAGTGCACGAAATCTTCTTCGAACATTTCAAATGTGCAGTCACTGTCCGGATATTGCCACGTGTATTGTCCGAGATCCAAGACCATTTTCGCATGCTGTAGAAAGGCGACCCCCAATAGGGTACGGTTGTCTCTTGCCTCAGGGAGCACGATGAAGCGAGTGGGAAATGTACGTCCTTCCAGTTTCACAACGGCTGTGGTCGATAATACGCGTTGTCTTTTCCCGACGCCGTCGGCCAAGGTGACACGAACGATTTCCTCTTCAAACTTGCTGCCTTTCTTCACCAATTGTTGGTAGAGCTGGTAGGAGGCGACACTAGCTTTCGCACATGTATCTATATATGCTGTGCCGTTTATCTCATTGACTTCAATAAATACAATCGGCCTCATCTTCACATCGTATTGAAGGTTAATTGGGCAGAAACTTATGCCAACCACTTCGGTATTGGCGGACTCCCGTTTCTTCGTTGAGCACGTTGGGCAATTAGTCCGAACAACGCCGGCCGCACCGCATCCATAGCAAGCTACTCTAGGTGTCGATGGTGACGGTGCCTGGGTACTTTTATTTGTGCTCGTGGCCCTTTTTCTACTTCCACTGTTCCCAATTCCTGCTCCTTCTTTTTCAATTATCGGCACTGATCTTTGCTGTGTCCAGAGAAGTGACAAAACGAACACTTTAGTTTTGTTTAAGTAAGGGTAATCTCATTTACAATATCTAAAAAGATATCACCAGTCGTCGCAGCTTCACTACTCTTTGTAATGACGAGGGCATGTAGTGCATTGCATTGGTCTTCTTCACAATTTGCTCCAGGGGCATGGACACTGGACAGGCTATTGACCAATAAAGTTGTTAACGCTGATTCAAATCTTTCTGGCGTTGGATTTGTGTTGCGGCACCCATGGCTTCTCATGGCCCCAAAGAAATTTTCAATTGGGTTTTGGTTTAGGTGCCGCATCTATAAGGACGTAATATTATGTTCAATTTCTAATATTTTAACCAATGTTTCTATGCCTTCCAGTGTCCATACCCAATTATTAATACTAGGTACACTTGCAATTTTGTCTTTATCTGTTATAAATTTCATGGATTTTAATACTTTTTTTGCTTTTGCCCAAAATTCGTGGTGTTTCGAATGAGGTGTTACAGGTCCCAAAAATGGCTTTGAAAACCTGTTTTTTGTAAAGCTGCCTTTGACAGAATCAAAATGATTGTCAAAAAAAAAGCAGGACATCTGCAGTCTCCTTGCATTCCGCTGGGAGGATTCTGTTGTCTGAAAATAATAATAATTCAATATTAGATTACTTTTTAGGATTATTGTGCGCATAATGTACACTTTATGTGTATAAAATTGTATTTGTACCTATGCTTTGAATAGATATACAATGTGTTTGGTCTCGGACTACAAACTTTAAGGGAAGGTAGTTTGCTCTATTTTATCAATAAAATTATTTTACATGGGGGGTCGGAACCCAACCCCCCTGAATGGCAGCCATTTTTGTATTTTGACCGCATTTTATGAAGCGTGCGTACTGTAACTTTGGAATTAAATGTCCAATTATCGTATTTTTTTTTTTTTCATAAATTTAAAGTTTTAACGATGAGTTAAATAACTCAAGTACTGACAATAAATTGTAACTTTGGAATTTAATGTCCAATTATCGTATTTTTTTTTTCATAAATTAGAAGTTTTAACGATGGGTTAAATAACTCAAGTACTGACAATAAATGCTGCATCATATTGAAATAAATACGAAAAGATCAATATCACGTTAAAATTAACATTGTTTTTTTAGTTTATCAAGGTTATTACAAAATTCACCCCTGGAACTATCTTTTTTTATCTACTCGTCTAACAGATGTTTAGTTTACCTAAATAATGATACCAAAAACTCGATTCTATGTTAATTGGTTTAAGAGATATTGGTGTTGGAACATAGGCTTGCGTAGGTAGTGAGTTCATAACGATTTGGTTTTTCTGTAGACATTTACAGTGATGATCAATGATAAACAAAAAACAAGTATTAACTATTATTTAATATTTACAAAAGTAGAAAATTTGCCCCCCCCCCCCCCCCTCCACCATTTTGAAGGCACGCAGTAGCTCGGATCAGCCATAATTTCTGCTACAGCAACGCGAAAACGCCCAGCAGCTCTTCTCTGGTGTTGACCTGGCTCAAAATGAACTTTTTGCTTCATCAAAATACAAAAATAGCTGCCATTCAGGGGGGGTTGGGTTCCGACCCCCCATGTAGAATAACTTTATTGATAAAATAGAGCAAACTTTCTTCCCTTAACATTTGTACAGTCCGAGACCAAACACATTGTATAGAGATACATACTTGTATAGATGATTCATCAATATAAATTTTAAATTAAAAAAGTTACTGAAGCCAGGTGATTATAATATTAATGAATAATTTTGAATTAGAACTATTATTTAAATTCCATGGTGATTATACATACTTGTATAGATGATTCATCAATATAAATTTTAAATTAAAAAAGTTACTGAAGCCAGGTGATTATAATATTAATGAATAATTTTGAATTAGAACTATTATTTAAATTCCATGGTGTCAAAAATACATACAGAAAATAATAATTTATGATATAAGTAAGCTATTCAATTTAAATACAACCTAATATAGCTAATCTTTAACACAAAAACAACACATCCTAGATCTTACCTACAAGATATCCCATAGTAGATGAAACAGTACTACTGAAAACTTAGCTGGCAAATTTTGCTTTCATTTTCGTCCTTGTTGGATCCACATGGCTATCTGACAGCTTAGGCATTAACCTGATTTCTTTATAAGCGGGATTTTCTTGGTGCAATTGTTTGATGTGATCCCACTTAGCTGTCTTTTCTTTATTATCAGTTGTATACCTTAAATTCTTCTCTAAAAGATTGTTGCGTATACCTTTTAGCAAATGTGGGGGATCATACAGTAGAACAATTTTCTTATTATTAATCCTTTATTCATTTTAAAACAAAAAAAAGGATTAATAATAAGAAAATATTAAATTAGTGTCTTCTTTGACTTCTTGTCCACTTTTCAGCATATAGATAGATAGATAGATAGATAAATCATTTATTCAGTGCACACAAAAGACATAGCACAACATACAGAAGCACAATGAAATGACATAGATTACATAAATATACCTTTAGAAAAACAAGGTGCCAATATACAAAAAGAAAAAAAAATAATAAACCGATTTACAAAACAGTTATAGTAACACCATGACATACTTCAAATAAAATAACGAGTATACAAGGTGCGGTGTGCGTCTCAAGGTCATATGTCCCCTGGTTTCGTTTAAGAGAAGATTTAAGGCATGTCTATTATTTGTGCCTTGGTCACATACTGTAGCCACTACATTGAAGCCAGTTTCTTGAAGGTTTTCAATAATGGTTTTAATTTGCACAGCTCTGGTCCTTTAGTGGCAGACTGTGCAAATGTATAAGCAACAGGTTGCTTATATTTTCTTAAAAGACCCCTGATCATAAAAACCTGTGCGTGGTCTGCAAATTCGGGTTTTGTCTCACGACCATTATTAATATTAATAATTAATTGTTATACATGGGTATTTTGCCTGAAATAAAACACAATTTATTTATTATTTTATTTTATTAACAAAACCTATCACCTAATCTTTTCTTTCATTATACTATGATACGTTGGCTTTCAGCGACATTTCGTCAAACATTAAAACGCAGAGTTTGTCGCTGGCTTCATTTTATTTGGTCTTTCTTTCAGTTGAGCAAAAACATTGCTGTTAATACCAGGCTTTATCAATATAAAGCCTGAACAAAATTTTTGAACCAGGCCAATGCCTGGTTCAAAAATTTTGTAAGTCTGTTCTGAGAAGGCAAAACTAACATTCTTCGCAGAAAGCGATAGCCTTTTGGACTTTGTTTCAGCATTGCCAAAGCCAATATTTTTTCTTCAGTAGAAAATCTTCTGCCTTTTGCTTTCTTCTCTGAACTGTAGCATTGTTAAAATTTTTGCAGCGCTTGGCAAATTGTTGACAGTAGCTATAAAGTTGCTACTTTTCATGAAGTTTTTGGCTGCTTTTTATTGCAAAGATTGCTAACGGGCATTTTGATAGCTTAGTTCTCGTTGTAACCAATTTTTGGTACAAATTATGCTCTTTTTTTGACAAATTCACTACTTTTTTTGTAGTGTATGAGGCTGCAAATCAAGTTAAGCTGTTAAAAACAAGCTACGCATGATAAAGTTGCATAAGAATATTATGATTGTATAAACATTGTGTTATAAGTACTTTCCAACAATTTATTTTGATCTTTAAATTATGCCTACTTATCAATATGGTCACCTTTACAAGTGTCATGTGCAGATACAGGTGTAAGTGTACATTCTTGCATTCCAAGACTCTCAACAGTTGCATCAAGTTCAACAGTAGCTGGAATGCAAAAGATATAATAAGTTCATTTGCAGTTGTTACAAAGGTACAGTAGGTACCTTTTTCTGACCATAAGATGAATAGAAGTGAAACTGATATAAGAACAAGGAAAACAGCGGGTATCAATAACAAAATTATTAAGAGGCCCTGCACGAAATCGATTGATATTTACCAATTTTGGTCATTAGTTTTGAGAAAGGGAAACAAAATTTAAACAAAACTATTCGTGATTTGAAAAGTAGAATTTTTTTCTGAACCACAGGTTTTTAATTAAAAAAAATAACAGCTGTTCCATACATTTTGACCGGTTATTTAAAAAAATAACAGCTGTTCCATACATTTTGACCGAGTAGCTATTGCACTTTTCTATGAAACAGCAGATTTTTTTTTGAATAACCGACGAAAATTTTCAACGTAGGGGGGTTCAGATTTATGTACTGAATCCATGGTAACAGGCTTCGCGTCGATGTCCCTGACACCCTTTATAAATAAATAAATATCGTGCACGGAGCTTAAAGCAGGAATAATAATTTGAATGTCAAATTAGGAAACTGGTAGTTGGGAAAGATTTAATTATATGAACCAACCTTGTGATGGTTTATCGTTTTCTTTTAATGGTTTTCGGGATTCTGGTAGAGATTGTGGTCCTGAAACGAAAATAATAGAGTACTTACTATAGACGAATGTGTGAAGCTGTTGCTTACAATATAGCAGTAAATATGTATAAAAGAAATGCCCATTTGCACCAAGGCCACCATATTCAAATAATACTACACACATCAAAGGTGACATGCATGGGTGAAACCGAAATTTGGCCCATGTGATGCGGTCATAACAAAAAAAAAAACGGTCTAATGCGTGTCGGACCACGCACAATGAAGGGTTCCGTAGTTGAAATGAATTTATGCAAAGAACAAACTTAACATAGTAGTTGAAAAACATGTTCCCCATATGGAATGTCTGGGAGAACATGTTTTTGCAACTGCAAATGTAAGTTGGTCGATTACTACGCGTTAACTTGTAAAGCCCTTTCAGGGGTATTATTTTTCTTTTAATTTCGTTATATACAGGGTGAATATTCAGCAGTAGTAAACAGGATGGAATTTTTTAACCTGACCTGGAGGTATCAAATTTTACTCAAAAGAAACATTCCTTTATTTTTTTAAAGAAACAAATCCGCATTCAATGTTTTTCGAGAATTCGCTTATCACACTCGGGAATCGGATCGGTATAAATCCGAAAAAATAAAATCCTGTACTTTTATGGCATGAATCGATAGGATCATCAATTATAAGGATCAAATAAGAAAACCATAAAATCTTAACTTATTTTAATGCTCCATTTTAAATTTTCAAAGTATTTATTGTAAACGTTATAAATAAACGATTCTTATTATTAACTAGCTGCGTCCCGCGGTTTCACCCGCGTAAAGTAGTTTTTTCTTTTAAACCCTATTCCCGTGGGAATATCGGAATAAAATCTCTATTATTGAAATCGACTAGGACTTGGCCTAAAATACTTTATTGACCAAACTATTGCCAATAGTTCCTTTTCTATTGTTGCATATTTTAACTCTGCTTTATTTATTTATTTATTTAACACTTCAAGTACAATGTACAGTGGCGGACTTAATGCCATAGGCATTTTCTACCAGTCAACCTTTGGGCGATGCAGAGACAAACAGTGGTAGGTGTCTATCGGTAAAACAAAAATAATTTAATAAGACAAACTAAGGATATATAAAATACTATAAATATATATCAAAATACTATAAATATATATCAATATAAAAATTCTTAAATATAAAAGGACAAACAATGAGGAAAATATCAACGCTATTATTATCGCGTTATTTAAACCTCTACTAGCATATGCGACAGGTTTTCCGCTAGCATTTCTTTAAACACTACCTATAGCAAAACCAGAACTATCTGTTTGTAAAATAAACTCATTTTCTTTAGTAAAACTTGGATAATCTAAGACTAGTGGACTAGTAAGTAACTTTATAAGAGTTTCAAAGGCATTCTGACATTCTGTTGTCCATTCAAACTGAATCTTCTTTCTACATAACTTGTTTAATGGTAAAACAATAGCTGCAAAGTTGCGAATAAATTTCCTATAGTAATTACTAAATGCAACAAAACGCTTGACTTTATCCGCACATGTCGGTGTCGGATAACTTTCAATTACTCATATCTTTTCAGTTTCAGGCAAAATACCTGAGGATGATATTACATGCCCTAGGTACAGAATTTGTCGCTTAAGAAATTCACATTTAGAAGGATTTAACTTTAATTTAACTTATCTTTCAAAAACTGTATCACCATACAACCAAATATAATTAAATCATCCAAATAAATAATGCATTTTTCATAATTCAAACCTGACATTGCTACTGTCATTAATCTACTAAATGCAGATGGGCTAATTTTTAATCCCATTGGTAATCTACACATTTGGTACTGGCCTTTATCAGTAGTGAATGCAGTATACTTATTAGATTCTTTTGATAAATTACACTGATAATAACTAGGACTAGTGTTGGGATTTTATCCGGATAAATACTCAAAATGGATAAATACTCAATAAATGTCCGTTTTTACTCGAGTATTTATCCAAAAAGCGGATAAATACTACCTATAGTTTTAGTTACGTTGTCTTACGTTAATTTTTGTTATTTTACAAGCAAAAGGATTGAAATAAATGAAAATCGGAAAATATCGATTTACGATTTTACCGTTCTTTATTAATCACTTTGATAGTAACAAAAAGCCTGTAATACTCAATCATGGATATTTTCGTCAAGCACTGTCTAAGTTAGATAAAGTTAATCACAAAATTAGTTACTTAAATAATTGTATTATGAAAATGACATAATAAGTAGAAAAAGATACTAAAATAACAGCAGACCCATACAATCACAATCTTTTTCGTGATAAAATATAGATTAGTTGTAGTTTTAGTTAGATTAGTTTGGGGCGTTACTTTAATCACTTTAACAATAAGACAATATTGTAATAACAATGTCTTTACTGCACTTATGAATTTTCTGCCAATTACTGATATTTTCTTAAATTAACTTCTATCACTATTAGACGCTTGTTCACCATTATCGGAAAAGAAATTTACAAACTGGAACTCACTTCTCGATTCTCTCAAATCCAATTATTCTTTATCAGTATCTGTCTGTACTGGACATGGTGATGGAAAGTCTTCATCGTCACTGTCGCTGTCTGGACTCTCTTGGATAAAAATAAACATGCAATAATCTACACTGATTGACACTTAATTAATGTCATCTAATTAATTGTCATCTAATTCTATGTTATGTTCGAATTTACGAGTTTCTAGCTCATCGGGAATAAAGCAGGTTACAAATTGGTAAGAGTTTGTAAAAGTAGTTTTAATTACACAATAAACATAGGTTTTCAATCACTTTTACACTACCCAAGTAACCATTTGGATAAGCACAATTCAAATTATTTAACTTACCTTGAAACGTTATAACACAACTTCAAAAATAATAAACAAGCTCGTAGATATTATGTTGTTGTAAAACTTACATGCGTGTGCGCTCTTTATGACGCAAACCTGGGCGCGTATTGCCAAACTGTATTTTACCACAGACACGGGTTGCTCTGTGCTCGCAGGCTTTAATGAATGAAGAGCATAGTACATACTGGCACAGACAATGTCTGTTTTGAAAGACATTTTGCTTAAGAGTATTAGAGCGAACTACATACGAGTACAGACAACCACAATGTCATTTTAATGAGAAAATAAAACCAAAAATTGTACATTATGCAATCCTATTAAAGCAAACTCCAAACCACAGCTCCAAACTAAGGCGTTGTCGACGTAGCCCCGCTACGCGGTGCTCCTATTTCTGTCTGCAGGGTTTACAGTAACCTAACACGAAGGGGATGTCGGGGTCTTAGTTCGCTCGCTCCGCTCGCTCACTAGACCCCGCAATCCCCTTCGAACCTAACCTGTCCGAGTCGGGGTGCCCAAAGTACCGAGCTCGTTTCGCTCGCTCTTGCATCCTAAGTTCTCCTTAATGTGTTTCACTACACTGCCAAATCCTTTGCTCTGCACTCGTAAGTAGTTTGCTTTGAAAATGACGAGCATAATGTACACTAATACAGAGAATGTCTCTGTTTAAATACATTTAATGTAACGAGCACTAAGCGGTCCAGCACAGACTATGGATGTCTGTGGTAACATACAGTTTGGCATTACGCAACCTGGGCACTACACGGACACTATGCGGCGTGGGGGTGGAGGGCAAGATAAGCAAAACAAAAGAAACGGGACAAAAGGTGGCTGGGATAGGGTATAATAAGAACTACGTTGTTTCGTTTTGACATCAAAAGTAATAATGTAATAGTGTAGTATTTTGGAAAGCCCAAATGACAATACTAATCATTAAATTTAAAAAAAATAACCGTCCGATTCGCAAAAAATATAAATATCATCATTTTGAGTAAATATCCGATAAAAATGGTTGAAAACGAGTATTTATCCACCGCCCATCACTAACTAGGACCTAAATCGGAATGGCTAAAATAAAATTGTATGCATGAACACAGAAATAATAATTCTTTAGATACTTCTTTAGGCTAACTACTTAAAATATTTTTAAACAACACATATAAGCTCTTAGCTTCTAAAATCTTATTCTTATAATTACTACCTACTCTTCTCGCAGGACCTAACTTAGAAATAGAATCCGTACAATGTTTTATTTGCTTATAAATATCTGATAATTCTACTTCTATACTCATAATTCAATTAAATACTCAGATATTAGATTCCTCAACATTACACCAACGGTCTATGTCATGGTACAATGTAGAACATTGTACCATGACATAGACCGTTCTACGATCATAATATTCCTTCTCAATTTTTTAACATGCTCACAGCAATTCTTCCAATCCTGAGCTGTTATCAAATTGAATGCCTCTTCGGTTAGCTCCTTAATGTTTTTCGCACCCACATTCTGTGAAGCGACCTTTCGCTTTGCCAATGCCCAAATTAACTCGATAGGGTTCACACACCACATCACCGTGGCACACCATCACAGCACCATCACAGTGGTATGGTGGCAGTCTTACCACTGTGTGACCATATTGCCCTATAATCTCATCTATTTCGTATTCTGGTTCGGGCTTATGTTTTTTTACCAGTGCCAGAAGCGAGGGTTTTCTCAGATCTGGATCGAAAGGCACGTTGTTTTGTTGTAACCATATTTTTATTTCATTAACCTTATTAGCTGATGTCGGTGCTTTATTTTTTATAACAGAGTGATAGGGTGCACTGTCCATTACGATGATTGAGGGCTCTGTGATATTGGGCATAAGTTTTTCTGTAACCCATTTAGTAAAATGATCACGGTTCATTTCGGAATGATAATCTTCTTGTTTTTTCACACCGCTAAAGAGTAGCAGAGCATTAGGCACAAAGCCTTTTTCATTTCCGGCATGAGCTATTATAATCCATCGCTTTCCCTTTGAGATGTCTGTTGTAAATCCTTCAGTTTGAATCGATTGCCAGCATTTTTTAAGCTTGTAGCTGGAGTGGATGTAGCTTTCATCTAAATATATTATGTCCCTTTGAAGCTCTTCAGGCAAGTTTCTGTTTTCCATAATTACTCTTAAATATTGTTCTCGTTTGTGTGCAATAACAGGTTTTTCGTCAAAGCTTGTCTGTTCTTTTTACATTTTTTATATCAAAAGCCAATCTTTTTTAGAAGTTTCCGCAAATGTTCCCGACTTCCGTCATAGCCAATATCTTCCCTTAATTGGACTAGTAATTTACCATTTGTTGGTACCTCTTTTTTTACGGTATAAAAAAATTGAATTTTCTGCCGAATTGCACATATGTTAAAGTCGTCCAATACCTTTGCGGGACGACCCTTCCTGTGTTTAGCTGGTATTGAGAATTTCCCACCGTTTTCAATGCCGTGTTGCACGATTCTGCGCACGTTGCTTACAGAAACACCTAAAACAAGCATAGAAAAGAAGCACTGCCAGTCCGACAAAAGAAGTTCCGCGGTAAATAAACGTGCATATATTTTGAATTTGTTTCTTTCCATTTAGTTGATTGCATCAACAAATATGGTATAGCAAAAAAATATTTCGTATTCGCAATAAATAACATTATATTTGTTTGCCTTATTAGCAACGTAGTCAAGTTTTTTGGGAGTCTTAAATAAAAGAGTTGAGTTACGTGTGAGCAGAAGCGCATGCTCTCGTGTACTTTCTCAAACTGAAGCTAGTCGCTACATGCGGGACTTAACGCTACTTATTTGCTAGATTGACAAAAGGCATGGAAGGTTCCAGAGGGACCACCCTGAACTGCAACAGTGCGTTTTACGCTCTCACGGTGATTACGCGTCGTGGTTCAGGTTGCATAACTCCTCCCTCCTCAAGAACGAAATTATCAGAATTGTTAAGATTCTGATCATTTCGCTGACAGTTAAACAATTTAGTTTTATATCTAAAAACAAGAATGCTTATAAATCCTAAAGGTAGAATTACATATAGAATTACAGTACCTAAGCTAATGGTTTTCGTGTTAACCATTACCCAACGAATTCCAGTAAAAATTATAGTGATTTTTACTGGAATTCACTTTGCTCATTTTCACCACTTGAGCTAATTCTTTCAGCTCATCTAGATTTATACCTTTCGTATTCACTGCACTGACACTATTGATACGTTTTTCAGGCTTCAACTCTGGTAGCAAAACGATTGGAATCGTTGGGTAATTCAGATGTGTAGAAGAAAACTAACTGGTGCTTTCGTAGGTGTATGTGCCCGACGTTAAACGTACAAGCATCGCCCAGAGTAACTATGTATGTCCCTTGTTGTAATATTATATTTTGAATATAAAATCCAACTTTCACGGCCAATTCGTTGAACTTTAAAATTTTCAATGTCAACTGCGTGCTGCTCGCATGCAGTAGTATTAGGATGGAATTTCATCAGCTGTTCTTCACAAAATGGTTCTATAAGGTTCAACACATCATCATCGGTACATAAGAATTTTTCTTCTATTGCAATCTGTGCACAGGCTTTCACGACTGGTATGTAATCTGAGTCTTTCACCAAAAGGTAGGGGTATTTAGGAACGACTATTACAGTTTCGTTTAAATCTGTGTTGATCACAGGTAAGGAGTATAGTTTAAAAGAACTATAAGTACTGTTTTCAATTAGTGGAATCTCTAATATGAACGTGATCTTTACTTCGACTCATCCGTAGAATAAAGTCCGATCTGTAGGGTTAATAGTTTTCAGTAGACGTTAGAGAAGTTGTTAACTTGTGCAACTCTTAAACGATGAGACTTGACGTTGAGATTTTTTGGTATGTTGTAACAACGCCCCAGCCTAGTTGAATGCTATGTAGCGTTTATTTCTTATCCTTTTATTTCACGAGATAGTGAGTGCTATATAGGTCCTTTCCTTTACAATAAACTCAACACCACACTCAACATCTACACACTTAACAAACAAGAGTGCAAAACCAAACTATTAGAGTTTCTACTCAAATGCGATTACCAAACTACTGAGGACATTCTTAAAACTGTAAGATAAAAAAAAGTTATATTTAAAAGTAGCACCCATCCATACAAAACACAACACTCACAACACAACGCAACACAACACAACACACCGACCTCCAACACACACATCCTCTGCACTCACACCCAAAATACAACACACACAAACACAACACACATCAAATCAAATCAAACCAATTTTTTATACTTAATTTATAATTTATATTGATTCATGGAAATTACTGACTTTTTCATTTTTATTATTTCTGTATTTTAAAAAAAGCGTTTAACTGAATTGATCAACAATTGTTAATACCGCTCACAACTCTGGGAAGAGAACTGTGACCTGAAATACAGGCTCAGCCTAGCTCGGGCGCAGTTGCTCATTTATATTTTTTGTGCTTAATTCTAACTGCTTTTAAATCTGTTCAACATGTTATATTTTTTAGGAGAAATAAACTTATTATTATTATTATTATTTATTTATTCATTTTACAACATATAATTTACATTTTTAAATATTTTTACAAAATTATATAAAAAACATTTAAAAATATAAAAAATAGGATCCAACCGGCATTGGGAACAGGGTCCGAGCTACCGGTGGTCAGGGCTCTTGAGAGAGGAACCTCCTAACAATACGCGCCGTGTCCAGAAGTACTGCTTTCTGAATCAAGCCCTTGATCCAGCTGCCAAGCGAAAGCCTACTAAGATGTTGGTCGAGGCTTTTGGCAATTAAGCCATTGGCCGACACGACTATCGGCACAATGACTGCTGTATTCACATCCCACATGTGGACAACCTCGCGAGCCAGATCTAGATATTTGAATTGCTTATCTTTCTCTGCTTTCACGAGGTTCTCGTCATGTGGGACCGTAATATCAACAATCATTGCGCGACGCTCCAATCGATCTATCACCACAATGTCAGGCTTATTGGCAACAATAGTCCTGTCAGTGATGATAGGTCGATCCCAATACAACGTGATATTACCATTATCGAGAACTGGGTCGGGCGCATACTTATAGTATGGCACTTCTGATTCCACAAGGTTGTATTTCAAAGCAAGTTGCTGGTGGATAATCCTGGCAACGAGGTTGTGTCTATGCAAGTACTCTCCGTTAGCCAGACGAGAACACCCAGAAATTATGTGTCGGATCGATTCTCCCGGACGGTGGCATGCCCGACACACGTCAACCGTCCCGTCCTTCATAATATGTTTCCGGTAGTTGTTCGTCAACATAACTTCGTCCATAATTGCACAGACAAAACCTTCAGTTTCCCCAAAGAGGTTGCTGAATCGTAGCCAGGACACGGACGCTAGAAAATCTACATCGGGGCCATGAAGAGCCCGGTAGAAGCGCCCGTGAAGCTCCTTGCTCTGCCATACCTCCCTGCGATCATTAGTGTCTAATACTACAGGCTTGCGCCAGTTCTCGTTAGCCAAGAAGAGCGGGGTAAGGCCCTATTATTTATTATTATTATATCAACATAGAACGTTTTGTGGCGGAAGAGCGGGGGTCCGTAGTGAACATTATACGTTGTTTTACGGAGTCGTCTGAATTCAGTGACGTTCTATATTAACATGGGTCATTTTATGGTGGAATTATCTATACCTTATAACTCCTTTGTCAATAACCATCTTAAAATATTTAAAACGGGTACGTTAAAATATTTTAAGGTGGTCCCATATAACTAAATAAAAAATGAAATTAGTATTCAAAAACGTTTATTCATTTAAAAAAACTCAAAATATATAGCAAAACCATTAGATGGCATCAGTTTGAACAGCAATCACATCACAGTTAGGTACAGACTTAAAATTAGCATAGTCTAAAACTTACTGATCTATATACCTATAAGACAACGCAGGAGACGCGCATGAAGAAATTTAAACTTCGCATTAGGTACTAATAAAATTAATAATAAGATTTTTTTTTCAAAGGAACATTCTTTCAGTCTTTATAATTTTACCAATCAGAAGCATCGTGAGGTTCAGTATACGTCTTAACAACAATTAAAATTTACGTATACCTAAAACTGCCCTGATGGCATAATACTTAGTTTAATTATATAATAGTAATTAAATGGCATATCGTATCACAGCATGGTAACTAGGTAACCTACTTAACTATGGCACGGACTTAAATTTGCAGTCTTAAACTTATAAATGTACGTAAATATTTATCATAACAACGAAAAATACTTAATTGAAAATAAAGCATATACGAGTAACAACCAGCCTTCATACTATTATCAATCAGTCTTAATCGTGACTTAGACGTGGGTACACATACTTAATAGCAATTACGTAGTTGAGTACTTATTATAATTAACATTGTTTCACTAAATCAGTAGAAAGAATTCAGCTCTAAAAACAAGCAACAAAACAGACAAAAAAATCTAAAATATTTCTTATTCCGATAGGTCATCATCCGATTCTTCAGAAACATCAACAGTGGCAGTGGTGTGATGTGGCAAAGAGTTAAAATATGGATGATACTCTAAGGGAATAACTTCTGAGCGGCACATATCCATCATATCTTTATATTTAGCAGCGGGAACCATAATAGGTTCAAAATATGCATGTTTTAGTTCAGTTTGTACCGAGTTCCTTGTATTACCGCGAATCACTAAAATATAATAATCAGGTTGAGTCAGGTCATATTTAAAAAATAATTTGTTTGGATCACTACCGTCTGCATGAACTTCTCTAATGTTACTCCAGTTAATCTTCTTACCCTTTATGTCTTTCATCCAGACCTTATTATTAACAAGACATTTAAAGTCAAACACGTCATTTTGGGTTACGTTGCGGACAACATAGGGTTCTCCTTCATTCTTGGCCCATCTTACTAATAAACGCCATTCATGAGGGGTATAGATTGTTTTGGTATGAGAAGCTCTCTCTATGACAGAGTGGACACTGTCCCCCTCATTTTGGGTGTGTCCTCTTTGTAAAAACCGGTGTGTTATGCGTATGTTGAATTTTTTGGCGGCATAAACATACAAAGAAAATACAAACCGGTTACGATTTTGGCCAGCACAATTGTCTGACCAAAAGCGAAACTCTTTAGCCCCTTGCTCAACATTAGCCTGCATAAAATCTAAGAGGCAACTGCTAACCTCATTTGCGCCACGTTTTGCTACAGATTCGTCCCACATATAGCAAACGGCCTTCCTTTTACTCTTGTCAAAAATCGTGAAGTTAAATGAAGATAGCTTTCTCTTATAGTAATAGTACATTGTTCACCGAGAGGAGAAAGTGACCGATTACCGTCGAGGGTGTCGTTTGAAGCCCGAGCCGTAGGCGAGGGCTTTAAAACACCCGAGATCGGGAATCGCACTTTCTCTCGAGTGATACATAGTGCTTTATACTACACCTACGAGGAAAATAAAAAACTAAATCTTTACTAATTGAAATTTATATTGAAATTGTTGCAGTTAGTGAAGCTTAATGTAACACTTTTTCCTTTAATGTTTGTTTGAGATGTTTGCGACAATGTAGGAGGAATAACTGGCTGTGCTGTTGGCACTGCGCTCGTAGAAGGCTGTGGTGCCAAAGGGGCAACTGGCTGCTGAGGGGCATCTGGCATCGCCGCGCTCGTTGATGGTTGAGGAGATGAGTCTTGATGCACATTAATCGATCCCGATATTTGGTTATTTATTCGTGTTTTGTTTTCTACGGAATTCTCTATGTAGCTTTCTGCAACAGCGGACGATTTCCAACCACCGTGACGTTTTATTGTGGTTAAATCAGCACCAGTATCGGCAAGAATAGTCGCTGAAGTTCTGCGAAAGCAGTGGCCAGTGTATTCTAGTGGATTGAGTAAATCAAGGTAGGAAGCTATTTCTCTTGGCACAGTACTTATTTTGTTTTTCCCAATTACTTGTTTCATACATTTTTTGTTTTTATATTGTAGTAAAAACCGATTGGTTTTGGGGTCACTGGGGCGAATTTCGTTATATTTCTTCACTATCTCATAAAATAAGCCCGATATAACAAATGATCGCTGAATTTTGGTTTTTGTGTTAGGAATATTGACGATTATTCCATTTTCGAGGATTTCGATATCGTCTGTTGTCATATCCACAAGTTCTTGCGAACGACAGGCCCCATTTACTCCTAAAATCAAAATAACCTGTAAACAAAAATATCAAACATGAAAACCTAGTAGATTTCTACTCATAAATAGGTACGTAATAAATCATAAACCAGTGCATTTTGTTCATAAACTTACCTTCATCAACAAATATTTGTCATCTGGAGCATTCTGCAAAAAGGAATAAACATCCTTTGTAGTAAGCACTTTTGATTTCTTACTACGGAATCCCTCCGACTTTCTTTTCAGAAATGCTGTAAGTTTTTTTTGTATTCTTGAATATTTATGTCGTTTCTTGTCAATAAAGTACTTTTCAACATTGAGTACATAGACCATAACGTACTTGGTTTGTATTTTTGCGCTTTTTCACTGAAATAAGCTAGCAAAACAGTTTCAGAAAAAGATGCCGCATTTTTTCACTTTTCCATTGCAAAAAATCGTCATAAGTTTTATTATATTTTTAATTGATTTCTGTGGTAAAAGGTTATCAATCAGTATTTTTGCTGTTTCCTTCAACTGCGGCGGAGTTAAAAAATCTTGATCATCACTATCACTACTTATCATTTTGATAGTTTTATTTTACTTTTCTACGAAAACTGAATCCTCAAACAACACACAAATTGAAAATGGCGCCAATGGCGTCTGCAACTTTCACATGTTCTTTTTTCAAATTGTTTGACACCATCCAACACACAGCTAGTGGCCAGTGTCATTTTGCGAACTTGGAGAT
Source organism: Cerastis rubricosa (assembly GCA_949152445.1). Taxonomy (NCBI): domain Eukaryota; kingdom Metazoa; phylum Arthropoda; class Insecta; order Lepidoptera; family Noctuidae; genus Cerastis; species Cerastis rubricosa. Next base: position 9,431,040 of record OX424524.1, on the reverse strand, counting down.
AAAAACTCACTGTAAAAACTTTTTGGCTTTTGATATTTAGGTTACCAGCGCAGTCTTACCCAAAATTAAAAAAAGAAAAACCACGTAAGAAATGGATTTTCATACACTTTTCTCTCCCGCTCAGATGCGTTTTCTCGCCGCATATTTGTTCGATATGCAATGACGTACTTTCTACCGTAAATTTGATAAAGTATCAAGGTACTTTCCGAGCAGGTGTAGTATAAAATATATTTATATTGCCATGAGGACACTGTAATACTTTTTAGAAATCAAACACGGCAGTAACCATGTTTCCATTTGACTCCTCAGCATCTTTTTTATCTTGGCTTTTTAAATCTCTTGCGACCTTCTTATTAGTCTGGTTTTGTTGAAAAGCTTCCTTTTCTTGGTCCGTTGGATCCTTTTTTAGTCGGAAAACGTGACATTCGTCGCACTGATCCTTTTTGGGAATATGGAAAGCTAGATTGAAATTTGAGTTGACAATGTCACGATACTGGCGTTCTTTTGTAGCCCTAGAGGTGTATTTCTCGGGGTCGAACCATTCAAGATACAATTTGAACATTTTGGCAATACTTAAGTCTCCTTGTAGGTAGAGCTTTTGGCTATTTTTGCGTACATAATGCGATTCAACAGGGGCAAATGCCCGAACATGATCACAAACACTTTGTTTCATTGCGTCATCTATAACGATTTTATGTTTGTCGTGGCGACCCCGTCTGTCCTCCTCTAAAATAGTACTTCCATCGTACTTCTTCCACGCAGTCTTTAAGATACGAGTTGAAACGGCAAGAGTATTAATAAACATAGTTTGGCATACTTCAGTTTTCTCGCAGTGAAATTCGCTAGAACCTGTGATCAGGGGCAGATAATACTTAAAAGTATATTTTCTATTATTAGGAGTATCTTGATTCAGGCATCTTTTCTTCTTCAATTTATCGGAATATTTGATGATGAAATTCCACTGCATAGTTCGATCTCCTAGTTGCCAAAATTTCGTGAAGCAGTCCAACCGCTGTTGGTGAGATATTTTATCAGGGCATTTGTAACGGCATTTGCATGGTAGCCCCATCGTTTTTTCATCTACGGCTTTTCCCTTTTTCGTTACATATTTCTTACCTAAATTCTTAAGGCATTTGCGTTTAAGGTCTGTCCATTCTTTTGGGCGTCTCTGTCGTTTTCTAGTCGTTTTAGGAGTCACAGTGCAATCGCTTGAGTGCGAACTAGCAGGTGAATTCGTAGTGCTAAATGACGATGAAGAAATCACAGACAAACTATCTACATGATTAGGGCAGAACGTGCTATCGCAGATCGAATGGCCATTAGTAGGCGACGGCATAGGAGTTGGCACTGACAGTTCCGAATTAACTGGGGTACATCTGTGGTGAGAAAGTTCTAAATCTTCAAGCTGTATTAATGGTGAATTTTCGAAACTAGAAGGCACTTCCAGTGAAAATGTACTAGGTTGATTGCTGTAAACATCCTCGGCAGACGGATCAGACATTACCTTTGGTATTGAGCTGTCACAGGTAATTTCTTTAGTTCCACCATGTTCATCCAGTACTTCTTCCCATATATCAGCTAGTTCCTGACTGATTTCTTCTGCACCAAGTGGTAAAGGTGACGTTTGTCGTATCATGCCGTCATCATCAACATTCATAACTGGAAAAAAACGGTATATTATCATAGGTATTCATAAAATACTATTTATCACAATGTATATTGAAGTCAAATTAATTAATTTAAGAAATCTTAAATTAAAAATCTTTGTATTTAACGATATTTTCAGATGAACAACGTCCTAACTGATTTCATTATCCCAGTAATAACGTCCCATCTTAATATCGAACCAACAAATCGTATCACAGATTCCGTAAAAAAACGTCCAATATTCACATCAAACGCTTAGAAGTTCATTAATATCCGTATAAAATCGTCCTAATATTTTATAAGACCTGTACTTTTTACTGTTTATAACAACAGAAAGAATGATTACCCTGTGAATATGCATGACGCCAATCGTATTTTCGCTCTAAAAATGCGTCTCTATACCTCTCCGTAAAAAAACGTCCTATGTAAAAATCAATCGCCCACAACTATTTACTGAGACAAAAAAAGCAAAGACAAAAAATGTTTATTAATTTAAGGACTTAATAGCATGTATCACGAAATAATACACATGAAATCGTCAACTTACCAGCATTTACACTTTTCTCCATACTAACAGCAGGAACATTTGAAACTGAACTGTTAGATAGGTGGACACGGGAACGAGTGAAACACAAGGCTGCTAGTAACGCACTGACGTATATTCGTCTGAGTACTTATTGCGTGGCGCAGCACGCATACATATATAACAATTCCTCCCCTTTTAGTTAGGAGTCACAACCAACAATTAAACTTCAACTGTGGGATGATTCTAAGGTTTCGCTTTGACTGATGATAGTAGGGTCATCCCCATCAGAGGTTTCGTAGAACTCGTCATTATCGTCTGAAGAAGCGGGGCGTCGAACTCCTCTGCTAGTCGTCACCCAGGATGGCGGCGACTCCATCATCTCCTCCCGCGGCGTTGCAGATCCAGTCTCATTAATAGAGAGCGTCGGTGGGGATGATGTTTTGTCTCGTAAGGTTACATTTCCCTCAAGAGCTGTCATTAATGGCATAACATCCCACAGTTGTGTATTGTCTTTTTTATGTTTACATTGAATAATTTGATTTTTATGTTTTTTTTATTTCCACTGATGTTACACTGTCTTTAATGAGATACAAACGTTTACCTATGTTTTTTATTATTATTCCTTTACACCAAGTGTATTTATCTTTATTGCTGTAACGTTTATACAATACATTTTGCCCGGGTAGAAACATTACATCTTTTCCTCCGCGTGCTTTAACTTGCGAGCACTGTTTGTCACTGACAGAGTTAGCCAACGAGGTAGACGAGTGCGATGTGGTTGAGGGGTGCATTATATCTAATCGGGATCTTAGTTTTCGCCCAAATACTAATTGAGCCGGTGACGTGTTTGTTGTTGAATGTACGGAGTTGCGGTAGTCGAACAAATATTTTTGTAGGTTTAGTTTACTATCCGTTATATTTTTTGAATTTATAATACTCGACTTTATACCCTTTTTTACGACCTTTACTATTATTTCAGCTTGGCCATTGCTAGCTGGGTGATATGGCGGTGACGTCACATGGGTAATGCCATTCAAAGCACAAACGTGTTTAAAATCTTGTGAACAAAAAGCCGTGCCATTATCAGTCACTAATACTTTTGGTAATCCGTACCTTGACATAAACTCGTACAATTTTTCGGTAAGCGCCGCCGTCGTGCAAGATTTCATTTCGTACGCTTCAATCCATTTCGAGTATGCGTCCACAATAACTAAAAACATGCGCCCATTTAATGGGCCTAGAAAATCGAGGTGAATTCTGTGAAATGGATGTTTGGGATATGGCCAGGGCGACAACGATGGCCGCGGCGGCGAGGGTCGCAACTGTATACACGTTTCACATGTACTTATCATTTTTTCTAATTGTTCGTCAATTCCCGGGAACCACAACCGGGAGCGGGCTTCTGCTTTGGTTTTCACTATGCCCAAATGTGACGTGTGTAGCTCACCGAGAACACGTTGACGCAATGATTCCGGTATTACTGCCTTATGGCCCCTCATTAAACATCCATTTTCATATGCTAACTGATTTTTGCATAAGAAAAATGGTTTCATAAGATCATTGTCAATTTTCTTAGGCCAACCAGTTAAAACGTAATTAATAACTCTCTTCAGTATTGCATCTTTTGACGTCTCGTTCCTTAAATCTTGCACTGTTATTGGTAATGCACCGTGTGTAACAAAATTTATATAAGCAGCGCGATCACTCGGTGGCTCGTCGCCGTCGACCGCCTGGCGTCCGCTCGTGCTCGCGCACGGATGTGGCTCGCTAGCCCGTGATAAATAGTCTGCACAGTTATCTTTACTTTTTACATATTCTATGACATAATTATAAGCACTTAGAAACAAAGCATACCTTTGTAATCGGTTCGCCGAAATTTCTGGCACTCCTTTGTTTGGTCCAAAAATAGACAGCAATGGTTTGTGGTCCGAACGCAATATAAACGGTGTGGACCTTCCATACAAATACTGGTGGAAACGGCGGACACCAAATATTATCGCCGTTGCCTCTTTTTGTATTTGTGAGTATTTTTTTTCCGCGCTCGTTAGTGTCCGCGATGCATAAGCAACCGGTTTCTCAAGCTGATCGCTGTCTATTTGAGATAATATCGCCCCGAGCCCGCTAGGAGAAGCATCTACTGTTAATATGATTTTTTTGTCCGGATTAAAATGAGTTAGAATTAGATCTGATGTTAATCTTCTTTTTATTTCCAGAAATGCTTCGTTTTCATTTGTTGACCAGTGCCATTTCGATCCCTTTTTTAATAATTCATATAATGGTGATAGAACAGTCGATGCGTCTGCCACAAAACATCTATAGTAGTTGATTAGACCTAAAAATGATTGTAACTGCGTTACGTTAGTTGGAATCGGCGCATGCGCGATGGCTTTAATTTTTTCTGGGGATTTTTTCATTCCGTCCTTATTAATTACGTACCCTAGATAGCTTACTTCTTCTTTAAAGTATTCACATTTATCTTTCCTTAATATGAGCCCTGCATCTTGTATACGCTGTAATACCTGATGCAGCCTAGCCATGTGTTCGGACCTAGTACCCGCCGTTATTAACACGTCATCCAACAGGCAGAGCACGCCGCTGATGCCCGCCAGCAGCCCCTCCATGACTCGCTGGAATATAGCAGGCGCGGGGGCGAGACCGAATACTAGTCTTGTATACGCAAATAAGCCGCGATGTGTATTAATGCATGTATACTTTTGCGACGCCTCATTCAAAACTAATTGATTGTATGCCATAGATAAATCCAGATTCGTGAAGTGCTGCCCACCATGAAGTTTCGCAAATAACTCATTTATCGTGGGCAGCGGGTACTTGTCAACCACTAACTGTTTATTAATAGTGACTGAATAATCTACGCATAGACGTACTGACCCGTCGCGTTTCAGAACAGGTACAATTGGAGACGCATACTCGGAATGGTCGACTGGTCTTAAAACACCTAGGTCGACCAGTCGATCGATTTCTTTGTCTATTTTATCTTTAAGTGCGAACGGCACGGCTCTCGCCTTCATAAATATCGGCTTAGCATTGTCTTTTAGTATAAGTTTTACTTCATATTTTTTAAAACGGCCTAATTTCCCTGAAAAAATTTCTGGATATAGTTTATCCAAGGAATCTATATCGTCAGTGGGCTGAACATGGAAATTATATATTGGTGACAATTGTAACTTAAATGTTGCTATAAAATCGCGGCCTAGAAGTGGTGGCCCGCCATTATATACTACGTATAGCTGTATCATATGCGTGCGGCTCCTCCACGCTAGAGGCAACCGTACGCATCCCGCGCATTTTAATACCTCTCCTGCATAACCTATCAACCGTTTATTAGTTTTTGATAGTGGCACGCTATTGAAATGTAATCTATACATTTTTTCTGATATTACTGACACCGCTGATCCGCTATCAATTTCGAATCGCAAACTTTTACCGTTTAAAGACACCGTTTCAACTAAAGGCTCACCATTCCTTGATCGAATGTTATAATTTGTAATAAAAAACTCACCGTCGTCATCATCGCCCTCGCTTACCTCGTCTTTTTGCACGTATTTTACCGATTTACACATTCGCCGTAAATGGCCTTTCACGTTACATTTTTTACAAGTGTAATTAGCGAAACGACACTCCCGAGTTTCGTGATTAGAGTACCCGCACACAGAACACTTCACTTTTTTTCTTTCGATTTTGTATAATTCTTGTTCGGTGGCGGCACCGGCGGCGCTCGTGGTCGCGACCGCGCTTGCGGTAGCAGCGGCGCGGGCGCTCCGCAGATTCTCCACTAGTTCCACAGCCTTGGCCAAGGTTAGCCCGGCTAAATCCTGCACATACAGTTTCTCTTTCTCGACTCCCGGCTGCATCCCCATAATAAAACGGTCGCGCAGCGCCTCTTCGACGTTATTGAACTTACATTGCGCCGTAAGCCCGCGCAATCTTGCCGCCCATTGTGACGCCGTTTCGGTCGGCCATTGTGCTGCTGCATAAAAGTTGTGTCGTTCTCCGAACCCAACTTGTTTTGGCGTAAAATGTGTATCCAATAACTGTACTATGTCTTCGTATGGCACTGCTTCCAAAGTCTTCGGCTGCGCGAGGTCGGCGGCAAGCCTGTATGTACCTTCTGTGAGTGCGCTCAACAATATTGCCCGCCGTTTCACTCCCTCTGGATCTTTCGCCGTATTTATCTCATTGGCAATAAACCATTGCGTGATCCTGCCCTTGAATGTCCTCCAAGTTTGCTGAGTGTGTTCAAAAGTTGAAATAATGCCGAACGTTAACGACATTTTTATATTTTTACTTGAGTGGGTACTCGTCGCCAATGTTAGATAGGTGGACACGGGAACGAGTGAAACACAAGGCTGCTAGTAACGCACTGACGTATATTCGTCTGAGTACTTATTGCGTGGCGCAGCACGCATACATATATAACATGAACTAAGCTCAGGCCTTCCTGCATCATCTTCTTTAAGCATAGCCAACATTTTTAAAGAACGTGACATTTTTAAAAATATGTTTTTTCATGCAAAACAGTGGATTTATTGTTTTTTTCACCAAACCGAAAAAAAGCTAAGCGCAACACACAAAAACACCCTCTCTCCAACGAACAGCGGCCGGTCTGACGAACGGACGGGGCGCCCGCGCCGCCCCCGCTCCCCGCGCGCCGTCGCTTGATCACTTCGTGCGTTTTTATGCGGAGCTAATTGTCAGATAGAACGTTATTCGGTTCTATATTTCCGAAACTAAATAAGATACGAAAATTCTAAAAACGTACGTCTATAGAGATCGTATTCCTTAACGCGTCTAGCTATTTATCTCAATTTTGCTCCATGATCACATCGGACTCTGTTCTACGGATAAGTCGACTTGATCTTCCATTTTAAACACTATTAATTAACTTACTTAACACACAGTTATGATATAATCAAAAGTCTAAAAATATAGAGCTCCTTAAAACAATTATTAATACAAAGTAATAATTAAAATCATTAATATAAGTATAAAACTTTAAACAATTTATCTGAATAGAATATTTAATTTTAAATTCATCAATAATATTTCAATATGTATTTTTTTTTAATGTCACTTTAAATAACTTGTTCTATCACTAAACTAGCATTACAGATTTTATGCAAAACCAGATAACGTTATAACGCGAGACGTCTAATCGCAAAATAACACAAAAAATGGGAATAGGAAAGGAAGGTGAAAATTTGGACTCACCAGCTCGCCTTTCTCATTTTCAGCTCCAACATGACAAATTTGTTTGGTTCGTAGAATCACCACAGCTGCTTTCAGGGCCACCCGAACGCGTTACCGAAAAAGTTTTACTTCGGAAAATCGCGGAGGACAGCGCAACTCTATTTGGCGATACTGCCGGCTGCGCCCGTCAAGTTTTTGGGAGTCTTAAATAAAAGAGTTGAGTTACGTGTGAGCAAAAGCGCATGCTCTCGTGTACTTTCTCAAACTGAAGCTAGTCGCTACATGCGGGACTTAACGCTACTTATTTGCTAGATTGACAAAATGCATGGAAGGTTACAGAGGGACCACCCTGAACTGCAACGGTGCGTTTTACGCTCTCACGGTGATTACGCGTCGTGGTTCAGGTTGCATAACTACGTTGTTAAGTCGCGCTATAACTACAACGGTATTTGTTTACCTTAGCATAACCTCAAAAATGAAAGACAAATAATTTGTAAATGATATGTGGTTCGAAAATTTTGCTCCCTGAATGTATTAATCGTTTGTAATTAACGTTTAGTGCAACTTTCAATAGTTACTTACCAGTAAAATCTGCTGTACGGTGGTAAACATCTTCTAAGTTGGATAGAAGCTTCCCAGCTTGGAATTCGGCTAGACACCGCATATAAACTTTTTAAACTATATCACGCGAATTACCTTATTCATGATTTGCCACTGTTTTTCTGTCCACACTCAAAAATATCACACAAAAACCAAAATTCTTACGAACATCGAAACCGATCGAGAAGAATTGACAGCTCAAGTACTTATTTTAGATGTTGCCAGAAAATGAAAACTTTAGTTCCCAAATATTTAATTTCTACTCTTTTATGTTGGACTGTACAAATTAATAGGCGACACATTTCATGTTTTTTGGGGAGTGCGATCTGGTGTTCCATTGCATAAGATGGAATGTTACGGTTTTTAATTTTATTGACAATGTTGTCGGCAACGTGGTCTGGTAACATTACCAGACCACGTTGCCTTGCCGTTGTAATTTGAAAGTAAGGTGGAAAGCAAAGTGAAAATAGTGTTAATAGTCTCTTCGTTATGAGTGGGAGGGTGGTCCATCAGAGCACAGCCATTAGGAGAGGGGGGGAAAGAATATCCTGGTGGGCCCTATGATCATAACCAGGATGGAGGGGTGTGTGGGGCTTTGGACGGGTAGTAACAAGTTTTTTGTAGGAGTAAGAGTAAGTAGTGGGTTGGGAATGTGAGGTATAATTAGGAATTGGGAGACGGGGAGGACGGTGTCCATGGTTAGGAGTCTGGTGGATAGTCAGAGCAGGAAAGGCTAACGACGAAACGTCTGCAAAAGATCGGTTTGGCTGCTTCAGAATAAGCGATATTGTCCTTAGCCATGGTGGACTTGATGTTTCGTTGACGCAGGAATTCCGGGCATTGGCGACTGTTCGCAGGGTTTTTTTTATAAATGAGTATATACTACCGCAGACATGGTGGTCCGCGCCCGGGTTGGAATAAATAATTTTGTTTTGCTGAGTTTTATTTTCTTATACTAATCGTGCTCCATTATTGGACACGTAATTAATAATCCTTATGATTACTTAAACTACTTATATCTACGTGAGTTCACCAATTTTTTTTTTTAATACTCAGGCAGTTACAGTGTGGAAACTTAAATGATAAACCAAAATTAATACGTTTTTTTTTGTAACATTAATTTTCTTGGTTTTTGAAGTAAAACTTCTTATGCGACTTCCAACAAGTTTAACGTTTACGCTATTCCTAAAACACACTAAGAGATGGCAGTACTTGTGACTACGTAGTTCTATTATGTACGCAAGATGGCGTGCAAACAGTCATGCATTCGACTCTTCGGTGTGACCAGCCTTCGCTTTTTTTTCCATGAGTAGAATAACCTCCATTAACTTGTGTAATAAAAATAATACAACAAGAAAACAACAAAATAATATTTAGAAGCTCAATAAAATAAAAAGTACATAAAAACAACAACTGAATTTATTTTTGTATGCAACACTACAACAAATGTCAAACAAAACAAACTTTGCCGCCGGTTTGCGTGTGCGCATTTTCCGCGTCTTGCTTGTTTTTATTACCAGTTTTTCTATATTTTAACCGTCCAAAAGTGCTTTTTCCACCTAAGTCCGTTGAGTCGAGCCTCTGGCTCCTCCGGCCGTGTTGATTTTGTGCTTGTGTTGATTGTTATTATAAAGTTTTGAGACAGGACTCTGACGACCCGTTTGGTGCCTCAACTTTTGTGTCTTCCTATTATCATGTCTAGCAGACAGTGTTGCGTCCCCGGATGCTTGAACAGCATAGGTAAGGGTTTCATTTAATGCCGCTGCGCCAAAGCTTCGTATTTTGCTGGCTGATATAAAACCAACATAGCTAAATAATCCGTAGGTACTATTCTGAACCATATGCTGAACGGAATAAGTCTGTTTGAAGAATTGTTTTAGTATTTTTAAGATTGTGAAAGGAATTTCAACTTTCAACTTTATTAGGAGTCTGTAAAGATGTATAATACATTACATATTATGCAACGATTTATTAACTTCGCACTTGCGCTTGTTGACCTCTGGCCTTGAACTAGAGAGCGAAGAAATTTTGAAATTCTATTTTTAGTTTCGTGCTAGCAATTGAGTGAGCGCATTTATTGAAGTGAAACTTCTTATGCGACTTTCAACAAGTTTAACGTTTAACGCTATTTTCTAAAACTCCCTCATAGATGGCCCCTCCCTCAGATCCCTGATGATGATCAAGGTTAAGCGACGGTTGCCCAGGTCAGTATGTGGATGGGTGATCCAGGTTAAGCAACGGTAGCCGAGGTCAGTCTGTGGATGGGTGATCAAGGTTAAGCAACGGTAGCAGAGGTTAGTATGTGGATGGGTGATCAAGGTTAAACGACGATTGCCCAGGTCAGTATGTGGATGGGTGATCAAGGTTAAGCGACCGTTGCCCAGGTCAGTATATGGATGGGTGGGGTGATCAAGGTTAAGCAACGGTAGCCGAGGTCAGTATGTGGATGGATGATCAGGATCAAGCAACGGTAGCCGAGGTCAGTATGTGGATGGGTGATAAAGGATAAGCAACGGTAGCCGAGGTCAGTATGTGGATGGGTGATCAAGGTTAAGCGACGGTAGCCGAGGTCAGCATGTGGATGGGTAATCAAGGTTGGGTATGGGTATATTAGGGGTATGATTTCCACATTGCGAAGTTTCACTTCTTCCGCGTGGAGGGACTCTACGCACAATTTTTTATTTTATTTAATTTAGATTACTGAGAACTACATGGCAAAATGAGCTGACCGGCTCCGATCGACGGCACCCGTTCACGGACATGACCTGCACACCCGCGCCGCTTAGCTCAACCATATTATAGGGAACTTAACGACCGGCTGTACAGCGCCACCATCGGCAGAGCTTTTATGTGAGTATGATAGACTCACTCTGCCATGCAGTTCTACAATATCTGTCTAATTCTACTTAACAACAGTTTTTTTTTATAATATTTTATTTGGATTGGGACTTGTTGGATGGTGGTTACGTGCGTCTACCGACCAGGGACTTCGCCAGTGTGTTCCTGTGTAACCTTTGACGCTCAGTGAGTGGACCCGCGACAGCGACGACTTGGAGGAGTATATACCGGAGTATATCTCGCTCAGTGCTAGGGCTACATCCATTGGATTCCGGTGTGTGCAGAGTAGCTCCTGGGTGATGCCAGCAACCAGGTTTGGACGGGTATACCTTAAGTCGAAGAGGTTCTCTCTGTCCAAAAATGGTAGCTGATTTATGCCTCCGATGAGGACAACCTCGCTGGATCCTGACAACTTTACTGCCATGACTATGGCCCCAAAATGGTTCATAAGAGCCTCGTCTACCGTGAGGCGGTAGCATTTCTCTTCTTTCTTGAACTCGTTGGCTAAGATTGAGGCCATAGTGCGCACCTTTGTCTTTACTCGCTCCCCTAAGCGGTGCGCAAGCTTCTCTCTTAGGTCTTTGGCAGCTTCGGTCGTCGTGGTGGCTACTACGTCTTTGACCTCATCGAAGTGCTTAACCACCCAAGTTGTCTTGCCGCAACCCGGAACTCCGTTGACCCACTTGATATTGGGTACCGCCCAATTTTCCTGTGATGCCGGGTTGTCGGGCCCGAAATGGATTGTGCCATTTCGAGAATCTTTTCGTCCAGCATGATCATGGTACATTTGGCGGTAACCACTATCGGGTCGTCGTTTGGTGTTTTGAAATGTAGCGCTCTGTTTTCTCCTCGTCCAGGGCCACAAAACCATTCTTCGCGCTGTAGGCTGCCATGTACGACCCTGTCATTTCTCCTTTGATGACTTGGGATCTGGCATTGTCGTACACGGCTGCCCCTGCCTCCTCGAGTAGTACCCTTAGCAGTCCTTCTGTATTCCTCTGGAAGGTCTGCAGGATCTTCTTGCATGTCAAGAGATTGACCTCTCTGGTCGCTCTCACGATTGCAACGTACTCGAAGAAGGCGCTCTTCACATGGTCCGTGGTGTCCGAGTTTACTGTGAGGGCAGGTGGGCTGACTTGCCCTTTGTCTGCTCTTGTTGGCGTAGGCTTCCGCTGGGCTGGTTCAGTTGGAGTTTTCTTAAAGAACCTTGCCAATGCTGCTCCCTGCTTCTCGACTGGTGATTCGCGGCTGGTGCTTGGGAGTAGTGCACTGAGGAAAGTGCCGAAGGTTTTCAGGCGACTCCTCGATCGAGCCTCGTCCTCCGGGCTGGTGGTACCGCTCTGATTCTTTGCGGCTTTTTCGGCGGCTGCCTTCTGCTGAGCCCTTTCGGATCCGCTTTTTATGGTCGGGCTTGTGGTGGGATTCGTCGCGCTGGCTGTTGGGTCTCATGGGGCTTTGAGAAAACTTAGAGTTTCCCCTCTGTCCTCATACACGACTACCTCATGCTTTTCTGAGGCTTTAAAACAGCCGAAGCGGTCAGCGACGTCTCCTCTCTCTCCTCCGACCTCCATCGCGTCAATACTAATGGTGCGGGCTGTGACTGCCGTGTGTTATCCTACCTCCCTGATCTTTTGAAGCAACGAGCTTGCCTGAGCAAATGGAGTTTCCGCTCTCCACTCGAGTAATGCGATTGTCTTTCCTTTGAATCGCATTAGACGGCATCGGTGATTGGCTACTTTCACCTGAGGCAGTGCGGCGTACTTACTGCCTCTTATGCTCGTTTTGTTGGTGCTTCCGTTGATCAAGGCGGCAAGGCCTGGCGAAATAGGTATGCGGGCCGCAGGTCGGCTTGAGCCTATGCAGAAGCCCACGTCTAACTTTTCAGTTTCCCTATTCATGAACAGAGCAACCGGACGCAGTCTGACGCCTGGGACTCCGTCTCCTCCGAGTGCCAGGAGTTGCGTAATGGGCATGGCGCTAAGAGATGGTTGTAGGCTGGTTCTTGCTGCTGTTTCCGCTGGTGCTTGTTGGTGGTCGGTGTTTGCATGTGTGTCTTGTGTTATGGTGAGTGGTGTGTGTGTGTTGTGTTTTGTGTTGCTGTTGTTGTTATCGTCGTTATTGTGGATGTTGTTTGTGTTGTACTTATTATGTTTAACTTGTATGTTTCGTTGACGCAGGAATTCCGGGCATTGGCGACTGTTCGCAGGGTGGGCCCCCGTACAATAAAAGCAATTAGGCTCTTCAATGGTACACCCGTCCCCAAAGTGGTCTCCACCACAGCGGTAGCACTCAGGCTTTGACCGGCATTGAGTCCTGGTGTGTCCGTACTTGCAGCAGTCGAAACACTGGAAGGGAATTGAAGTAGCTAAAAACTCGATCCGGGAGGCTCTGACCATCAAATGTGATTACTACGCTTGATGTTGCAATCCATTCTGTTTTCCCATCATTAGAAGCTCTGCGGTTTAATCTCCTCACCTTCAACACCTTGCTAAGTGGGGACTTCAGGGCATCCAAGGCTTCAATGCCAGTCCAATTAGAAGGGACGCCCCTTACAACACCCATCCTGGTGATGTTGAAAGTGGAAATCATCATTGTGAAACCTTTTTGTTTGATTGCTTCATTATCGATAAATGCATTGGTATTTTCCGGGCCCTTGAACTCTACTGATACCCTGTTTCTTCTTCCTATTCTATTTATACCGGGGATCTACAATATTCACGATATTCAGTTTCTGTACTAATTGCACGAATTTTATAGGATAGAGGGAAGTGCCAGAGGCTGGATCGGCTTCGAGAATAGATGCGTAGACTAAAAAAAGTTGTCTCCTCCGTAATTACATTTCTTATGTGTGTTTCTCTTTTAGAATTTGTATGCAAAACATGATATCTCCTACGTAGTATTGAACTTCCACAACTTACACATAACTGTCGTTGCTGTCCACTACTTGCTTGGTTCATTTTCTTGAGCCGCCGAGTTGTTGAGAGCCAACATCCAGCAAGAATGATAGACAAAGCTCTTGGCTGTAACCTACAAATCAGACATAAGCATATTTATTTTTATTCAGTTTGTATGGGTATAGAAATGAATATTTTAAAAATAATATATATAACATTAGCTTACTCGTACCACTTGTGGAGCAGTTAATTGTCGAGTTAAACTCAAACTCAAAGCATTTATTTCAATTAGACCATTACAGGCACTTTTGAAAGTCAAAGAACAAAAAAGAAGAAAGCGAAGCTACAGTCCCAGTCACAAGACATAATAACTTGTGAAAGTACTGTAGTTGCCCATTCCAAAGCGTAGATCTCTATGGAGAAGAATGGGCAAGAAACTCCATGGACACTCTTTTAAATAAAAATATGTTACAAAATCTTGGATACATCAATCGTGTTGAGAATTACTAGTATGTGAGAACGATGTAGAAATACGGGCAAGTTAAGAGCGTCCAGAGTAAAAGACGAAATCAATAATTCGAAAAAAAGTTAAAAATAAAATAATTAAAATAAACCGTGGCAGCTAAGAGATGACCAGGCACAACTGACAGCGCCCGTTCACGAACATGACGCATGTATCAGCCATCATTCAACTCAACCATATTGAAGGGAACTAAATGACCCGACACACCCGCCGCCATCAGCGTGACATTTAAGTGAGCATGACATTTACTCAACCGCCAGGGTAAATTCGCGTCAGTGTGAGATGTAGGTACTCAGTAAATGGTGGCTTTACAGTACATAGTTTTCACACATGTGCTATGCAATTATATAATACTAAGAGATTGAAACTATACAAAGCAAAGATATTTATACAATCTTCTGCAGCTTCCACAGTAACTTCACATGGTAATTTGATAGCCCCTATGGTTACTGTTAGTATTTCAATGGGTTCCAGAGTGCGTCTCCTGCGGTGCATAATATCAATGCCACAATTGACGCATCGCATAGGTTCCTTATTCCCGCTAGGGGCAATAAGATCCTGCACAGGAGCGTCAATATTCATGCCAAGGTTTTCCTTTAACAGGTTCGCTGCCACCCACAGGATAGAAATTCATTAGTAAAGCCAAATGTGTTTACAGTATTTAAACATCCAGCACGCACCTGTGCGTGCTCGGCACTGGGAATGAAATTTTCATTACCAGTGCCGAACAACGCACGGGTGCGTTATCAGTTTATTGCAAGATTTTTCGTTAATTACGAATAATACACATTCATTTATTTAAGAGTGGTTTTTATTTGTTACTTGCATATCGCTAATCAAAAAAAACTTCAAAATAAACATTAAAAAAGTATTAATTGTAATGACACACAATTATCAATCAACAAACATAGAAAATGATTATTACAGGCCAAGTTCTGAGTGGTAATTATCGAAACACAGCACACAAAGTTCAGGTTTGTCAGGACAGGTTTCACAATACCAAGGAGAGTCACAACGTTTCTTATTCTTGGTGCACTGTCGGCATGGCTTTCGCTTGAGCCGCCCGTTCGAAGTAGTTTCAGTGGCTTTCTTTATTGTATGTGTATTGCCTGACACTCGACTTCTTTGAGTACTTGATAATCTATTTTCTGTAAAATCTTCTGGCAGCAGCGCATTTATGATGTTCATTCGGTAATCATACAGAGACAATTTAGGTTGCCCTGAATACTTATTATAAATTTTCATCGAATTGATGAACAGAAGCTGGAATGTGTGGATGGCAACTTTCATATACCAACGCAAAGTTTTTCTTTCGCAAGGATAGTAAGCCAAAAGCTGGTCTTGCCTGTCTACTCCTGACATATAATCATTATACTTAGATATGGCTTCCGGCTTTTGAGAACCCATGGAGAGGGCGCCACCGAGCGTATACAAAGAATTTGCTCTGTGTTTTTAATTCCTAAAAATAGTTTAAGTGATTATATACATAAGGAAAAGTATTTATTCGAATGATTAAGTCATATGTAGTGTGTGATATTGGAGTACGCGTGAAAGACCTATCCAGTGATATAAAAATAAACAATACAATTAAGAAGCAATAACGGCTCCACATTTTAAAAAATTGCGAATAAGAGTGTGTGATGTGGTGCGAACTGTTTTGGAAATGTTATAAATACGAAGATATACTTAAAAGAAGAAAGAAAACCGTCAGAAAAGGTACATATTCATTCTAATAACACCAAAACATACAAAATTTTCCATAAAAAGTGACAGTCATCTTCTCCAATACAATACTATAAAATAGAGCCATCTATCGCATAAGACCGAAACTAAGTATCACAAAAATCGTTCAAAGAAGAACTTTTGCTACTACACGCTAGAGGTCGCTTACTCAAGTTTTGTCATACTGAACTTAGCTTAGATATCCTAAAAATAACACAAACAGAATCAAAATGGCATCTATACCTGTATGCGCTGGATGCAAAAATAAGCTACCTATAAGAGAAAATCTTATTTGTGTGCTCTGTAAATGCAGATACGATCTAGAGTGCGGCGGTGTTTCAAAAGACTACTACACTAAAAAGATGACACTAGAAAACAAAAATACATGGAAATGCCAGACATGCATCTGTAAAATACCCAAGACTGGAAACACAAACACCCCTTTACGTACTCCTAGAGGCACCGAATTAAATCAGCTATCATCTACACCACCTGAGGAAGCTAATGTCACTTTGAGAAAAAAAACAATAAATTCGAATAACGACACAACTTGCTCCGACGACCTGAGTTTCATAGGCGACACCATACCTATAGAAAATAATGATATTATTCACACAGAAGAAAATGTAAAGTCCATGAATGATACACATACGCAATTAACAATGAAAGGTTTGAGTGAACTAATAATCACTCATCTTAAAGAAAACAACAAGTCTATTATACAAGAATTACAAAACACAATACATAGAGAAATATATAATGCTATTACAGATTTAAGACAAGATTTAGATTATAAAACAAACGACTTATCAACACAGAACGACCTAAGAAAACAAGAAATAGAAAACATTAATAAAAAATTTGAAAAACTTCAAACCGAAAATGAAAAATTAAAGGAAGAAATAAGAAAGCTGGCTACAGAAGCATCAAAAGTTACACCAAATATACAAGAAAATAACTATAGAAAAATTGTACTTTACGGCCTGGCCGACTACTACAAAGAGCCTGAAAGTGCACTTCATAACAGATTAATAGAATTGTTCCGTGATATAGTCAACATAGACGTCTCAGGATATATAGAAGACCTGTACAGACTTGGAAGACCCGGTGGATCTAAGAACCGACCGCTTGTTATCGAATTTATTAGTAAGAGAATGGCTAAATATATTATTAACAATAGTACTTACTTTCAAGGAACCGGACTATTCATATCTGAATTCTTAGATGCAAATGCACGAAAGTATAGAGCACAAATGCGAGAAGAATTATTTAAAGCCAGGAAAAATGGATCCCATGCTATTATAAGAAAAAACCACCTATATATAGACGGAAAACTGATTGACATAGAAAACAACAAACACGAATACGAATACAACACCCAAGAAAATGAAATAATATTAAACAACACCAACCAGCTTTGCCAACGACCTACCATTTAAAATAATGTTCCAAAATTTTCAAAGCCTTAATAACAAGCAAGAAATACTTGAAGCATTTATTGACAAAAATCCAGGGTATAAAGCAATATGTATTTCAGAAACTTGGCTAACTCAAGAAAAGCTTGATCTCATTCAATTTTGTGGATACAAATTTGCGTCTTCCTTCTGTCGGAACAATAGAACAGGTGGCGGTGTTTGTACAATTCTACAAGAACATATCGACAGTATAAATAGAAATGATATTTCAGACATGTCTATAGAATATATAATAGAACTTTGCGCCACGGAATTACCAAAAGAAAATTTATTGATAATAACTATGTACTGGAATAGAAGAGAAGAGGAAGTATTTTATCAACAATTGAAACAAATTCTCAAATATATAAACAATAAATACTACAAACTAGATATAATAATAGGCGGCGATTTTAATGTTAATATATTATCGGATAATGTAAAAACAAATCAATTTTTAAATCTCATGCAAGAACATAATTTTACTCAACATGTTAAAAGCCCTACACGTATTACACCAAACACCGCAACATGCATAGATCTAATATTTACAAACTTTGTCTTCAAAGACATGTACACAACTACAGAAGAGCTAGGGTTTTCCGACCACCATAGTACAATATTCCATTTAAAAATACCTAAACAATCAGAAAAATATAACTGGTACACAATGAAAAGACTATTTAATAACACAAATATATTAAAATTTAAAGAGAAACTACAAAACCTAAATTGGAATGATATTCTTAAAACCAACAATAACATTAATATAAATTATAAAACATTTCATGACACACTCATCTCGATTCTAAATCAATGTATACCGTTGCGTAAAATTAAACTAAAAACAGAATATAAAAAATATTGGCTAACTGTAGGTATAAAAAAATCTTGTTTAAATAAAAGACTCCTAAAGATATTAACAACAAAGGACCGCCCGCAATTTCAACTACACAAAATACATTATATCTTAGCCCAGTAGATCCTTATGAAGTAAACACAATAATTAAAAATTTAAAAAACAAAAATTGCCATGGTATTGACGAACTTCCACCCACTCTTTTAAGACAATGCGCTGACGAATTAACCTTGCCGTTTTATATACTACTTTACCAATCTTTTGAAGAAGGCGTTTTCCCCGATTTATTAAAAAAAGCGCTTATAAAACCGATCCACAAGAAAAATATAAAAACCGACCCAAACAACTACCGTCCCATTGCTCTCTTACCAACAGCCTCAAAAATATTTGAGAAAGCCATGTGCGATCGTGTTTATGCATTTTGTGAAAAATTTAATATTTTCAATGACAGTCAGAATGGCTTTCGCAAAAACCGATCTACCGTTCTGGCTGTTTATAAATATATACAAGAAGCCCTCAATATAATTAATAAGAAAAAATACGCTGTAGGGTTGTTATTAGACATGACAAAAGCTTATGATAAGGTGCAATTTGATATATTATTAAATAAACTATATAACATCGGTATCCGCGGAAAAAGTCACGAATGGTTCACATCTTATTTAAAAAACAGAGAACAAGTTGTACAAATAGAACATTATAATCATAAGTCAAAAGAAATAGAATTAATTCGATCCCAAAACATGCCCGTAAACGCTTCTATACCACAAGGAACTGTGATAGGGTGCCTGCTATTCCTTGTTTACATAAACGACCTCCCTAACCACATCAATGAGCAATGCGTTTTGTTCGCTGATGATATCTCAATTTTAACATCATTTGATAATAATATAAATTTAAACCAAAGATTAAGTTCTATACTTGACACTGTAACACACTGGATGAACGAACACAACCTTGAAATTAACTACAATAAGACAAAAATAATAACGTTCCACCCCCGACAAAAAGTACCTTTAAGTATAAATTTCAAATACAACGGATCAAAATTAGAAGCTGTAAATAAATTCACCCTTTTAGGCCTGGACATAGATTCACACATAGATTGGAAATCACATATTCAAAAAGTAAGAACAAAATTATCCAAGTTTTCATACGCCCTCCGAGAAATCAAGAAAACAACAGATCTCAAAACAGCACTAGTAACATATTACGCGTACGCATTTGCATGGCTCAATTATGGAGTTATATTATGGGGAAATAGTACAGACGCGCCTACATTATTCACTCTGCAGAAAAAAATGATTAGAATTTTAATTAATATCAAAGAGACAGACTCCTGTAAACCTTATTTTAAAAACCTAAAAATATTAACCCTGCCCTGCCTATACATACTTGAAAGGAGAATGGGCAAAATGGTACCCGGCTCCAATAGATATGATTGTAGTGTCGTTTAAAAGGTCTTACCAAAACGAACAATATTTACTATAGCCGCCAGTCTCAAATCTGATTGCGTTTGGAGATAAACGACAGTCCTACTGACTAATAAAAACCCTGTTTCTTCGGTTGCCCTTTGCGTTCCAGGGCCACGGTAACCTGTTTAGACAGTCCCGTGGCCCCGGCGGTAAACATACATATACGAGTATATTAGGTACCACTTATCTATGTAAGAAAATGAGTACCTAGGTAATATTTTCTGCATTTCCGTTCATGTTTTCTATTAATAACGCTTTTACGTAAGACTTTGCCATGCACCCCTCCTTACAACTCGAGCCCCGATGCTCCCGAGCGGGGTGTGCGCGGGAGCAGTAGGGGAGGCGTCGGCGTCCGCATCAGTCGCTCGTTTGTTTTGCACTCGTGACGACGTTTAGCTGCTGTTTGAGTTTCTTTTGTGCTTTCATAACTTGTAAAGATGTAGCGAGCTGAGAACTGCATTAGGTATATATCTTACAAAACTGCGTACCGGGGAGCCAGATGAAAGACTTGCGACATTATTATTAACATGTCACAACGAAAGCTTGAACGTTTGTTGGTTATTGTGAGGGAGTGTCTCAATAACAATTATGTCGGGCTGCATTTGGGAGTGGGTCACATTGTCCTACAGTTAACACAAGCTTCAGAATCTACTGAAACCTTTCCTACTTGTATGTACTGATGGATACATATTAGATGTAATGGGCCCATACGCTGCAACAAAAACAGATGCGTAAATAATGGGCGACATTATGAATGATGGAGAACATCCACTACACAGTTTACTCCAAACAAACGATGCTTTTATATTAGATCGAGGTTTTAGGGTCAGCTTGGACCTCATTGATGAATGTGGGTATGAATCCTATGTCCCACCAACACAGAACCGCCAAGAGACACAGCTGACCAGTGAACAATCCAATGAAGCTCGATCGGTAACGCTATGCCGGTGGGTTGTGCAATGGAAGTGGTAAACAGCCGGTTTAAAAGTGATTTTAAGCTCTTGCGGCAAAAATATTTGAATAAGTCACTGCCCAATATGTTCACTTATTTTAAGATTGCCGCAGCTAAATCACTTCCACCAACCCATCGTGGATAGCATACACGCAGGCAAATTCGTGAATATCATAAGGCAGAAAATAGATACCCCGAATCTTCTGCATATGTATGTAGAGAGAAAACGGCTCAATCACAGAAGAGTAGATTTTCAGAGGTTGGAAGCAAGCCAGATAGAAAACTTCCCTTCAATGACGGAGGAGGATATAATTCTACTAGCGCTAGGTACATACCAACTCAAGCTGGCAAGATCTTACTGTGCCGAGCATTTGTCAAATGGTCTGTATATAAATGAAACGTACAGAGAGGGAGGGCTAGAAGATCTGCCAGACTATGGCATACACGAAGATGCCTGGCTTTTGCGTGGACGAATCCAGTCGCGACATGTCCGTATAAAAACATATTTTTGTTATATATTGATCAACAGTGCAAATAATACTGTCCAACATTATTGCGCATGTTTAACCGGGCGACGTACGACGGGCACTTGTGCACATATAGTGTCCATCGTATGGTACCTAAGTTATGCGAGGCATAAGGGATTTACTGCTTTCTATCTTTCTATCTTTCCTTGTTGATAACGATATGTGATGTTTTAAATCTACTCACTAACTAATACTCAAATATATGATTTTTATTTGAAAAACGTTTGTTTTCTTACTTCTTTCAATAATGGAAGCCTAAGTGTGTTATATCATTGTCTAATTCTATCTTATTCTAGCTTTCTTTTACTAATATGAGTAGTTTGTAGTAAATTCTCATTTATAAAACTTAGTGAATTACTGCTATCCAAACGTGAATAGGGACTGGCGCCATGGTAGACGTTTTTCTGCATCAAAATGTCTTTTCAATGATATATTAATGATGACTATTGGAGCGGGTACCACGTTCCATATATTTTTGCCCATTCTCCTTTGTAAATTTGTAAGAAAATATCCGCAATTCTACACCAAAAGAGGAGATATACAAACAAAAATTACACTTAGACATGAAAATAGAATAAACATACCCACTTCACGATTAAAAATGCACTCTTCCAGTACATTTGTTATGTCCATTAAAATCTACAATAAGTTACCGGAATACATAAAAAATATGAATAAAAATAATATCTTCATCAATAAATTAAAAGAATTTCTAATAACCAAAAGCTACTACACCATTGACGAATATTTTAACGATAAATTTCAACAGCAATAAAAACTATTTTTACATAATTCTATTATCATTGTTAATAATTTCGTGCAATATATAATATAAAAATACATAAATATAACTTCAAACCAAATATATAAATATGTACCATAAAAAGCAAAAAGTATGTATAACTATTTTAGTGATATGATTTTATTATTATGTTTTGTGCATTATATGTAATTATTTAGTTTCTCATGAATAATTTAATTTTAATTTTAAGCTTTTTAAGACTGACATTTTAACTTTAAGTATATTGACATTTCTCTTTTCTAATATTTTTAATTATTTTGCTTTAGTTTTCATGTGATTTTTTATTTTTGCCATGTTTGAATTAGGTACACTTTATTATTTTGTTTTAAACTTTTGGGAATATGTTACCCTAAATTTTGCTGTGCCCTGACAGGGTCTACAACGGCTCTTAGCTCTAAGCCATTTGTTAACACCATGTTTTTACCTTGTAGAATGCAAATAAATGAATATGAATATGAATATGAGTAACCTGACCACGTTTATTTGCGACTGGAACCATTCTGTCTTCATACTGGGTAGTAATATATGACACAGCACGTTTGTCTTTCCACATGCCAACATGAACTCCTTCCCGAAACATTGAGCAATTTTCCCCTTTTTTTATTTTTTTTTTCATTACTTCGGGAGGATTTTCTTTCAAATCTTTTCGCAGAGTCCCTGTGCAATAGGTGTTGTTTTCAAGCAGCTTCTTCGCCAAACCGAAACTATTATAATAATTATCCATATATAACTCATGGCCATTATTTAATTTCCCCTGAAGTAGCTCCATTACCACTTTCTCAGCGTGACCTTTTCCGGTGACTTCTGTATCTTTTCCACCTGCATACACTCGGAACTTTAATATCAAACCATCTGGTTCGGTGAGCATATATAATTTGATGCCGTACTTGTGGCGTTTGTTTTTTATAAACTGGCGAAAACTCAGACGCCCTCTCCACAACACCATACTTTCATCAAGAGATAATTGTTTTCCAGGATAGTAACATTCAGTCATCTTGTTGTTGAAGTAATCAATGATACTTCTTACTTTGAACAGGGGGTCATCACTCTCTTCCTCTGACGTAAAATGCAAACATCTCATTATAAGGAGAAATCTATTCCTGCTCATTTGTTGTCCAAAAATAGGCATTGAAAATAACCTGTCTTTTTTCCAGTAATCTTGTAGACGACTGAGTTGAATAGTTCCCATGTGGAATAGCAAACCAAGAAATATTTTTAGCTCAGGGACGATGATCGGTTTCCATCCAGTTATTCTCGAAAAATCTCTTCGTCTGCCTGGTGTTTCCCTAATTGGTCTATTATTTAGTAACCTCTGTGCCTGAGCGTTTGTCTCTGTACAAATCATCGACAAAAAATCTTCGGAGAAAAAGAAATTAAAATAATCTATAGGGTTTACTCCTGCAACTTCGCCGTAGAATTGGTTTGATTTAGTAAAATCAATCTTAAGCATTTCACCTGTTGTGGTCCAATCGGTCATCGAGCTTAGTTCAGAGGGTTGGTTATGCTGAACTTGCTCTTCAGTGCCTGATAGAGTTGGTGAGCTTGTTTCTAGGTCTTGATTCTGAGCTATAGATGACGATAATCGGGGTCTGGGAGGTTGCAATATAAAATTTGATAGGTTTACCTCACCTTCACTGTCTGATGCTGACTCCTCCTCATCAGGTTGATAGTCGTCCTCCGAATCGTCATCGTACAGTGTCTCCTCTATATCACTGTCATCCAGAGGCGTAAAAACTTGTTTTCGACGCCTTTTCGACCCAGAAGGGCCTTCTCCACAGTCCATTTTTTATTATTTTTTACTAGCACGTAAAAACAAAACCGTTCAAGATACAAAAAAACCACAAACACGTAACGAATTTTTGAAATTTCAAGCATAGTGCCGCTTTAAATACAACGTACCAAGACGTATGCCTGCACTGCACTGATTCTTTAAACTTTACTAGGCGCGAACACGCACCGGTGCGTGTTCGGCCCCCCACTTCGGCAGTGCCCCTCGCACCGGTGCGTGGATGGCAGCGAAGCTGTTAACCCTTACATGCATGATTTTTTTATTATTTAAAAAAAAATTGTATCCTGTTCTTTGGAAGCTGTAAAAAGAGGGAAAAATAATAAAAACAATAATAATTAACATTTTCAAACATAACTCGGGTTGCATTCGATGTCATGTCAGAGGATGCCTTAACTTCAAACGATTTTGAATGTTCCAGGATTGAACCGGATTGTGAAAGTTGGGGTGTCTTGGGGGTCTTGTCAGAGGATTGGTTAACTTCAAACAATTTAGAATGTCGGGGTGTTGAACTGGATTGTGAAGTTCTAGGAACTTCTCAATCCAGTTACTACTAGTCTACTTGTCTTTGAGGATTTGTTAACTTCTACGTCTGTCGACGACTGCTTTAGGTGGTCTTTTATATGGGAACACCACTAATGGCGGACATATTTTCCCAGAAGCAGTCATTACCACCAGCACTGTAATATTTTCTTTCTCATTGCCTTTCTGGACAACATATAATATACGTTTTTATAGCCTTTAGAAGCTAGAACCTTCCCTGATTTAGGAGACAATGAAACACCAGTGTCATCAGCGTTAAGAATACGACTCGGATCATCTAAAATGTCTAATGCATTTCGTTCAGCCAAGAAAGTGTGTAAGTCTGCAAACCATTTTCGAATTGAGCTTTCCTTGATGGCTTCTCGCGCTTTATTAATAGCTTCTGGCTCTCGGATGCTTATAAGCTGAGATACCATCGTATACCAGGTTTACCTCCTAGAAAGCGATGGTCTATGCCCAGTTCTATTGCAATCTGAGCCACCGTATCCAGATCATATTTGTTGATCGGAATTCCGGCTTTCGCCTACTTAATTATCCAATCAACGGTTTTCTTTTCTCCATCAAAACCAAGAATAGGGTCTGGGCCAACTTTTCTTCTTTTATCAGCAACACGACAGGAAAGCCTGTCCTGTACAGTGGATCTTGGAACTCCATACTACCGGCATGCTTCGCTGATGCCGCGAATGTTGCTGCGTATATCTGAAAGAGCGCTAGCCAGTACTTCTTCACTATAAGTAAACCTTCGGGAAGGCTCTTCATTTTTCTTCCTTTAGTGACAGGTACCAACTGAAAAAAAAACAAGCACTACAACCAAATGTACTCATTGGCATAACATATAACCAGTAAATAAGCTTGAATAAGCAATCATAGGGAGTTGCTTCGCCCCCCGCGGTTAAAAAGTAGGATATGTATTAATTTAGAGTAAGGCTATCTCTATGCCAAATTTCATTCAAACCTATCTAGCGGTTGCATAGAGGAGAAACTAACATAAAGTCACAAACAAATATAACGGTCAAAAAAAGGGTTACATTTGTACCATTTATCGGCCGCCTTTAATTTCTTAGGCCGAAAAAAGGTTTTGATTTTACTGGTTATCGCCCGCTAAACCTTCGGTATTTTTGAAGGTATTTTTGATGGTAGGTAATATCTTTGAAAATATGAGGTTTACTGGCGGCCGGAAACTAGTTGTAAATTCACAAAATTCTAGCTGTTCACAAATGCAATTTGTGTAATGGAATTTATAATGATGAATTTAAGGTTTCCGCAATAAATGCAAAGAGAAATGACATAAATAAACCGGTTTTGGGACCACCCGGTCGGAAAGTAGATTTTGCAATTAATCGTAACGTATTGTCCGACCACCAAAAATATCACAAATTTTGAAAAGTTTCATGCGTTTGGGCACTTAAATATTGAAATTAAACATGCTAAATACACACAAACCAAATCAATCATTAATAAACCAACAGTAACGCTTAAAAACTTACCTTTGAAAGTCAATCCACCTGCTATTTTTTTCGCTAAATTTGACACGCGTCCACCCACCAAATTTTAATTCGAAATTCAAATTCTCATTTCGAAAATTTCGAGGTCATGGCATTGGATTATGCACCGTGAACTTCGTCCGGATCGAAAGGCGCGAAATTAGAAAGAACCGGCCTATAACACTGTCTATTATTTAAAATAACGTGCGAAGTGGTCGAAAAGGGGTAGTAGCCGGTAATCTGGTATGTTTACCCTACCAAAATTTATTTGGTTAAGGCTCCAACCACGTTTACGTTTTTTGCAATTTGCACGCCAGTGCTAGGTTGTGTGTTGATTAAAATATTATTAAGAAGTATAATCATCAAAATCATCAATACAACCCTCCAAGTTCATAAAGGTGTAGGAATGACTTTTTCTGTTTTTTTTTGGTTCCTACAGCTTTATGAACTTGGAAGGTTGTATTGATAATTTTGATGATTATAATTCTGTAACTACATACGTCTTACAGGTGCGAATAATATTTTAATCGTCATACAACCTAGCACTGGCTTTATGAACTTGGAAGGTTGTATTGATAATTTTGATGATTATAATTCTGTAACTACATACGTCTTACAGGTGCGAATAATATTTTAATCGTCATACAACCTAGCACTGGCTTTATGAACTTGGAAGGTTGTATTGATAATTTTGATGATTATAATTCTGTAACTACATACGTCTTACAGGTGCGAATAATATTTTAATCGTCATACAACCTAGCACTGGCTTGCAAATTGCAAAAAAATTAAGAAAAATTGTATTTACCCTGGAGCATTCATCTTAATTAACTCTGTACAATTTTGTCTATTCTAATATATAGACTATTACATGTGGCATAATATTATATTTCCCATGTCGTTGGATTTTACCATATAAGTCATCATAACTTTCAAATAAATTACTATTTTTTCTTGTAGCAGTGAGCCCTGTAATGTCCAACACTTTTGGGTTTCGAAGCGGGTTCATATTCTATTAAAGACAGAATTGTGTACTCCTTATTACTTGGCGCACACGTCATGAAGTTCATAAATGATAATATCTTTAACATTGTATCTGAATGATATATTTCCAGCGCAACAAATATGTTACTCTGGAGTAAATTCTGTTCTTATACATGATTCGCAAGCTTCTTGTAGGTGGTTGATACCTTTAGTATTTATTATATCCAAGTTCAACGGCAAGTATTGCAATTGTAAAATTTGTTTTCATCTGCATGATTTGTGCACATACTATTAGAGCAAACTCTTTGCCTTGTATTGCAATTGTAAAATTTGTTTTCATCTGCATGATTTGTGCACATACTATTAGAGCAAACTCTTTGCCTTATAGCTAAAACGAATAAGCTACTTGTACATATTTCAGCTAATATTTTAGTCGTATTACATGAACAGTCAACTACGTATTGGGTTTTTGACTGTTTAAAAAATTGAAGGAGCAATTTCGCTCTCAGGTCATATAATTTTTTACCACAATTCTTGGCATTCGAAAATGTAAATTCTGTAATTAATGATAACAAATCATGAAATTCTCCTTTATTAATCTGTGCATCTACAGAGTCCCTAAATTTTTGTCTATCTTTGTAAGCTATCGCAAAGATTTGTGAAACAGAATCAAAAGCACAAAGCATGTGTTTGTTATTATAGTCCTGTTCTCAGCGGTTTTAGAATTTGCCACGTTGCCGTTTTGTAAAATATAAATTGGTTTGGGTTTTAAACTTCTGGGTGTGGATACGGCTAGCCCTCTCCAATTCTCAATTTTTATCGGGTTATCTTGAAAAACTGACTGCCTCAAAATTCTTATTTTCGCACTTCAAGGGGTTAGGTTTTGGCCTTTTATTTTCTGTCCTTTGTGTTCGCACACTTTGTTGAGCTCGTTTGCTTGGATCTATTCTGTGCAAAACGTCACCGGAACTAAGTTTTACAGCTCCATTTATAAAACAATGGTGCTGTACTAAAAACTCGTCTAATCTTACGCGTTGGTTTTTTTGGATAAAATTATCTTAAGGAATGCAGTGCGCCATAGCATACAAAGATAAGATTGTATTTTTGTCAAACTGTAACGCACTTCTGGCTTCATGACGCAATTTTCTTAAATTGGGTAATTTTGGGAAAGTTGTTGGCTTTTTTGGATAATCTATAGTCATTACCTCGTTTGCCATCGTGTGTTGAACTTTTAAAGCTTTTTCGTATATTAACTTTTCTTTGATTCGGTTTACTCTATCAGAAGTAAGTCTGTTTTTAATTAGTGGGTCATGAGGATCACTTTTGTTGTAATTTTTTAATTTACAAGTAACCTTTACGCAATTTTTAGGTGGGGAGGATATATTCAATGACAGTAGCGCGTCACATTGGGTACACCTACTTGTACATTTGATTTAATTAAAGTTAAGATCAGCAGGTACATAACTATTACTGAAAGCAAATGTACACTCTATATTACTTAAAAAATATATTTGGTCTTGAATTTCGTTAGTCCACTTTTTAGGTAGGAGACGGTAAACTGAATTTTGTGGTACGATGTTCGAATATTCTGCAAGGCTCATTTGAAATTTTAATGTAGGGGTCAGTATTTTCTTTTTCTTCAAATAGGTTTATACAGACATCGAAATCAAAAAAATATGTTTTATTTCTTGTAATACATATTTGTATGGCTTTAATGGCCATATTGTGGAAAAGGCTGATGATGACTGTTTTATGATTCTATCAAATTCAAAATTGCTTGCTAGTAACAATTACTTTCTTTTTTAATCGCTCGTAAAGTTTTTGTAAAAGAAAAATAAACTTAACACTCAACTTTAAATGGCTATAAAAAAAAAACTAAAAGCGTTAGGGATCTTCGAATTCTTTTAAAAAGTTATCTAGTCTGTCCCCTTTCCAACGGTATGCCATATGTAAAAAAAAAACGTTTATTACCTTTTCTTTTTTAACTAAATGTGTAATCGAGTCACTAGGCTGATATTCGATATTACAGTAAGAACGGTAGTTTTAGTATAAATAACCTGCCTCAAGTAAGTAGATAGATACTGTTATCTTACTATTACGTTATGTCCTATCTCTTTCTTAAACAGGGTACCAACTTTTCAAGAAATTGAAATTAAAAAAAAATAACATTTGTTAAGAAATCACAAATCTTGTTCGAATTGTCCGCAACTGTTGCGAGTCGCAAAAAAACGCGCGGCATCTTTGTCTTGTTCCGTCTGTAGTTGTGCGTAAACTTTTTTCGGTTTTGATAGTTACGAAAGCCGCATCAATGCAATGGACTAAATCATTCCTAGTCTCAACTTCCGTGGCGTAGATTATTTCTTTGGCTCCATAGACGTAAAAATCTAACGGAGTCTGGGGAACGTGAAGGCCATAGAATAAGGCCATCCCTCCCAATCCATGATTCTGGAAATTCGTCATCTGGAGGTACTCCCTGACAGTTAAACTGCAATGAGCGAGTCAACCGTCTTGTTGAAATACAAAATACCTGTCTTCACTGAAAATTGGCAGCTTAGCTAACAATAATGGGAAGTCTGTTCGGTGGGATGGCCCTATTCCATGGCCTCCACGTTCCCCAGACTTAACTCTGTTAGATTTTTACGTCTAGGGATGAGCCAATAAATTGTCCACGCCACGGAAGTTGAGACTAGGGATAATTTATTCCAACGCAATGATGCGGCTTTCGTGACTATCAAAGCAGAAATACGTTTACGCACAACTACAGTCGAGATAAGACGAAGATGCCGCGCGTGCATTCGCAACAGTGGTGGACAATTCGAACAAGATTTGTGATTTCGTGACAAATGTTCTTTTTTTTAATTTCTAATTCTTGAAAAGTTGGTACCCTGTTTTAGAAAGAGATTGGAGACTACGTAATAGTGAGATAACAGTATCTATCTACTGAAGCGTAGGAGAGTTGGACCTATTGGATGGATACAAAGAAACTCACATACACTTTAAATAATATATTTAAAAAGGTCGAAAGGTCACAAAGCCCTTCGCAAATTTTCCCGTATTACGGAGGTAGGCGCGCTAAGTACTGCCCTGGCGTTCGCGTAGCTGTAGGCACGCTGATGCCGAGGAGCAGGACCTGCAGGGTTGGCAGTGAACGTGGTAGATGAGCGATGCCGGTGGGGCGGCGTATACCAGCAGGAGTTGCTCGACGGTAGCAGTGACGCCACCCAGTGACGCGGCAGCGGTTATTCGGGTATAATAACCCGGTCGGGAAAACCCGTACGTTACCTGGAATTTTAATTCTAGAATGTGAATCTTGGGTTTCTCTGCTTATCCTCTCCTGACGGTGACCACGGCAGCGTAAGCGAAGCGTAGGGATATGTACCAAAAGCGCTTAAGGCGCTTTTGGTACATATGTGTGGAGGTCACCTTCAGAAGCGGAGTTTACAGGAATAGTGGAAAAAAGGGAGTGAGAAGCACTTTAAAATACAAGAATTACGTACATAACATTGATGTAGCAAAGTTTAATGAATATAAGTTAGATGGTAGAAAGTAAAGATGAAACATTAATGCAAGTCATTGTCCTTGACATGACCATTGCAAAGCACTGCGTGAATATGTCAACACTTATAGCTAGTTTCTTCATCAACAGCGAAATCAGTCGGTAAAAGTATTAACTATTACTTGACCATTACTGATATTATAGCAAATGTGTTTCTTCATCCAAGTAACAGCTAACGTAAATTCGTAATTACCCCAATAAATCGTGGGGAGGTTTTTAACACATGACAACACCGCAATATCACTGTCAAGTAGTGCCAAAAGTCAAATGTCAGTTCTTTAAAAACGAGCGACTGATTTTATTGAAACTGAATTGTTATCAACTAAAACACTTTAAAATGGAGCTTTTTGGAGTTAATGAACAACATTTGAAAATTAATTTGACGACCAGGTATGTTGTCTTTATTATTAACTCAAGGTGACCTGAATTTTATATCAAAACTATATGTCTTTGAAAGCTAATGGACATGTGTATTCTCCCCATGTTGACCTATGGTGCACAAACTTGGTATTTGATTAACATCCAAACGTCCAAACTCAAGGTTTGCTAACGTGCTATGGAGCGCAGTATCTTGGGTGTGAAATTAACACGTGGACGGCCAGACAATAGACACAATGGAAAATGTATTGTTTGAGGTCTCCGGTGACCGGAGCGGCAGTGAAGATGTTAACAGATCGTGTTCGAAACACTACACTCCGCTTCAAAACGCAAATCGTTGATGTTACTCAAAAAGCTGCCCAACTTAAATGGGACAATATAGGGCTAGCCATAAGAATAATATATGTGTTGTTTGGTATAAGTTTCTCTCCTTTGCAAGCTGTACATAAGCTTTTTATGTTTTATGTGTTTTAATTAATTGTAATGTTTTATTATTTACAGTGACAGATCTTCCAACTTCACTAATGAAGACATTGAAAATTTGAAGATATTAATAAATAAACATGCAAAAGTAATATTGAACAAAAAAACCAATGGCATAGCAATAAACCAAAAAGACGAAACTTGGGAAGTAATTAGTAATGAATTTAACGCTTGAAGCAATACTTACCGCAGTGTCAAACAATTAAAAAGTAAGTGGGAATACCTAAAAAAACCGGCCAAGTGCGAGTCTTACTCGCACACAGGGTTCCATAGCCCCAAACAATATTTTGAACTGTCATTCATTAGTTAGTAGTATTAGTTGTAAACATCCACTCAACCGCAAAACTAAATTGGTTTTTCATAGTATGTTAATGAAAAACAAAGTTACTGCTGCAGTTTGATGAAAAAGTCCCATATCTCAAGAACTAAACATCATATCATATTGAAACCAATTTTCGTTGATAGTTTTTTTTACGTTCTACAAACCTAAATATTTACAGAATTTTTCTCCTCTTACTTTAGAAATTAGAGGGGGGGGACACACATTTTACCACTTTGGAAGTGGCTCTAGCGCAAACTATTCAGTTTAGAAAAAAATAATATTAGAAACCTCAATATCATTTTTGAAGACCTATCCATAGATACCCCAACGTATGAGTTTAATGAAAAAAAAAATTTTGGTATTCAGTTCTATGTATGGGGAACCCCCAAAATTATTATTTTTTCTATTTTTGTGTGAAAATCTTAATGCGGTTCACAGAATACATCTACTTACCAAGTTTCAACAGTATAGTTCTTATAGTTTCGGAAAAAAGTGGCTGTGACATACGGACGGACAGACGAATCTATAAGGGTTCCGTTTTTTGCCATTCGGCTACGGACCCCTAAAAAGTGCAAGGAAGGAGGTTGGGAAAATGAACCGATTGCGTCAGCAGACTGGTGGAGGCCCACCACCACCTCCATTATCTACAACCAATGAATGGGTGGCTGGCCTCCTAAAAGAGTCTGCTTCTGGACTCGGCTCTCATTATGTTGGAGATATCTCTTCAAACATAGTTGTTGAACAACATCTGACCCGAGTTTATGCTTCAGTCAATGTGATGGATATCAGTACTGATGTGGTTGCAGTACAGGATGTCGACATTGCTGAAAATGTTGAACAACCATTTACGCCTATAACTTCTAAAAATAAGGCAGTTAGAAAAACGTTAAATGCCACACCCCATCTCACAAGACGGTCTTTTTTGGAACTAGCTGATAAGAAAAAAGAGTTGGTTGAACTTAAAACCAAAAACATAGAGAGCAAATATGAAAGTTCTTTAATCCATCTCAGAGAAGAAAAAGTTCGATTGGAGATGGAATTGTTAAGGAAATCATTTGAAAATGATGAAAATAGGAAACAAGAGGTTCATGACTTGCACGTGATAAAAATTAAGTTAGAAATTGATATTTTAAGCAAGAAAACAGAATAATGGTTTTTTTAATAAAGTTTTATTTTAAATATTTTTATGGCTCTTTAATTTTTTTTATATTTCAAACGTACAGATAATCTTCATAGTAGGTTACAGTAGAAAAACAGATTTGGTTTTTGTTTAGTTGAACGGCTGTTCGCCATCCAAGCATATTAGCAGTGGGGAGGTGGAGGGATTCACGCCTCGGAACTGGTCCAATGGCTTCATCTCCTGAGTCTTCTTCCTCAATGCCCTCTGCTATATCTTGATCTCCTGCGTCCTCGATCGGGATGTCTCGTCGCGGGGCACGGTGTACTGCCGGACGGTCATCTGCTCTCTGGAGCTCTGCTTGCGGCAGAATTCCTGGTGGCATTTGAAAATCACCTCCACGGTTTATCGTAGAAGCAATATCACTGATGTCGCGTGAAAACGACAGCGCTGGCGCTATCAAGGATTCATATTCGCGGTGACTCAAATGGTTCACCTCACCGAAATGACCTTGCGGACTGGGCTCTTCGGCCGAGAGGTAATGCTTCACCCCTGCGCCGTCTGTAAAATCGCCCATGCCTGACAAATATGTGGCGGTTCCTGCCCCAAAGATGGTTTCGTAACCATTAACGAAGTGAATCAATCTCTCCTGATCATGATTCGCTTTACCATGCTTTTGCGCAATTATGGCGACGTGGTACCACCATAGAACATGGTGATAGTACGCGTAAGCGCTGGCCGGTATCGTTTTGGCTACATACTTATCACAGTCCGAAATCGCGTTATACTCGTGATCTACTAGAGAAACGTACCCTGCGGCATCTGCCCTGAATTCCTTAATTGCCTCTTCAGAAGTAAGGCCTCTTTCGCCTTCAAGAACTAAGCTGTCGAGCCAAAGCGGATCGTTAGTTAAAGGTGTTGATGTGGTTGATAAACGTGATGGCTTCGGTAATGACCGATCAGCTGTAAGTTGCGGTCTTGGTCGCTGAAATGGTTTCTTCTTCTTTGAAGTAATAGGGAGGGGGGGGGGGGGTCGCTTGAGCGCGTAGGTTCGGGTTGTGTTATCATACTGACAATACTCCTTTTCTTATGATCTGGGATACATAAAAATATTTATTTGTTCTGTATGGTGTCGGACGTAAAGAATAGCACCATCCCATATCTTCCCGTGAGTGTCGTAAGAGGCGACTAAGGGATTTGCCAGAGAATAGACAGCTGCGTTCTCTGTGCTTTTGTAACAACCGTACTGCGATCGCCAACCCGCCTGCCAAGCGTGGCGATTATGGCAAAACCCTCTAAAATGTCAATGTGGCGACACTTGGGGGAGGCCTATGTCAAGCAGTGGACGTCTTTTGGGCTGAAATGATGATGAGTAGATTATTTGACTGACCTGTCAAAGTAATTTTGAATTAAATTACTGATAATAGTTTGCCCATTCCTATTATCTATCTGTAGAGTTAGGAACATTACTATCATCATTCCTTATTTCTATCTGGATTGGTAAATCTGGTTAAGGATCATTTCTTTCCCGAAATATGTTATGAAACACAGCTGTGGCTATAACTACAGCTTCTATGCGGTTTTGTTTTAATCTTAGCTTTGAGCCAATACATGGGAATCGTCGTTTCCATACTCCATATGAACGCTCAACTGTATTCCTTGTTTTAATGTGACTCTTATTATACAATATTTCTCCTGGGGTTGAAGGATTTCTAAGGGGTGTCAACAAATATCTTTCTGCTGGATATCCGGAGTCTCATAGCAAAACCTAGTCTCTATACTGGCCACGCTCAAATAACTATTTAACATTGCTGTTGTTAAAATAGTACTGTCATGGGATCCATCAGGCCAACGACAAACTATTTTTAGTTTTGCATCACATATTGTTTGAACGTTGTATGAAAATACACCTTTCCTATTTCTATATAGCTCTGCCCTTTCGCCGCCAGCAACATATTAAATAAATTAAAAAAACTCATAAAATTTACAAGATATGTTTTCTATTTCTTCATTTCTTGGCATTTGTATAAACATCCCTGCTAAAGAAGCTATAGCGTGTGATACTTGGAAAACGCATTTACATACGGTACTTTTATGTACGCCAGCTATATCGCCGACAACTTGTTGCATTGATCCAGTTGCATAAAATCGTAAAGCCAGCAATAATTGTTCTTTCACAGATAGAGCTTTATTCCTGTAAATCATCAAAAGGTAATGAATTAAGACTATTCTTGACATTCCCAAGGAGAGATGTTTTGTGTAAATAAGACCTGCGAGAGCTGCTTTCCTAAAATAGGTACATTAGGTAGTTAATTCTATAAGTACTGGTATATAAACTTACTTATCTGTGCTTGGCGTCAGTTTATCTTGTAACATTATGCTGAGGTATGTAACTGTTTCCTTTGAAATTCTGTATCGGAACAGAAAATCAGCGTCGTCCCATAAGAAATGGTTTTTGCGAATATTAAACTTTTTACGCCCACGCGTTAAGTAACTTACGATAAGTTCATCGTCTGATGAACTTGAACTTTCACTGGACGAAAATACCAAGAAATAATCCAAACGGACTTCCTAGTCAATAAACACTTTGTACCTATTATTCATAATAGAGCGACGTTACACGTAACTGTCTCTGTCACACTAACACCTTACGGGTACTAGCTGTCTCACTTTCTCCAAGCTATACAAAGCGACTCCTTGCGACACGACGTCAGCGGATGCCGCGGGGCCAGAGGTATATGCAGGGGTGTAGGGGGGCGAAAAAAGGGAATCTTCTATTAAGGTGAATGTTCCAACCAGCCCAATTCAAATTTTCTTACGTTTTTTGCAATTTGCAGGCCAGTGCTTGGTTTTATGTTGATTAAAATATTATTCGCGGCTGTAAGACATATGTAGTTACAGAATTATAATCATCAAAATCATCTATACAACGCTCTAAGTTCATAAAGCAGTAGGAATGACTACGACTTTATGAACTTGGAGGGTTGTATTGGTGATTTTGATGATTATAATTCTGTAACTACATATGTCTTACAGCCTCGAATAAATATAAAGACAAATACTGGCTTTTTATTTATATACAAAAGAGAACAACCTCTTTTTATAGTAGGTACTCATCACACATTTCATGAACTATATTTTTTTGAATTATCGGGACCAATCAAATTTTGGGTCAAAGACGATGGATGTATTTCTTTCGTCCCCACATAAAGTACTGGATGTATTTTAATGAAATTTTGAATGGAGAAGATAGCTTACCTTGGAATAGCACTTAGGCTACTATTTGTATTGTACTTAATCATGTGTAAGGTCATAGAAACAGCTATATAATCCAATAACAACTTTATTCTAGCTGTCCCGCGTAACTTCGTCTGCGTCACATTTTCGCCGTTTTTGCAACATTTTTCATTGCTGCTCCGCTCCTATTGGTCGTAGCGTGATGATATATAGCATATGTCCTTCCCGAGATTGAAATCTATCTTCTTTCCAAATTTCATTAAGATCCGATCAGCCGTTTAGTCATGAAAAGGTAACAAACAAACAAACATACTGACAAACAGAGTGACTTTCGCATTTATAATATTAGTATGTTGGAGTGGAGGATACGTCTTATTCTTTCAAATTTATTGACATCAGGCATCGCTTTTATTATTGCCTCAAACCCATGCTTATTAGCCCAGTATCCACGTACACTCGGATAGTGGTTGATGCTCATATAAATAAAGATTCCCAAATACTTTCTCAGTTCCACTAATGTCATAACTTCGGGTCGATCAGGTTTATTTTGTACAGAATATTTGTTTGTTTCACTAACTATATGTGCTAAAAATTCAGCAGTAAAATAATGTGAAAAGAACTGGAATGGTGTCTGAAGATTCATCAAACATTCAGGATAAGCATCAGAACCATGAAATGTTGTAAGATTTTCATTGAGAGTCATAGACTGATTTTTCCATATCAACCTCTGAACATCTAATGATTGTACTGGTGTAGTATTGCCGTTTGAGGGAAGAGCATCTTCAACAACTAAAGGAGGATCGGGAATTATTTCCTCGTTCAGATCATTATCAGCAGCCTCAGCTTCATCATCATTTTCCAAAGCAGCTAACAAATCTTGTTGGGCAGGATAAAAATCAAGATCATCACCATCTGACTCGCAATCGTCTTCGGAAATGGCGCCATCTTCAAGTTGTTGTAACCAAAATTCGATGTCACCATCTCTCTGATTATTTTTTGCCATTTCTACAAGAAAATAACAACCGCATGCATACTAAACCAAAGCAAAACAGAAAATAAAAATAACAAATAAAATTCGTAATTTATACCGTTAGTGCACGTTGTCCCATTTTTGCATCAAAACAAAAAAAAAAGCTTTCTCTTCACATAACAGTTACAGAATATTGAATATAGCAAAGGAAATTAGATAAATAGGAGTCTTACCTTTAGAAAATATTTTTTGTTGCACGAAATCACGAAATATCTCCCAGATAAACGTTCTCATGGGAGATTTCAACGTTAAAGTGGGAGTACAGAATTGCGGTGAATCGGTAGTAGGATCCTATGGGTTTACCAGCAGAAATCAGGGGGGCAAATGCTTGTCAACTTCCTTGAGAGGGAGGGGCTTTTCTTGATGAATACCTTCTTTAAGAAACAGCCTCAAAGGAAGTGGACGTGGCGAAGCCCCGACGGTGTGACGAAAAATGAGATAGACTTCATCATGACGGATAAAAAGCATGTATTTAGAGATATCTCGGTGATCAACAGGTTCAATACCGGTAGCGATCACAGACTTATTCGTGGCTCTCTAAATATTAACTTCAAGCTGGAGCGAACCCGTTTGATGAAGTCTAGGCTACGTCCAAATACGAACGCGTTTTTGCAAGATGCGGCGTACGGGCAAGAAGTCTAAACTCTGAGGAGACTCTGGAGCTTATGACGGAACGGCGTGTAAACCCACCCATCACTTCGGCAGAACTACAGGCACTGAATAAAATCATTAGGAAATTGGTACGACGCGACCTTTGATGCTCCAGCACACGTTCAGAAAAAACATTAGGGCAGAACCGGAGATCGAAGGTGTTCGTCCAATCACTTGGGAGGAGCCACCTGACGAAGTTGACAAAACCTAGTGGGGATATATATGCATCTATCCATATATATGTACGCGTGCATACCTATTGTATTGTAATACCTACCTAAAAGCACATCGTTCTAAGATTGTAGGTACTCATGTACCTACAATCTTCAAAAGAAGGAGGCTATCAATTCGCCACGTGCAATATTATTGGAACTGCATAAAATTCAGAAATGATAATACCAGGCCCCTCAGAAAGTATTGCGAAAAAAAGTTTTTATATATGGGAGACTGGCCAGTTATTATGTTTTTCGAAAATATGATTATTTATAAGTAAAAATAAGTAAGTTCCAATTTCAAAATTTCCCTCCACATTTTTTGCGAGTTAATTCAAAGTATTGTGTCTCACTGAAATATGGATCTGCGCCGGGAACATTTTAGAGCTATGATTTTATACGATTTCAAGTGTCGCCTGAAACCGGATGAATCGTACGATAGACTTCAAATGGCATTCATGGATGAAGGCCCTTCCAAGGCAACCGTGTATCGTTGGTATAACGAATTCAAGCGCGGTCGACCAACTTTGGGGGATGACGAAAGAAGCGGTCGCCCTTTGACGGCTGTTACCGAAGAAAACGTGCTAGCAGTGAAAAATTTAATCCAAGACAATAGGCGAATTACATATCAGGAGATTCAACACATATTGAAGATTGGATCGGGAAGCGTTCACGAGATTCTACACAGCCATCTTCGCGTGAGGAGGATAGTATCACGCTGGGTGCCGCACAACCTCACCGATGCTCAGAAGCAGGCCCGGGTGGAATGGTGCCGTGATATGCTTAACAAATTTGAAGCAGGCTCGTCTCGGCGTGTTTACGACATCGTTACAGGTGATGAGTCCTGGATTTATCAATACGACCCAGAAACCAAGCGCCAGTCGACTGTTTGGGTGTTTCAAAATGAGCCAACGCCTACCAAAGTGAAGCGATCTAGAAGCGGGGGTAAGATTTTGATCGCTAGCTTTTTTAATTTGACTGGCCACTTGGTATCAATTCCCTTACGGGATCAAAGAAGCATTAATGCCGAATGGTATACTTCCAAATGTTTGCCAGAAGTTTTCTCTGTTATAAGCAACAAGCGACCAAACACAGGGCTCCGCGGGCTACTGCTCCACCACGACAATGCACCTGCGCACACCGCACTCAAAACGACGGACTTCCTGGACAGCACGCCAGTCAAACTCCTGGGTCACCCTCCTTACAGCCCTGATCTAGCACCGTGTGACTTCTTTTTATTCCCAAAAATAAAAAATCAGCTCAAAGGGATACAATTTTCGTCGCCGGAAGATGCGCTGGCTGGGTTCGAGCAGGCTGTAAACGAGGTGTCTGCGGCGGACTGGAAAAAGTGTTTTGAAAACTGGTTTAGGCGCATGAATCTTTGTATAGAGGCTGGTGGAAAGTACTTTGAAAAGATTTAATAAAAATATATGTACGTATAGAACAATTTTTTTTAGTTTCGCAAAACTTTCTGAGTGTCCCACGTATATTGGGGCTTCCAAACCAATATACTTAAAAAAAAATTGAGGTGTATGTATTTTTGTGCACGCACATCTTCGAAACCATTTGATCATTCTTTTTTATTAGCTTCCATTTACTTCAACTAAGGGTCAGTCATCAGTGCAGCTTCATTAAAATCGGTTCAGTAGTTTTTAAGATATGTAAAGGCTCTTACCCGCAACATCGGAATTACTAATGATATGTGGTACCAGATTTAATTAGATTAAGCAAACAGACGTCGGCGATCCGTCAACGTCTTGTTACGCGCCACCTTCCTTGACAACTACCTAAGTCAATATGGCTACCCGCAACAACTTGACGTTCCGCCAGAGAGTATTGTAGACCGCTTCTCTCTCGTCTGTGGTAACAGTTAAGTTTGCAACGTGAATCATATGAAGCCTTTTTGCAAAGGCGCCAACACGGCCAGACTGACATACGACCGTCCTCGGGCGTTATAGTATTCCTGGAACAAACAATGTCTAATCACCAAGACATCCGCTCTTCCATCCTGACAAACTATGACCAACATTACTCTCATCGTAACTGTAACTGTTTCAGAACAAAAGAAAGCGTGCGTTCTTTCGATCACTCACGGACCAGACGGCATTTTTCTCCTAACAAGAAAGCGCGTGTCCTTCCGACCACTCATGGACCGGACGGCACATTTCCCCCAGCAAGAAAGCGTGGCTCCTATCGACCACTCGTGCACTGGACGGCACCTTTCCCCCAGCAAGAAAGCGTGTGTCCTTTCGACCACTCATGGACCGGACGGCACCTTTCCCCCAGCAAGAAAGCGTGTGTCCTTTCAAACACTCATGGCCCGGACGGCACCTTTCCCTAAACAGTTAACACCTGGACCGGACGAGTGCATCCCTTCAACCAATCCGTAATGCATCTGACCCGGACGACACTCTCCTTTCGGCTATACCAACGTTTGAACCGGAGAACTGCGTCCCTACGACCATACCAGTGTACGGGCCGGACAACAGTGTCCCCTCGACCAACGTCATCACAAAAACATCATAAACCGGGCACCTGCGTCCCTTCGATCATCGTAAAGCATGAACCGGACAACAGTGACATTTCGACTAAACACACTTTCTTTTCGACTGAAACATGTGGACCAGACAAGCGCGTAACTCCAGATGTCAAAGAACTTTTACAAATTACGCCAGCATCTAATAATTCCTGAACTTATTGGCCGACAACCTATTTTATCAAAATATCGTCTATTTTATTGGTACTGGAGATCTCCATCGTGCATTTTAAATCATAACCTCCGATGCCAGTAAGGTTTACTTATTATGATGTCACCCATAAACCAATTAAACAAGGCATGTTTAAGCAATGAGTCAGATGACCTACTTATCGAAAAGAAAAGAAACGGTCTCACCCGATGATGTTGTGAGGGTACCCTCTTGATGATTTGTGCTCGCAGGTTTGAACGCTTTCTTTGTTGCTTGAAAAAATCATTGGTTATGTTCCTCACTTGGCTTTACTTTCGTGGAGGGCGCGATTCTTTATCCCACTTATGATAAAGGCTCTTACCCGCAACATCGGAATTACTAATGATATGTGGTACCAGATTTAATTAGATTAAGCAAACAGACGTCGGCGATCCGTCAACGTCTTGTTACGCGCCACCTTCCTTGACAACTACCTAAGTCAATATGGCTACCCGCAACAACTTGACGTTCCGCCAGAGAGTATTGTAGACCGCTTCTCTCTCGTCTGTGGTAACAGTTAAGTTTGCAACGTGAATCATATGAAGCCTTTTTGCAAAGGCGCCAACATATGTATGTGCCAAAATTTCGTATGTATATATTTTTGTGATAATGCCACTTGTTTGTATGTATTTTACGATTACCACCTAATATAGACGGTGTGTACAATTAAGCATTTTCTCGTATTTCAGGTGTGTGCAACTTTAATGGTATGCATGGTTGTTTAAAATGGACAACTGTGGGCGAATACTCTCACCGTTCTCATACAGTGACATTTTCTTCGCGAAAATTTCCCAATAGACACGACGAAGATTTTAGAGCCAAGAAATATGGTGGTCATCATAAAGTTGATTCTCCACTATTAGAACTTCCAATCGACATAGTTGAAGACTTTCCTGTAGGAGATTCGCTACATCTTATTGATCTTGGAATAATGAAAAGGCTATTAGTTGGATGGCGTAATGGAAATTTTGGGATGTACACTACAAAATGGTGCGCAAGGGATATTATTAAAATTAACGAATTTTTGATTAAATGTAGAATGCCTTCAGAGATACACCGATCAATACGAACACTTGATTGTCTTGCTCATTGGAAAGGATCAGAATTCAGAACATTTTTACATTACGTGAGCATAGTCGCACTGATTGATGTCCTTCGTGACGATGTGTATCAACACTTTCTGAAGTTTTTTGTGCAATAACTATATGTACAGTTAAGAAATATAGTGCGTTCTTACCAGTAGCCAGATAACTGCTTCAATACTTTGTGGAACAATTTAAAGATTTCTATGGTATCGACTATATAACCAGTAATGTGCACAATTTAATGCATGTTGCAGATGAAGTAGAAAAATTTGGGCCACTACAAACTTTTAATGCATACCCTTTTGAGAACAAATTGTACATGATAAAAAATATGCTGAGGCAGGGTAATAAACCTCTTTCACAATTAGCAAAACGAATAACTGAGGAGGCGATGCTTGGATTGAAGACTAATTTAAATAATAAATCAGAGTATAGTGGCCCGTTTATAAAGCAAAGTGGAAATCGCCTAGCGCTTCATTTTAATAATTTTGTTTTATCACCTAAACTACGAGACAGATACTGCCTAACAAATGACAATGAAATTGTAGAAGTTAAAGAAATTCAGTCATCATTACCTGAATTCGATGTTATCCATATTCATGGTTATAAAATGAAGATCAAACTCGATATATTTCTGCTTCCGATTAAGTCATCGTATCTTAATATGTATTCAGCTGAGGATAAAGCTGACAATCGTGAAGAAATTTTGTTATTAGCAACAGATGTACAATGTAAACTAGTGTGTATGGAGCATGAAAGTTCACTATATTTTTTTCCTTTACTTCACAGTGTTTAAAATATCAAATTAAACCCAATATGTCAATTATTATATATTTATTATGTCAATTATATGAATCAGATCTACCTATCAAGCGATAGGTTATTTAAAATCACAAAATACGAATATGTGTCCGTTGAAACACAATTAAAATAACTGTAATTACAAGAAAAATAAAACTAAACAAACATCAACATAAAGATTCTTCTAATTTTAAATGTTCATTTGAAAAATAATCAACAGAATAAGTGTGCATAAGCCCACCTAGTAAACACAAACATAAATTATATGAATCAGATCTACCTATCAAGCGATAGGTTATTTAAAATCACAAAATA
Organism: Cerastis rubricosa; assembly: GCA_949152445.1. Taxonomy (NCBI): domain Eukaryota; kingdom Metazoa; phylum Arthropoda; class Insecta; order Lepidoptera; family Noctuidae; genus Cerastis; species Cerastis rubricosa. The sequence continues at coordinate 9,388,303 of OX424524.1, read as the reverse complement.
CGAATATGTGTCCGTTGAAACACAATTAAAATAACTGTAATTACAAGAAAAATAAAACTAAACAAACATCAACATAAAGATTCTTCTAATTTTAAATGTTCATTTGAAAAATAATCAACAGAATAAGTGTGCATAAGCCCACCTAGTACCTAAACACAAACATAAATTATATGAATCAGATCTACCTATCAAGCGATAGGTTATTTAAAATCACAAAATACGAATATGTGTCCGTTGAAACATAATTAAAATAACTGTAATTACAAGAAAAATAAAACTAAACAAACATCAACATAAAGATTCTTCTAATTTTAAATGTTCATTTGAAAAATAATCAACAGAATAAGTGTGCATAAGCCCACCTAGTAAACACAAACATAAATTATATGAATCAGATCTACCTATCAAGCGATAGGTTATTTAAAATCACAAAATACGAATATGTGTCCGTTGAAACACAATTCAAATAGCTGTAATTATAAGAAAAATAAAAATAAACAAACATCAACATAAAGATTCTTCTTCTTCTACGGTTTCGATTGAGATGGGGCCAGTCGCTTCTTTCTCGATGTCACTAGTTGCAGCTGCATCTGCTACATTTTCTTCTTTATCGACACTTCCTGAATCCTGTACCATGCATCCGGAACTTGCCGCATTTTCTTTGTTTTCATTATTGTTATTAACAGATATTTGTTCTTGTTCTTCCGGCTTATCAAGTCTTTTTTCAACATCATCTTTCTTTGTCTGTTTTTCTTCGAGTTTTACACGTTTTCGTGTCGTTGATGACCTTTCAAGTTTAGCATTCTTTCTTTTGTTTGCATTCTTCAGAACGCTTTTAAAAAATTCTTCATTTTCTTGTACCGTATAAGTGCGATCCCAAAAAAGATCATCTCCCAAAAAAAGGAAACTGTATTTTTGTAGCATTTGAAACTTATTTTAATGCCATCAGACCGACTGCTACCACTCCAGGAACACTTACACAAAATATCGCGCGTGAACATAATATCTATTAGCGTATAAGCACAGTTTATTCCTTTCCCACCGGAACACACTACCGAATATGTTTCTTTTAATTGCTCTCTAGCCGTTTTTTCGGCGGAGACTAATTTTTCCGTTTAATTTAATTCTTCAATTCTGTTGATTGGTGCGACACTGAGTGGTATATTTTCAGCACGGGTTTTTGATATACCTAGGGAACAACTTCAGTTTCATTGAGTTTGTTGAGTTGGGATTGCAGATTACCAATTTGGACAGAAATGCTAGACATCTTGAGCATCATTTTTTTTTTATTGTCGATAATTGTCGCTATCATTTTATCTTGATTTTCTAATACCTGACGAATATTGTCGAAATTTTTATCGATATCACTACTTTCTTTAATTTCACTGATAGCAACATTGTTTTGGTCTTCATTCATCAAACAGTATGTACCCAGGATTTCATCACCTGAAGACGTCAAAATAATTTGTGACGACTCATTGACTTCATTAGTTACGTAAGTAAAGACAGGTTGGTTCTGGGGTTCACCACATAGGGGGGAGTTCTCTTGGTCAGCATACTGAAAAAAAACGTAGTATTAATGTTTTTGTATTTTCTATTCAATTTTTTGGTCATCATTTCGTGTTCAGTGCGCTCTATGTGTAGGTATTTAATCTAAGAATCAATAAGAACAAGAAGAGCTGATCGCTGCCGACTGTCCAATTGCCGTGGCAAAATTCTGTGCCGAAAAAGTTGGAACTGTCGCCGACTCGAGAGAAGAAGTCATCAAAATCCGTTGCGTGATTTAGAAGAAGTAAGCGGAGAAACATACAAATGGAAAGATAGACAGCCGCGGACGGCGTCTTTGTTTTATACTAGATAAGAACACAAAAAATCATTACAACGTTTAATAGTTTTCTAGCAGAGACAAACACACCTACATTAGTCTACTCATATTATTACATATTGCAGCTAATATTCCACCTACATGTAACGAATTAGAAATTGTAGGTACTTGGATCCTACTTTTCACCGTCGACTTGTTTGGTAAATATTTATCAAATTTATTTATAAATAACTAAAACCCTTTGTATTAACCTAGTACTGACTGATTAACACATTAACAGCCCTACATAATACATACCAATTGTTGCATGAGCACATTAAAATCAACTTCTTTTTGACTGGCTCGTTTAGTATTGGTGACATTTGTCTCTTCATCGGTATCTGTATTAACCAACAAAAAATCTAGTTCACGTTCAGCTTCCTCATAAGTTGGAATATTTCTTTTTTTTACTTGACACTTTATGTCTCGCCAATCAGGTTGTGCTAAAGTATTTGCGGATTGAGAATATGGCGTTTCGGTCTACTCTGCTAACAAAACAAATGTACCATGTTTATGAATTAAATAAGTAGGTATTTACATTTTGTACTATTATAATTTCATTAGGTATGTATATGTTGAGGACAAAGGACAAATCCGATGGTAACGAAACGAGCTGTACATACACTGCAACCAGATCTTTATTGTCAGTATTCCACAGTTTAACTATAATTACATACGCTGGTATAGGCAAGCATGACATGCATGACATGCTTGGAGGCATGGCATGACTTCACTTAAAGATACCGTGTCCTACCACAATACGCGGACAAAATAATACGCGACTTGTACCTACACTCTCTTACCTTTGAAAGCGAACTGCGCGAGCCAAACTAAAAGTTGGCGGATATCGTACACGATTACACCAGATTCCGGCTTCCCGAAAGTTCGGGAACAATCCCGAATGCTCTACAGTGCTTCCTCCAGTGTCGAGAGGTAACAACTGTCACATTCATTCTTAGTTATACAATACCCCCCATTCATAAAGGGTGTCCCCCTGGCGTCAAAAGGCGCAAACAGTTTTCCAATTTTTCATTCATAAATATTACTATTAATTCATAAAAGCTGATTGTAGGGCACCTATATCATTGATTTGCCGCCGCTTAACGATGTTGTAAAAATCTTACTGTTTCGTTAAAATTTTAGGTATTGTATGAATATAGTAATTAATCATCTACCTTTGTCATCTGATCTACAAATCACACAGTCACGAAATTTTATAAGGAAAATAACTCACTGTACACTTAGTTATTTAAGTACCTACATAGCATAGATAACAGATAAAAGGCCCAAATTATGAATATTATTGCTATTACTACTATCGGTACTTATTACAAAGTATCTTCTTTACTACTGGTGACTTGTAACTAAAAAAATGAAGAATTTGTACTCTTACTCTCTTACTAATAAACACAGAATAAAGTAAACGGGTGGTTTCACCGACAGCGTTTTTAGAGGTTCTTCGCGTGAAATCACTATGTAAAATGTTTATCTATAACCATTCTATATTTATTTTTTCTTGTAATAAGAAAACTAGCTCATATGAAGGCACTAGTATAAATATATTTCTCTTAAATATAAATAAAATAAAAAAAGAAATATGTCTGTTTCTCAATAACGGTGGTATGTCCGTGATTAACTTTTAAGAGCATTTTCCTCTTTAAATAAGTTGCGATGGCAAGTTTAGTACTTAAATTAAACATTATTATGTTGGTCAATACATAAAGAAATCATATTTAATACTTCCTCACTTCTGTTATCATACAGACATCAAGACCATTGTGATAAGGAACGTCCGCGCCAAAAGTGCAATTTCGGTGCGTTTTATTAAAATCGATCTATAACGTAAACACGTCTATTTTAACGAACTATCTCCTTACGCACACGGAGGCCCAGTCTTGCTCTAGCGTTCTCGCAGTAGTGACGTGTCCGATCCTGCTGAGTTTTCGCGCCATTAAGTAAGTACTTTTTGAATCTAAGAGGGAATACGAAATAATGCAATCTCGGTGGGTTACTGTACGAATGAATGTTGTTTTTTTACGTTACGTTTCGCGAGTATGTTATATGTTATTAGGTACCCTTGGCAATCATATATTTTAATTGACGAAAGAATAAATAGTTTTGATTATGAGATATATATTGTTCACCATACAATTTTTTATATTTTTTTACGAAATACAAGAGTAATTCTTTGGCATAATCATTATGCATCACAGATAATGAGGTATTCCTCGTAGCGCTCCCGTTTTGAAACGCTCCCATCTAAGCGCTCCCGTTTTGTTCCTCCAAGCGCTCCCAAAAGGAGCGCTTCGAGGAACGATTAAAAATATTAAAATTTATTTCCTCGAAGCGCTCCCACGTTTAAAAATAGGGAAAAGCATGAAGTAATGAATTATATCGATAATTTTTAAAAACTCATGTGTGCATCATCGACATCGAAGTTGCTTAACCAAATTACGAAATTGAGAGAATAATATCTTTTTGCTTTCGGCACTCTTATGTGTATACAAGGACCAATGTTATTGTGTAGGTATTCAAAGAGGATGTTATAAATAAAACGCATAGATATACTTAATATAAATTATATACATATAATAATCACATTGCAGTAGACCTACATAATAATTACATTAGTACTTTGTGTGTACCACTGGCGACGGGGTGTGGACGAACGGGAATAACCCCTGGCGACTAGCTCCACGCCACGGTACTGTGACGTCATACGCATTAGCGAGTCTGCCAGCGCGACTGAATATTTTTCGAAACTTTAAATGCTAATAAAATAAAAACTACTGGGTATTTTTGAGAGGAACAAAAAGTTGTTAACTTGTATCCATACAGGCTATATTATGACAAACTTTCAGGCGATTTGGCAAAGTAACGTTATCCATTACAAATAGGATATAAAAACATATTCCAAGTTACAATCACATTAAAACAACATTAATACTAAGAGTAGTATAAGTATGTATATTATAAAAATCTTTAAAATTAAAAATCACAGATCGTTTCATAATCTTAATTATTACTGACTAATTAATAAGTGTTCATTGGAGTTGCACAATTTGATCCCGCCAAGTCCGTTCCATCATCGGACCACAAGACGTACGGCGTTGCGCCACCGTTACATGGTCGACATCCCACCCATACGTACAAAGCGTTTTGGGAACACATTCATTATGCGTACAGCTAAGGAGTGGAATTCCCTGCCGGAGTCTGTGTTTCCTGATAGCTACAACCTAGGAGTCTTCAAGTCTAAGAGTGAATAGATTGCTTCTAGGCAAGCGTGCTCCATCGTAGGCCATATCATCGCTTAACATCAGGTGTGATTATGGTCAAACGCGAGCCTATCGCCAATAAAAAAAAAAATCACAGATGGTTCCTTCATGTTTAACAATTACAAATTACAAATAGGATATAAAATAATATTTCCAGTTACAATCACATTGAAACAATATTAATCTTACTAAGAGTAGTATAATAATTTAAAAATCTTTAATATTAAAAATCACAGATCGTTTCATAATCTTAATTATTACTGATTAATTAATCATTACTAACAGGTGCAAAAATACTTATTAAAATCTTAACATCTCTAGGCAATGTCCTATAGAAATAGCGCCAGACACGTATTGATGTAATATATTTTCAATTACATTGTTTCGTTCTTGGGCATGTTTTTGATTTTCGGAAATGTTCATTTTTAATCTTATTTTAGCAAAATTGTTACAATAGTTTTGTAAGTACCTTAGCAGTTTAGCTAAATTTACACCTTGCTTTTGATTGATTTTTTTATTAATGTCTGAATAATGTGATTCCACGAAATTATTTGTTTTATTCTTTTCACCGTAACATGTAAATTTGTTTTTCCAAAATCGGTGTTCTAACCATTGGGAAACCATATAATCATTGAATTTTGTGATATTTTTGTCCTGTGGAGACTGACTTATTATATAAAGAAATGCATCATCTAAATCTGAGGCAGGTAAATGAGGTAATACAGTACACAAAGCAACATGCTTCCTAAAAATACTATTTTTGGATAGACCTAGGTCTCGAGATTTTCTTTTAAGCGCTTGTTTGTAGTGAAAAATACACCCACTTGCAACTGCATTTGGAAACTCTGCTAAAAAACCGCTGATTGCGGCTTCTTCAAAGTCGCTTTTAAAAAAATCAACCTGCATATTTGGTACTGTTGTTTTCAACAACAGAAATAATAATTTATATGTTGACTTCTTTTTATCACATAATAGAGCATATACTAGTGGCTTCACAACGCCATCGATTTCTCCATGGATGCTGTACAGCTGCTTAAATGGTTTTGGCACACTTTTGAAAGTCCCGTCGCAGTATAAATGACGACATCTTCCTAATTCCCCTCTACTCTTCTCGGTAGCAAACAAAAGGATCCTCCTTTTACCATCATCATAATCCGCAAGGGTGAAGTTGTGAAATGATTTTGGCACCTAAAACAAGAAATTTATGGTCATTGGCAGTGATCGGTATTTACAAAAACTTTGACGAAAATAACGATTATATTTAGATAAACAAAATTTATCTAAACATGATACCTACATAATTATAATATATATAAAACACATGTAACTTTTAAACATTTTTTTTATTTTACCTTCATACTGACCTCTATTTATCTAGATGTGTTGATAAAAAAAATAGTTAAAACATAATCACAGTTCTCAATAACATAAACACAAAAAGTTATGTTAAATTAATTTTATCGAAGAGCAGCCCTGCGATTGCTGCGGGATCGCTCGGTGCGAAGCAATTACAACTGTACGCTTGAGTATTTAAGCACATTTAAGCATGCAGTGGTTGCTGACGCGACGGAGTAGGCTAATATAGCAGTAGGTTTTATAAATTTTCTATGGAGTATCTGTACGTAATCTGTGCTAGAGCATAGATTAATGCGACTCTTAAGGGCCAGGCATCAAATAAAATATACATATTTTTATATTAATTACTTACTTGCACATCTGTTAGACATTTCCCAAACAAACGCTTAACTCCAAAACTTTTATTTCTTTTATTGTAAAGTCCAGTTTTAATATTTTCAAACTTTGGTATTTGATTTGTCAAATTAATTCCCTGGTCTAATAAACAATTAAGTTTTCTTTTATAAACCTCAGGGAGAGGGTCTAAGGTGGACACGGCTTCTTGGTGAATATCCTCCACTACTTCTCGCACAAATTGTGATGCCTCATTACGCCGACAAGAATGTTCGTTCTTTTTTAAAATATCTTCATATTTATTAAGAGTTAGGAAGGCACCACACGTCTTTATTGTACACCGCCACACACTGTTCCCATTCTTATTAACTTTTATAGGTCTGTATATATAATTATCACATAACAACACTTTCTTTCCTTTTTTACTTTGGACGTATTTAATTAGCATGTTTCCAGTACTTGGTTCAGCAATTGGTTCCATGCTCACACAATTATTTCACAAACTTTATTAGTAAACAAACTTGCTTCCGTGACACATTCGCGCAACTTGCGATAACAACAAAACGCAATTTTACGTAAACACAAGTTCGGGCAATGCTCGGCTGGGTTCGTGTGAATTCGTTAAACGCGACTCTCTAGGATACAATGGGGAGGCGGGGTTACGGTTTGTATGTGTGTGTGCAGGACTCACACGCCGCGCGCGCCGCATCTTTAACTCTTAGTTAAGAAGTTAGTATCGCTATTTTTGGCAAAAATTAATTATAAAATTGTTTTAACCATTTTATCAATCGCATAGGTAGCATCACCGTTGAGCGCAATACGTTACTGGATCCCGGCTCAGAGCAGGTGATTTTAGTCAGTAGGTGGTTTTAGTCAGTAAGAGTCTGACACTCTCTCGCCCCGCCTAGGACAAGGAAAGTCATTTCTACCATTGACGTAAACGATAGACACCTCATTGCCTTATTTCTACGAAAAACTTCGGAAAAAAAAACATTGAGGTGTGCGGGGAAGGGGGTAGTAATGGGAAACATAATGGAGAGAAATCATAAGCTTTCTAAACAATAAAAAAATATGAATAGGTACATATGTCGGTAGATTATATTCATCTATTTGGTGGACTAAAGGATTTACAATAAAACAAAAAAAAAATTACCAAACCCGTGCTAACAATGTGTTCTACTTATTATCGATAATTTCAGTTAGTATAGTCCCATCTCTATCCGAAAGTTAATCATGGGAGCGCTTCGAGGAAATAAATTTTAATATTTTTAATCGTTCCTCGAAGCGCTCCTTTTGGGAGCGCTTGGAGGAACAAAACGGGAGCGCTTAGATGGGAGCGTTTCAAAACGGGAGCGCTACGAGGAATACCTCTATTCAGTATTACATAAAATTCTAATTGCACAACTCAGGCAGAGAAAATGCATATACTGCGAAGCCTTTAATTTGCCCTTTAACACAATAAAATTTGTCCCAAGTAAAGTAAAACCTGCCTAAATTCAGTGGCTTTCCATCTATCACTATCAGAAAGAGGCCTTGGTAATCGTGCAAAATCTTTATAGCTTATTTGATTCCTCATATCTAGGAGTGTTTTGTTAACATCATCTAAGTCATTTGTCATCATTCGTACTGACATATTACCTTTACACCAAAATGAAATCAATCTCTCCATGACGCCCAGGCACACTAAATGCATATAATCCAATGGAATATTTTTAATCAAATCAATTTCCAACTGTAACAACGGGGTTGTGTTTACATGATAATCTTCACCATATAACCCAGTACGAAAATGGCTATCTGTTCGTAAGGCTGCATTTAAGTACCCATCGTGCACCCAAAATAAGAATTGTGTCCTTTTATACACAGTACGAATGATTTAGCTGGAGCATCACATATTATCTTACCCTTTATAAGGCAGAGGAAACTGCTAAGGATTTGGAAATAAAAAATAGATAAATATGAAAACTAGGACGTCTTTATTAAGAATTTATATATATATATATTTTTATTTACTTGTTTACATGGTGTCCATTATTTGGACAGAGCCTTATTAGGGTTTATGGAATTCGGCAAAACATGGGACAACACACAAGGCAACTTCACAGCGTATGCATTGAATCTTAGATTTTTTGCTATTTTCTTTGCTGCTGCAAGCTCTGCATCTTCTGTAACTTTCCAGTGGACCAGGGAGATGGGATCCTACATCTGTAAGCCGCAGATCGTCTGGGAGGCCATACTTAGCCTTCTGTCGGCTATCAAGTTTTGGTTTTTTACATATAAATGATGGCAAGTCAGATACTCGCTTCTTCCTACTGCTGAAAGAACCAATCAGATTTCTTCCCAGCATTGTGCGGAACTGCAAACTATTCATAGGGTATCGCATTCTTTGAGAATATAAAATATATGCGTTGGTGATGGCAGCATCTATTATAAAATAAAATATCCTCATCCACCATCTTCGACTTCGCCTAGCCACATGATATGTGCCACGCTTTTGGTCGAAGCGGTCCACTCCCCCCATCCTCTTCGTATATTCAACTACTCCCAGTGGGCAAGGCACTTCCTGCTTGCTGCCATCTTTTTGTGTCCTTTTGCAGGACACCATTTGTTTTGGATGGTAGGCAGTACTGAGAATATTGACGATCTTGGTATCCATCCAACAAAAGAAACTAACATTTTTGTTTACCCTCCACTTATACTGCCCCTTTGTAAGTTTAAGTTTTGGGCGATTTGTTTTGGCAGTCTGCTTTTTCAGTGTCAGGGGCAAATTCGTTCTGTTAGACCGAACTGTCGCTGTTGAATATATGTTTTGTTCAAATAACCTCTGCATTAGCTCAGTAGAAGAAAAGAAATTGTCGAAAGCAACATGAATATTTTCTATCTTTTCTTCCACCAGTGCTTTGCAGAGACTATTTACTACACTGGCTCCCAATCCAAACTCTGTTTCGTTGTCCTTTTTGCCAGTATATATTTCATATTCATAAAGATAGCCAGAGTTACTATCACAACGTGCCCATATTTTGAAACCCCTCTTTACGGGCTTATTGGGCATATATTGTTTCAAAGTACTGCGCCCTTTGAATTTCACCATACACTCATCTATACTTTGTGATGAAGAGTTCCTTGCCCCATTTTTAAATGCAGTATTCATGAAGTCAACTATCGGCTGAATCTTATACAGTTTATCAAATTCTGGTTCACCCCTCTTGGGCATTTTTTGGTTATCATTTAGGTGTAAATTTCTTAGTATCATTTTGAATCTTTTGGATGTCATTACATTTGCAATTTCCGGGACGCAAAAAAGTGGATCCGTTGCCCAATAAAGATCTAGATTAGCAAGAGGATGTATACCCATTAGTATCAATAATCCAAGAAACGCCTGGATTTCTACATCAGAAACATCAACCCAATTCTTCTGCTTGTTTTGAGCTGCATAGAGATTAGTTTGCTCCACTATTATCGATAAAATTTCGTCAGAGAAAAATAATCTAAAATATGTAAGAGGACTACTTCTATTTGGAAAATTCCGCTTTGGTTGTACTGGAATGTCATCAAACTTTTCAATAGGCGCCGTATGAGGAAAAAACACTTTATTCCAATCATCATCGTCGTCTTCTTCAGTGTCTGAAATTGTTTCAGGCTCCTGACTATTGCTTCTAACAATAATACTATTATTTTGATCACCTACTGCTGATTCGCTGACATTTAGAATTTCAGGAACTCCACTTCCAGAAGGTACCGGTGAATTGACAGCAACTTGGCTTCGAGAAGACGACGGAGAATCCAAAATGTTTTCGATTTCGTCTTGACTCATACCCGTGAAAACCGCCTCATTTTCCCTCTCGCTTTCATAACCGTCTTCCGAATGCTCACCATCGGATAAGCCAAAAAGTTCTTCTAATGTTTCCTCAAGTTTATCGTATGGTATTACCTGCAACAGAAAAAAAAACAGTATTCAAATGCGCAATTGCCGGACACGCCAACGGGCTCTGTCCAATATATGGACGTCATAATTTTTCGAAGTCCAGTTAGAAAATGTGACCCTTATGACAGAAATCAATGCATGGATCCGATATTTACTATATTTAGAACATCTTGTAAAATAAAACTTACCTTTCTATTCATTTTTTACGAAGATTAGGTTGGATTAACACAGAGCACTCAAAAATCACTGAATTTTGGCAGTTACCCGAACACCTGACAAATGACGTCCATAGATATTGTTTTTTTACTGCGTTTTGTTATTGCTAACAAACTGTTAAATCACAGAGTAAAAACGTTCAATTCGCGTGACGTTTCATTCAGCCGCCAAAAATTAAATATCATGGTGTCCAAAATATGGACAGAGCCTTATTGTTAGTGGTAAACCATCAATATTTAAATCAAAATGCTTTGATTTACTTGATCAATCAATGTTCTATCATTTCGCATTATATAACATATTCCTTCTGCTAATCCAAAATGGTAATAGTTACCCGAACTAGTAGTAACAATGTTGCTTGTTTTATCAACTTTTAAAATTGTTCGACAATCAGAAGGTAGATTTATTAGTTCCTCTACAACATTAACTTTTTTTTAAATTGTTAAGAGATTATTGAAAACGTTGTGGGTAACTTTATTTTCAATAGCCCACTGTTTTAAATCTTGATTTAAATTTGTTACATTAGTATTTGTAGGTGTAGATGCAATGGTCTCAACATGTACTGTTGAAGACACATTGAATGGAGAAGACATAATTGTGGCCCCATTGGAGACAGTTAGAGGTACAACTAGTTTACTTGCAATGCAAACATCTAAGAACTGAGCCACAGACAACTTGGAATTACATGTCTGAGGAGTGATACCGGTAGATGGAGATTCATTTCTGATGCTGATAGGTGAAGATCCATTTGATTCTTTACGAATAACTGTTCGTAAATATTTACGAGACATTGTTGCAAATGTTTTCCTTCTTTTAACAGGTGGCTGTTCCTGTAACAATTAATTTGTTATATGAATGATTCTAAGTTAAGAGGTACCGGTTGTTCAGAAAGGCGGCATGACATAAATGTTACAATTTAACTGTTCCAAATGGATTTAGACCTGCACAGTTACTGATTCACTGTAAAAAGTTTAAAGGGACAGGCCAGGGGAGAGACATCTTTCATGTTTGAGATGTGAGTGACAAAACTATGATGAAATGAATTCAAATTGACTGTCCATAAAGTAGATGCATTGTATTAGAAGGTACTAAGGTCATTTATAAAAAAAAAGTACCTAATGGATATGTTCATGGACATTGTTAGTACCTCTTAACTTAGAATGACCCATATTTTAAGGCAGTGTCAAAATATCTGATGCAGACTGTACCCTCAGGATCCATCATCAGGTCCATTTTGTGACACTGTCACTAAAAGCAACAAGTTACAAAGGACACCGCACACCTAGTATGAAAAAATAAAGCACGGTGAATTTTCTTAGGAAAAAACTATTTTGCATGCCTATCTAGGTCTACGAGTAAGTATATTAAAAACTGTAAGTTAAATTTGACAACGTTAGATAAATAATTCACCGACATTCACTTCAAATTAATCATGTGATAGTGAAAATGTGCCACTTTATGTTAACCAGTTTTTAGAATTGAATAAGGTTTATTTTGTATTGACAATCCTTTTTGGGAGATGGAATAATATTTTATGTTTATATTTCAATTATATTGGCAACCACAGTAGAAATTCATGTAATTATGACATTATGCAAATTTATATTGTAATATATTTAATAATCGAATTTTATCTGCTAATGCTGGACCACAAACTCGATTATCCAGGTTCTAAGTCTTATTTTGTTGGCCTTGTCTGCTGTCTCTCTCTGCAATAACATTTTGCTAAAAATTCAATGACAATTGTCTATAATAATCCCATCATTTAGGTGCCTCTATCATACCCCAGGTAATCATGATTCAAACATTGTAGATACATGTATCTACCGATAAATAATAGCGTAACATGCAATCCTATACTTGATGCATGCATAATTCTACAGAAATAAAACAGTATTCTAACTAAAATATGTCAGAAATGGATAGACACTCCGACGCCATAGATTATGTATCAATGGCGTCGGAGTGTCTATCCTATCAATGATTGATGCACCATGCACACTCAGCACCATAGGAGTGGCCGCATGCCGCCTTGTTCGAGCGATTAAAAGGAGTTGAAGATATAAGCGGTCAGATGGTTACTCAACCCAAATACTCCGCGGAGTCGTTAATAACCATGTTTAAACTAGGTAGGTACCAAAAAATGATGTACCTATGATGAAATTATAGAATTACACTTACCTTCTCATGGCTGCTGTGGTTTTCCCATATCTTCTCACCTTCATCACACCTTCTCATGGCTGTTGTGGTGTGGTTTTTTGTGGTTTTTTTACACCGCACCGCGCAAATTAAATTCAGGAAGTCAGGCAGGAGTTACAAGTTACAATGAAATGGCGGAGTGCGAGCAGTGTTGCCAACAGATAAACAAGCTCTCCACCAGATTCAACTTCTAAAACCACCAGAAAACCACTAAATAAATTGTGAAAATCGCTAAATTTCCACTAAACAAATTTTTGGTTTTTATGAAAGAAAACGGTAAGTAGTTATATTACTAAAAATGTTCTTTAGTATTACGTTATAAAATATTTAAAATCAGTAAATCAACATACAATAATATTAGTAAATAATCAACAAGTCAAGATGAGGAACATAAAAATTATTCAATAACAACAAAAACTATAAAATAAAGTGATATTCTAAAATTCGTCTTCTTCAGATGAATTTTTGTCTGCCCCGTCGTCTGTTTCACATTTATTCTTTGGTCACGATTTGTTTTATAACTTTCATTGGAATTTCATAATCTTTGCAGCATTTTGCTTCCAATCTTAAACCACAGCGTATTCTTATATAGCAGTTAAAAGATTCAACTTCATTCTGTTCCTCTGCTTGTTTTTTTATAACATTCATACAGCTAAATAGCCTCTCAACATCGGCATTAGAATGAAGTAGTATTAAGAGAGTAAGTGCAAAAGTCGCTAATTCCTCAAATCTAGATTCCGCTTGAGCATCTTTGTAATGCAATATTTCATTCCAATTTTTTTTTTGGTATCTTTGGTCTCATTCCATTTCAGCAAATGAATTTGTCGCCATTGATCATCAACCCTTGCTATAAATTCTGCACTTTTATTGAACTGAGCCATTATGTCAATTAGATATTCTTTGTTGTGATTAAGTGCTTGTTCAACACTTATTCGGGAAATCTTTTTCATCAATGTCAAATTTTAGCTAATCTAAGATCAGTGAAATACTACATATTGAAAGTAAATACTCCTGATAATTAAATGAAGTAAAAAAATAACATATTTCGTAACGTTTAAGTGGCTTAGTGGTTGAGTGATAGCATTTTAAGTAATTGAAAGTCAGTTCTACTACCACTAGAAAAAACCACCAGCCACTAAAAGCAATATTTCGCCACTAAAAGGGTGGTCGAAACCTCCAGTTTTAGTGGAAAATCCACTGAGTTGGTAACACTAAGTGCAAGCACTGGCGAGCAGAGCTGCCAACCGTAAAAAAAATCCCTCGTACATTTGCCGCTAAAAATCTCGTATTTTTTACTTTCATCGTACATTTATTATGCATCGAAAACATGCTAAGACCTAAATTAAGGCATATTGAACTACGGGATTTAGGACTTTATACTCAATGAAATAAACTATTACAAGTTTCTTACTAAATAAAACATGACTTTGTGTTGTATTTCAAAAAATATTTATTATTACTCAAGTAAAATCACAAAAAAACTAAATTGTGTCTATATTATTACGATTTTTTTTAGGTAAACTTAGTTTACATCTCCTCTCCAAATATTACGTCAGGAACATTTTGGTCGTTATCACTCATAACGATACTTCTGTTACAACCAATAAACAATGTACGGTACAACGAAAAGACTAGGTACTTCACAATAAAAATCTTCTTTTTTACAAAAACTCCAATAGGGGTGCGGACTGGGTAAAGAAAACGACATTATATTTTGTCCGTCAGACAGGTAATACAAAAATATTAGACACGTATTTTTTGTTTTATCAAAATATCAAAAAATTAATTAACTAAAACTCATTAAAAATGGAGAGTGGGGGCTCACTACGTCACAAGTAGGTTTAAAACTTACTTTCATGTGACTTCATGCGCCATTTCAACTCAATATATCTCTGTAATTTTATGACCACGTCAAAAAAGAAAAAATACGTGTCCAATACTTTTCAATAAAACTACCCGACGGACAAAGAAAAAAAAAATGGATATAAGGGATAGATACTAACATGTTAAGGTTTGATAATCGTTTAGCTTGCACACTGCGCGCGTGCGCGCGTCTTATACAGAGAATATTATTACTATTCTCTTCTCTGTCTACGACGCGCGCAGTGTCTCGGTGACAAAAACACAAAACAAAGTAAAACAAAGGTCACCTACTTCGAAGCTTGATCTTTGTTTGATTGATTTGGTATTGGTGTTGATTTGGCTTCTGAATCTAAAGTTATTTTTCACTTTTTTGTGTTTTTTTGTTGGTGTATTTTTTTAAAGACGGTTTTTAATAATCAAAATTTTTACCAGTATAATCCATACTTCCATACTAATATTATAAATGCGAATATTACTCTGTTTGTTTGTTTGTTTAATTGTTACCTTTTCACGACTAAACGGCTGATCGGATCTTAATGTTTGGCAAGAAGATACATTTCAACCTTGGGAAGGACATAGGCTATATATCATCACGCTACGACCAATAGGAGCAGAGCAGCAATGAAAAATGTTGCGAAAACGGGGAAAATTTGACGCAGAAGAAGTTGCAACAACGTTGTAATGGTGACTTGTTTACAGATTAATAAAAATAGGTTGCAAAAATGACATTCCTGGAACGTTAATAATTGTAAGTTACAATAATTTACATTTGCAAAGTAACAGCAATGTTGTTTATGGAAGTTGCGACAACGTTGTAATGGTGATATTGTATATAGTTTAAAAAAAATGTTGCAAAAATGACTTTCCTGGAACGTTAATAATTGTAAGTTACAATAATTTGCATTTGCAAAGTAACAGCAATGTTGTTTATGGAAGTTGCGACAACGTTGTAATGGTGACTTGTTTGCAGTTTAATAAAAATATGTTGCAAAAATTACATTCCAGGAACGTTGATATTGTAATTTACAATAAGTTTCGTTTGCAAAATAACGGCAATGTTGTATAAGGAAGTTACAAAAACGTTGTAATGGTGATATTGTATATAGTTTAATAAAAGAATGTTGCAAAAATAACATTGCAAGAATGTTAATAATTGTAAGTGACAATAATTTTCATTTGCAACATAACGGCAATGTTGTATATGGAAGTTACAACAACGTTGTAATGGTGACATTGTATAAAGGTTAAAAAAAATACGTTGCAAAAATAACATTGCGGGAATGCTAATATCGAAAGTTTTCATAAGTTCGGTTTGTGAAATGTTTCAATGTTTTAAAAAATATTCTGTAAAAATTAGGTTGCTACAATGTTTCACCTGCAATGTTATAATAATGACATTGTAGGAATATCATTAACATAACTTCCAGTAAGTTATTAAAAGTTTGTTGCTTCAAAGTTTAAAAAACAACTTTTATAATATTGTTGCGACATCTGTTTAAACATTTTGGTAAGTTAAAACATACATGTTAAATGAAAATAGCCGTAATGTTTTTATGATCTTTCTTTTTAAACGTTGATATGGGAGGTCTATCAACATTGTAGAAAGTTTCTGTAAGTTTCATGCTTAGTGGGAAATATTTAAAATTAGGCCATCCACCAATAGGCTATACAACATTTTCCAAATTGAGACCATTCTGGGTTTTGAAGCCAAACATAAATAACCGCAATCTATGTCTTCCCAACAATTAAACTAAGTTGTCCACAATTAAACGAAATTATATGGCATTACACTGAATGCGGCCATGGTAAAGGAGCTCCGGTCGGTGTCGGTGGAGTGTTAAAAAGAACTGCTGAACAGCTGGTTGCGTATGGAAAAGACATCGCCGACCTCGACACTTTAGTTCAGAACCTCAAAACTTCAGTTAAAGGTGTGAAAATAGAAGTAGTAGAAGATTACCTAATAACCGAAAAAGACTGGCTTCTTCCTGACCAATTAAAAACGTTTCCAGGTACTTTGAAGGTTCACCAGATAGTTTGGATGAAAGAAGAGCCACGACGATTAGCTTTGCGATCATTTCTTGCACACATCCTGACTGTTTGATTAAAGCAACAATTTGTCTTCATGGAAAACATTTAGGATTCTATAATCTTGGCTGCAATGATAACTCGCAATCACGAGACCAAAAAGATAGTTTTATGACACAACTTGACCTTCAACGATATTCCACAAGAAGCACTGAGTCTAAAGTTCAGATTTTAAGCGTGCAACGATTTAAAGCTCCTGAGAGATTTGACTTAGTCAAGCCATCATCAAAACCCAACACTCCAGAAATCCATTCGACAAGAAACTTTCTATTGCAACCATTCCATCAAAATCATTGGCGATATTAGATGACTCACTGAGCATTGAAAATGTTGATTTGGATATCATCCCCTCCACATCGTTTTTTGAAACCGTTGACAGCGCAATGTGTTTGAAATTTGATAATTAAATACCTGAAACTAATTGGAAGAAAAATGTCAAAATTGAAAAGAATAAGGAAACCAGATTAGCTGAATGTTCTACAGCACAATGTAAAACCAATATTGAAAATGACTCTGACAGTGATTTGAATATTTTTTGAATTTTGTTTTCAATATTGAAAATGACTGACAGTGATTTGAATATTTTTTGAATTTTGTTTTCAATATTGATAATGACTCTGACAGTGATTTGAATATTTTTTTTTATTATTGTTTCCAATATTGAAAATGACTCTGACAGTGATTTGAATATTTTTTGATTTTTGTTTTTTTATTTGAAAGTTTAATAATTTAAGTTTGTTTAAGATTTTTTATAAAAACCATAATTATTTTCTGAAGTGTTAATTAAATGAAGATCTCATCATAACTTCGTTTTATTAGGGTTCCGTAGCCGAATGGCAAAAAACGGAACCCTTATAGATTCGTCATGTCTGTCTGTCTGTCTGTCTGTCTGTCTGTCTGTCTGTCCGTCCGTATGTCACAGCCACTTTTTTCCGAAACTATAAGAACTATACTGTTGAAACTTGGTAAGTGGATGTATTCTGTGAACCGCATTAATATTTTCACACAAAAATAGGAAAAAAACCCTAAATTTTGGGGTTATACACAGAACTGAAAACCAGAATTTTTTTTCATCGTAACCATACGTGTGGGGTATCTATGGATAGGTCTTCAAAAATGATATTGAGGTTTCTAATATCATTTTTTTTCTAAACTGAATAGTTTGCGCTAGAGGCACATCCAAAGTGGTAAAATGTGTGTCCCCCCCCTCTAATTTCTAAAGTAAGAGGAGGAAAATTCTGAAAATATTTAGGATTGTAGAACGTAAAAAAAACTATCAACGAAAATTGGTTTCAATAAGATGATGTTTAGTTTTCGAGATATGGGACTTTTTCATCAAACTGCAGCAGTAACTTTGTTTTTCATTAACATACTATGAAAAACCAATTTAGTTTTGCGGTTGAGTGGAAGTTTAATAATGAATGACCGTTCAAAATATTGTTATTATATTCCATAGTTTGGGGCTATGGAACCCTGTGTGCGAGTAAGACTCGCACTTGGCCGGTTTTTTTAGTATTACCCTCAACATGGATCACATCTAGCAGAAGTAACGCTAATTTAGTAAATCTGCTAAATGTGGTCATGATCCATGTCAAAAGCCACAGTATCGAATATAGACAAATAAACTTATTTTTTACAACCACTATACCCGCCTCTGCAGCCGCTACATAATGTTGCCAACGGTAAAGTTGTTCTTTGTTCAATAACTGTCATGGAGCATTACAAAACATCCATTTTGATGTGATGTTGCAATTTCGGTGTAAGATTTGCAATTTCGGTGTAAGATTTGCAATTTCGGTGTAAGATTGGCAATTTCGGTGTAAAGTTCAAGGCTCTTCTTCAGGTCCTTGACGCTTTATGATTCTCCCCAACACCTGACTCACCAAAAAGCGGTCATCTCTTGTTTCTGTGCATCGTTTTCTTTCCGAACCGTGTCTTCTTTTGACCGAAGCGGTCTCTTGATACCGTTGCCAAGTCCTCTGCACAGTAGACCGACTCACATTTAGCCGCTGAGACACGTAAGTTTGCGAACAACCTTCTTCAAGAAGGGCTATAATTTTACCGGCCCTTATCGCTTTATAACATAAAGAGGTATCAAAAATTGGTAAGTAATGTAAAAAGAAAGATTAAATTGTTTAATTTGCAGAAAATTTTCAAAGAGTTTTAAAATTTTAGTAATCAGCAAAAATATCGTTTCAACAATTCGCGCCATTAGTAAATAGCAAATTTATAATGAATAAGTAGCAATTTTACAATAATCCACAATAATCAATATTTTTCTTATTTATTTATTTATGTACACACAAAACACTTAACAGGACAATACATTAAGATACAAGAGCACAAAGGTACTGCTTATTTCAAAACCTTTCAGTAGACAGTGTGTAAAACTTAGAGCTTAAAACAACATTATAGCTATATAAAATAAACATACATACAAATAAATACACATATATGTCGCAGTTTGATGATTTTATTCAGTTAGACACGGTCTTCATGTGGGCAGAACATAGGGTTTCGTGCAATGAAAACAGACACACACACGGTACACTGCTTTTATCGAACTTACAAATAGCTTGAAATTACAATCCAACACAATAACACTAGGCACCATGAATCGGGTTACAGTTTCGGGACGTCTAGACTCCGCCGCGATCAGACACTGACTGTCCTCCCCGCACCGAGCTCGAAACATCACGACTCTGTAGTAAGCGCGCTTAGGTGGGGGTACACTGGTAAGTAGGTCGCGTGATGTCATCTTTGGCGCGCTTGCTATTCAATTTTCTGTCCGTACTATTGACCCGACCCGACATATAAAAATAAAATAAACAATTATAATATATTAATATAAAACAAAAAAATATATAATTAATATATTATATTAATTATAATTTATTTTGTTAATTTAGATAAAATTTAAATTTGGAACGTAAATAATCATGCCAGGATGCTTCAAATCACATGCCAATACATTGTCAAATTACTAAAACCTATTTCTTGTTCTTCTTCATTGAAGTAGAGAAAAAAACTAAAGTGCCCGTTTTTTTGTAAAAGAGTTTACATCAGTGTTTAAGCAACCTACGTGTGTTTCAGTACACTTAGGTCAGTGTGCAATGCTAAATCTGGTCCCTTCTCATCTAACTGCTGTTTAAAGAGCCGCTTTTGGAGAGATTTTCCTTTTATGGAATTTAACATCTAGAAAGAAATATCTATCACATGTTTAGTTTAGTCTCTTACTAGCCAGCGCTAGTTGATTAATTATACAGTGGTAGCTAATGAAGTCTGGAAAATCTTCTTCTTTGTGACAAAGATTAATAAAACCATTATTAATACCTGTCATTGCAGGAGCACCATCAGTTGTCATTGATACGAGTTTATACAAAGGTAGCTTAGTCTGGCTAATATTTGCTTTGAATTTCGTGAATATCAAGGCCACCAGTTTTTCCTTTTAAGGAAATCATACTTAGCAGTTCTTCTTTCGTCGAGAAATCTCATCAAAGACCATCCGAATAAAAACAAGTAATTGTGCAGTATCAGCGATATCTGTTGACCCGTTAAGTTGTAGCGAAAAAGCAACACAGCGGACGATATCTTTTTGTAGATGTTCGTTTATGATTTTACTTATCGTTTCTATACAACGCATCACAGTATTTCGAAACAACTGTAAACCATGAATAGATTTTTTAATTCCGTTTTTATTTTTTAAATTCACGAACATGCATATATATATCGCTGTTTTGGTTAAATGATCTCAAAGCCTCAGTCAACCGTCCTGTTTTTAAGAGCTACAACGGCCTGACGCCATCGGTTCATCGGTGTTACATTTTCGATTTCATAACACTGATAAACCTTCTTGTCTGTATGGTGTCGGACGTAAAGAATAGCACCAACTCATATCTTCCCGTGGGTGTCGTAAGAGGCGACTAAGAGATTTTCCAGAGAATGGGCAGCAGCGTTCTCTGTGCTTTTGTAACAACTGTACTGCGATCGCCTACCCGCCTGCCAAGCGTGGCGATTATGGCAAAACCCCACCAAAATGTCAATGTGGCGTCACTTGGCGGAGGCCTATGTCTAGCAATGGACGTCTTTTGGGCTGAAACGTACCCACCCGCTTTGGTAGGCAAGGTTTGGCGAGCGTGGCCCGTTGTCAGCTTTCGAGTTAACGACGAAATAAAAACGTTTAGTTTTGATTCAAAATATGATTGCTTTCATTTACAAAATTGGTTGTAAAAAAGAACTTTTAGAGATTTTATCTTATATTTCAATTCAAGTAAATAGCCACAACTGATGACCAATGTGTTTTAAGGTTTGAATTGCATGGTGTGTTTATTCTTAACATAAAACATACATAAAATCACATTGGATAGTGCAATATTTATTATTTCCAAGCATCCCAAGCTTCCAAAAAAAAATTGGCGATCGGAAATTTTGCGCCCAGACTATTTCTTTTTTCAAATTAAATTTAATACTTAGATTAAAAGTTTTGGTACTCGTTGTAAGCTTATTTATTGCTTCAACGTATTTGCCAAAATCGAAGATTTGAAGAAATCATAGAAGCAATCAACTTAATTAGACAAAAAAAACAACAACAAAACGTTACAGAAATTATGTAATAATTAACTTACCCGACTTAAATCCTGCCAAAAACCAAGTAGTCACAACACTCACAACTTTGTTTTAGTTTGGTTTTAGCGAATTACGAAGGTGACAGCCGGAGGACTAAAAAAAACCGGCCAAGTGCGAGTCAGACTCGCGCATGAAGGGTTCCGTACCATTATTTATAAAACCGAAAAAAAAAAAAAATTTGTATGGGACCCCCCTTAAATATTTTTTTTCTGTTTTTATTATTTGTTGTTATAGCGTCAACAGAAATACATAATCTGTAGAAATTTCAACTGGCTAACTATCGTGGTTCATGAGATACAGCCTGGTGACAGACGGACGGACGGACGGACGGACGGACAGCGTACGGAACCCTAAAAACCGAGATTAATTGAAATATGAATTTAATTAAATTTTAAAATTACAGAATTCAATCTTAAGTCTAGACTTGGACGATGCTAGTACCGAAGTGCCTAAAATTAATTATAAAAATACATTGCTAAACGATGGCGAATCGCGGGTGCAGCATCAACGGGTCCAAAGTACTTCAAAGTAGGTGATCGGCATCGACACGAGGCGTCGAGTCAGCGGAGATGCTGTGTTGCAATTTCATGTGGAAACGTCCATTGTACGTAAATAGCTATCATGTCGCTATTCAGCCGATTTGGTGTAGGCAAGGCACGTAACAAGCGTGGAAGTTGATAATTAACCGAAAACACTGCTTTAAAAACAAACTTTTCAACCAGTTTTGCCAGGTCACATTTTTACAATACCCTAGGCTTGGTTTCAATTTACTGAATCTATCAGTATAATTTTGAAAAAAATACCCTAAATATAATTTTCTCAAACATGCATGTCATTATTTTCAAAAAAACAACACGCGAAATATCGAATTTACGAACAAAGCAAATCAAATCCATTGCAGAAGCACCAGCACGGCCGGTTCATACAACATTGATGGAGCGTTGTAAAGTCCCAAATTAAAAAAAAAACGCTCTTGCAAAGTGCCATGTATTTGATTTTCTGTGGTTCTGTTCTATTCGATACTTTGTGTTGTTTTTTTTTTCGAAAATTACTATATTTCCCTGCATTCTTTAGATACAAACGCTATACAATGTGGATCTGGAATTACGACATTAAATTAAAACGAGCACAGTACTAGTCCATCGAAACATTTTAAAACACGAAGATTATTAAATGATGGAAAATTTTTAAAATGCAATCTTCAAAAAATAAAATAGCAGAGTCAACTGCATAAAGAGTAAACACGCTTTATCTACGATAAGTCACTGACCTGTTGCGCGGCGCGGTGCTGGCCTAATCACTGCGTTTGACGTACAACACATGCATTTATTTCTCATACATGTTACCGTTGCGGTGACCAAAAGGTCGATAATTTATACTACTGATATTACTTAAGTTTTGTTACTTGCAATTTTTTGCTTTAATTTCGGGACGCGACAGAAATAAATTAATAAAGCGAAAGTATTTATTGGTCTCACACACAGAAAAAAAAGAAAAGTAAACATAAGAGAAACACTTAAAAATAAGGCATACATTGGATATTGGAATACTGTGGACTTTCTAAATACATATAATAATATCAAATTAAAGGGGAAGATAAAATATAGCTACGACATTATCACACGATACCCGGATACCAAGAGTTAAAAAATCATGTCCACGAAATAAATCACCCGTGTGAACCTAGGCTACTATGTAGACGCTATTAACACGTTAGCTGCGGCACCAATTTTTGCATACTTTCCGTTCCTGCGGCACGAGGTATAATCGGCCCGTACCGTGACCAGACGTTAGGGCGACACGCGGTCTATTAGACCCCACCTCCTTTTACAGACTAAAATCCATTTTCTGGCGCGAAATCAAAGATAAATGAGAATTTTGGTCCTTATTGATATAGACAGTGAATTGATGAACCCTAATCCACCGTCGCCCCGGGATCTGATGGCTAGTTTAGGAATTATTAGCAAAACAAAATATGGGATCTTATACACCTCGTAACGCACTGAAATAGGGCAAATTTTCGCTGCGATTAGTGATGGGAAAAATAATATCGACGTTTTTAAACTGTCTTAACTACGCAACGACTTGACCGATTTTGATCAATTATATCTCATTAGATCGTTTTAAGGGCAAAACCTGGCAAAACAACACAAAGCTATCAAAGGATACATTTTTTTTTAAATAATCTAAATTGTGCTTGAAGGCGCCATAAAGAAAAAAAATCCGGCCAAGTGCGAGTCGGACTCGCGCACGAAGCGTTCCATTCTATACCATTAAGAGGCACCTATAACAGACTTATTATTGGAAAATAATGGATTACGGTTTATGCATAAGGTTTATCTTTCTATTTGTATATGAAAATCTTAATGCGGTTCACAGAATAGAAAAAAAAGGCACCAGAAGTAGAAAAGAAACTGTCCTATTTATTCTGCCTCGGGCTTTAAAAATACAATTATTAGAACTTGAATTAACATTAAAAAATCAGTATCAATATACTTTTTTTATAAAAATCTCAATATATATGTTGTACTTATTTATGAGTGTTTTTCATTGAAACAGGGTAGACAATAAGATTTTTTGCACTGAGTGCACTGAGTCAAAATCTTTTTGGATTTTTTATCAGCTTCACGAGATGGTAAAAATGTGCGTAGTTTTTGGTAACAACCAACACATCTTCTCCTTTTTTCACCCTTTTCGAGGCAATGGCGTGCGCTTTCAGGTGCTGAAAAATAACAAAAATGTAAAGATAACGTATAGGCTCTGTATGGTGTCGGACGTAAAGAATAGCACCATCCCATATCTTCCCGTGGGTGTCGTAAGAGGCGACTAAGGGATTTGCCAGAGAATGGGCAGCAGCGTTCTCAGTGCTTTTGTAACAACCGTACTGCGATCGCCAACCCGCCTGCCAAGCGTGGCGATTATGGCAAAACCCCCCAAAATGTCAATGTGGCAACACTTGGGGGAGGCCTATGTCCAGCAGTGGACGTCTTTTGGGCTGAAATGATGATGATGATGAAAGATAACGTAATAAAACTGACATTGTTACTTAGGTTAGATCGTAGATGAGAATAACAATGATAATGTAGGTATAACTGCATCAAATGAATGTGTTTGTTTTATACTTAAAATGTTGAAAGAGTAGGTAGGTAAGGTAGCTTAAATTCAGAATAATTAAAAGGAAACAATAATAAATAACTTAATAATGACCAAATGTCAAGCTTAGTTTATGAAAGCTTCAACACGTTGACTGTCAAGAAATATATCTAAGCATTACATTACCTGGGGTCTCATCGATTTCCTTTTTTATTAAAGATTCTATAAGTTTCTCCACAAAGAGTCTTTTTGGTAACTTTTTTCCATCAGTTTGGATTGAATTAAACACAATCCAGGCATTAATTAGCGCCGTACCAAATATTAGCTCCATTACAACTTTTCTCCACCATTTGATTCCTCTCTTCAAAGTTGTATAATAAGAAGACATCTGGTCAGAAAAGTCAATGCCTTTTTTTGTTTTATTGTACAGCAAAACACATCCCGGTTTTTTTATGCATTCGTCGGTTCCTCTCTTCTTTTTTCCAGTATCTATCAGGTTATCATCGTGATCTTTGCACGTAGTCAACATCAAAACATTCCGTTTATCCATCCATTTCATTACCTTTACGCCCTTTTTGTTCATTTTTCCAATAATTTCGCCTTTCTGCAATTTGTAACTAGTAACTTGCTTTGGCAGATATTTCCGTATTTTATTAAGTGTTCCACATAAAAATGTTTTTTGTGATAGAAGATCTTCTGCCAGGCCCAACGAAGTGTAGTAATTGTCTATGAATAAGTCAAGTAACTATAGTAACCCAAAAATAAATACCGTCAAACGTCCCAGTAACCATAGTTACCCAAACGATTAGTTCCGAAAAAACGCACTTACAAATGTTCCATGTCGTGCTGTATCTATGGTTTTGCCCTCTATATTATCTGTATTAAATTCCGCGTCGAATGCAAAAAGTACGAGAATCTCAGCCGTACAAAATTAAATGTCAAAAAAGTTTTAAAAGAAAGGTGTCAAATGTCACCGTATTTTCGTGGTGTGAATTATGTTCTCTGGTTTTAAAACGTGAATACTATTATATTTATAACCCAATGTTTATAGTGTTATATATCAAAATAAACTTCATTAATCAAGCTTTACGAATATCTAAGAATATCACGTTCGGGTTAAAAAATACGCCTAAAATTTTTTCAGGTAAGTCAAACGTCCCGGGCGTAATTATGGGCCTCGATCATTATTTTTCAAAAATTTTGCAAAAATGGTTAAAATAGTGCTCGTATTATGAAAATTTGTTCAATTAAGTAATTATTAGTGTCTCCGCAATATAAAACATTAAAAAAAAACGAAATTTTAGTAAATTTTTTACGACAACACGACAAAATCAGTAGGTATCGAATCGATCAGAGCAGGGGTTGATTGGTTTGGTTAATTTGGCTACTAAGAAAGTGCCAAAGTAAGGACATATGGGTATTAAAACAAAGCTTATATAGTCTAGTTTAATTATAAATAGGTTTTATTGATACGAACTACAATTCTAATTGAAAAAACAAGACATTCTTATTGGAGAAACTGAAATTCCACACATATTTTCAACTTCACATTTTTTTCGAAATACCTAAATCTAGTTGTCGTAATTAGTTTTAACGTAGTTAGATTCTGTATAGTTTCAGCTATAGGTGTAGCTGCAATAGTTTACGAGATAATAAGCTTTAAGTGCGCCATGGCACGGGTCGAAAAATTCCCGAGTTTAAAAAATGCGTAATGTACAAATAACGAGGCGTATTTTGTGGCCTTGGACGTTTCACCGGATAATACGATTCTACCCATTTCTGTCAGATTTGTCATCAATCTTAACACTACTTTTTTACTGTGTTCTAATTCTTTTTTCTGATTTTTTTTCCCTGTATAAACCTCTAACTCAGAAGTATAACCTTCGGGAGTGCAAAGCTTATAAAGCTTTACGCCGTACCGGTGTGATTTGTTTTTTATGTATTGGCGAAAACCTAGTCTTCCTCTCCATGGTATCATGGTTTCATCGATTACCACATACTTTCCAGGATTTGCAATACGTCGAAAGTTTTCTGTAATCTTTGTGAACATATTTCTAATTTTATATAGTTTGTCAGTTTGGTCTTCATTACTTACATCACTGACATGCCAGCATTTAAGTAGCAATAAAAATCTGTCTCTTGTCATTACTGAAGAAATAAATTCGTTTCGATACAATTTGTTTCTGCTCCAGTATAAATTTAAATTAGGAACTCTACACAAACCCATTGCCATTAAAACAGCCAAAAATGTTCTCATTTCCTGAGAACTGGTGTCACTCCATTTTGTCATGCGTGAATTACGTTTCATATTTTGTTGATTTATTTGTATATACTTTTGTGCGTAAGCATTTGTTTCAGATACCATTATATCAATCATCTCATCCGTAACAAACATCTTGTATATATCTTCAGGTGTAACTCCCACAAACGGGGGTAAATTAAACGTACATTCTCCAGCGAATTCATTAAAAGTTATGGGACTTTCCGATATATTTTCCCACTCATCGTGATCTTTAGCTTGCGTGCCGGGTAATGTTTCGTCCGTGACTAAAATGTCATCTTCTGTAGCTTCTTCATATTCACTATCTGGAGATAAATCCTGATCTGAATGAACGCAATTTTCCATTGAAGCATACTCTTCCGAATCACTACACTCTTCCTCCGAAGGACTATAATCATTGTCAGTACCGCTAAAATTATCATCTTCCATATTATTACTCTCATCCAACTCAGGTAATTTTCGAATATTCTGCACACTGTGACATATTTTGTTTGTTTGTATTATATTATTATTTTCGCAGTCTATATGTTCAATAATATCATATTCGACAATATCAGGTGATTTTAGAACAGTTGGCAATTTGTTATTCATGTCTCGTTTTCCTTTAACATTGTCATCAGGAATACTTTCTATAATTACAGAGGTACCTATTTATTGAGTGTACTGATCAAAACACGGTAAAAAAATAGAATAGAAATGACAAGAAAAAAAAACGATACGCAAATAAAGCTGTGTGGTGCCGGCGGCGAATAGTACCAACCCATTTCATCCCGTGGGTGTCGTAAAAGGCGACTAAGGGAATAAAGGAACACAGAAGACGGGCAGCAGCGTCTCTGAACCGTTTGACATCTTACTGCGATCGCCAACCCGCCTGCCAAGCGTGGCGATTATGGCAATTCCTCCCAAATGTTTGGGAGAGGCAAGGGCCTCTCCCAAACATTTACACAGCTATATATAGCTGGGCAAGGGCCCAGCAGTGGGATACCTACGGGCTACTAAAAAAAAAAAAAAAAAAGCTGGCTCACCGACTAGTTTAGGTATTATGATATTCAAAGTAGGTACTTTTCTTTATAGACTATTTAATAGATCGCCAAAAATGTCTCTTAGTTCAATCATTTTCATATAAGTAACCAGGTTTGTAAAATATCAAAATGTCTTCGTCATAGTGACAATTCAGTACCTAATTAAAAATATTGGCTTTGTATGACCGGTACACTTGAAAATAGAATTAATTAATAAGCTGCTAGAGAAAGCCTTTGCTTGGTTATAGTTTAAACAAAGTGTTATTCTTAAATGAAAACCCTCTTTAGGTGGTGATACAACTCGTGAAAGTAAACAAGTTTCATCAAAATAAAAGAAAGAAAAAATATAATACTTCCTATACAAAGTCCCAAGAGTAAGTTTTGTGTGACAAGTTAATTTTATTACCAATAAGTATAGGTATCATAATTAAGGCAACCAGTTGGAACAACTGATATTACCTGTATACAAATTTTCTTAAAAAAGTATTTTTACAAACGATAAAAAAGTATTTTTATCGTTTTCTTATGAAAGATGTTCTATTTCGCGAGTGGTTACAACCTAGGAGGGTTCGCTTTATTAGATGTTATATTATTATTCATGTAAGTGGTGCAAAATATAAACAGCAGTTTAAAAATAGAGATGAATTTGGCATGCTTATTCATCACAAAAAAGAAACTCACACATACACACACACCACACACTTTTAAAGAAAGTTTTTAAGATTTGTTTTACAATAAATACTTAGAATCCCAGTCCCACTCCGTAAACGCTTTATTCATGAACCGATAGCAGATTTAATCGAGACGCATTAAGCCTAGATTTCGAGTGAAGACTGAAGCGAGTGAAGCTGCGGTATATTGTATATAATATACTGTCATTTTATACCAAATAGTCTGTATACATCTTTCTTCTCAAGCTTTATTATGGTCCAGATTATTTACATGCGATTACATTTGGCAGCACCTTATGTTGTTGAATATTATGTTAAAGGTTTAATATAAAAACGGTGTATTAGTTAGTGCAAAATTAATTCTCGTATCAAGCTTTTCACACAAGTAATCTTATAGATAAATGTTAGAAATATCATATCCACGCATGCTTATACAAAACGTACTTACAAACACTGTAATCCTTTATTTAAGATGGCTAAAAACAAAACATTTCATATTAAAATATTGAGTTTCTTAAATTACTAACACAATAATTTCTGTACTTTTACCATCGTACAATAATATACTCCGCCTGGTGCTCTCTTCCGACCACGTGACATATATCGTAAAATTTACATAAGTCGAATCTAACACACTTAACAAACTTGGTGATTAAAAATATCCCTTTACATAGGTATTTTGTTGTTTTTAACTTTTTAGTATTATTGTAATAGCGGCCTACATAATTTGAGAAAACTTCAACTATCTATCTATCGCGACAAACGGACAGACAGCGAAGTCTTAGTAATAGAGGGTCCTGTTTTTGGGTACTTAGTCTGAACGGCCCAAATCGAATGGCACGCGGGCCATTCGACCGTAAACAAAAATTGTCTACGTTCGAATGGCCCGGTGGTCAAATGAATTTAAAAATAATTCAAAAGTACAGTCGCAAACATTCTATTAATCACATAGTTTATGAATTTTAACTAAATAAATATTTAATTATTTGAAATAGTCTAAATAAACGGAATACATCTTCATAACCGGTCGGCACGATTTCAGGTAGCTAGATAAACAATGACCCTTCTTGTCATCCAATCACAAGTAGGATGCTTATCTGTGACGTCAGAGGACTATGGAGAAATATGTTTAATAGTGCAACTTAGTAACACCACTGTTAATTTTGCAATTGTCCATTAATGTTGTGCATTGAACTTTTACTTTCGAGAGTTTTGTGTTTTGTTTACTGTTGGATCCTGGTAAGTTTTTTTGATATATTATAAAGCCAATTGCATATAATGCAATATTTTTCTCAAAATGTTTCTTCAGTTAAAGGCGTTTCATATGTATTCTATCTTTTTGGGTCCAAGAACATAATATGATCGAATTTAATATAAGTACTTACATCTCTTTCAACTCGTATGTAAACAACATCAATATTCGGGCTAAAGACTAAGCTACCATATTTTATTTAGAACATAAATAATATATGACAGGGACTAGATTTTAGACCATACACATACAAATCTGTATTATATACTTTCACACTTCTAAGGCCCATATTGTATTTTCTAGGTTTAAATAATCATAGAAATGGATGACGCACATCCCTCTACATCACAATCTGCAAGTGAGGGTATATCAAGAAAAGGTGCTCGCCTTCTACGTAAAGGTGGTTATGAATATAATTGGAAAAGGCTGAACAAAGACGGAACAGAACTTTGGCGTTGTGCAAAAAAAAGTACGTGCAGTGCTTCTATTAAAACCAAAAGTAACCCTTTAACAGTTGTACGTGAAACATCACATAATCATGGACCTAAAGACTTAGAAACGAGGGAAATTAAAGAGCAAATGGAAAAATGTATAAACGCTGTTCAACACGACGTATCTATTCCGATTCCTCAAATATTTAATGAGCACATGCAAATACTTACACAAAAAGGAGTACAAATTTTACCTAAGTTTGAAAATATAAGCAAACATCTATACCAAAAACGAAATAGCTCAATTGGAGCCAAGAGACTTTGCTTTAGAAAAGGAGCTGACGTTATTATCCCTCAAAAATATTTATTTATGTTATTTGCGGATTATCAATGCAGACAAAAAAGAATATTGATATTTGGACATAAGGATTTCACTGTTTATTTGCGGCAGTCAAGAAGTTTTTTCTTTGATGGGACATTTAAGATCTGCCCGAATGGATTTTATCAAGTTTTTACAGTTCATGCAGATATAGGAAGCACTCAAGAATTTGTTAACGTGATTCCTATTTTGTATGCTTTACTACCTGATAAGAAGCTTGACACATATCAGTTACTATTCCAATTAATAAAAAGTCAAGAACCAGAATGGAAACCAACTTATGCCACTATGGATTTTGAAGCAGCTACCATAGTTGCATTACAAAATATTTTTCCAAATGTTAAAATAACAGGGTGCAATTTTCATTTTAGTCAATGCTTGTGGCGTAAAGCAAATAAATTAAATCTACACAAGACCCATTCAGGCAAGGCACATATAAAATTATGTACAGCATTATCACACATTCCTCCACAATTCGTTGACGATGGTTGGCTTTATATTATGGCAGAAAGTCCGTGCAGTGATAATTTTACAAAATTCAACGATTATTTTGTTAGCACATGGCTAGACGATAAGGTGAATTCAAGTATCTGGTGTACATATAATAAATATCATAAAACAAATAACATTGTAGAGTCATGGAACAATAGAATTAGAAAATTCATAAAAGTCAAACCAAATATTGGTCAACTTCTGCAAGGGTTGCATAACGACTTCAAATATTATTCAAATCAGATAAGGAAACCTGATGGCATCAAAATTTCAAAAAGGAAACCTGAAACTTTATCAAGAAACTGGAAAATTCAAAGTATTGTAGAAGAATTATTGACTGGACAGATAAGCGTGGGGCATTGCTTAGAAAAATTAAAGTTTTAATCAATTATATTGTTCAGACGTATTTTCTTTTTATTTTGTTGGTTTTTTATTTTAAAATAGCCCGATTGTTACTAAATCTTATTGATTAATATTGTATTTTTATATTTTGTTGATTTGTTTTTCTAGAATAAGACTTATTTTAGGTAAATCTTATAGTAAATTCTCATATTTTGTTGATATGTTTCCTTACAATTGCTGGTTGGTTTTGACTAAACATTGTTGTATAATAATATTTTTATGTTTGTTCATTTGTTTCTCTAAAATAAGACTGATTTTCACTAAATCTTATTGTGTAATAGTAAATTCCCACGAATTGAGGCTTTTTATTCTTTAAAATTAGGCTGCTTTTGACTAACTTTTTAATTGTATTTTTTTACATTTTGTTGATTGGCTTGTTGTTTTATTTTATCTTATTGTATATTTTGTTGATTGTTTTAATGAAGATAATACAAATCTAAGAAAAAATCATCTTTTATTTAAACTTTTTACTTTTGCACCCGAATGTACATAATGTAGTTTATCCATTGAATTAAGATAGATTGTGTCACCAACGGGCCATTTGTACGTAGACGATTTTTGTTTACGTTCGAATGACCCACGTGCCATTCGATTTGGGCCGTTCAGACTAAGTACCCCTGTTTTTATCCTTTCGATACGGAACCCTAAAAATCTTTAATATTGATATACCTACTTTCAAAACCTAGACAAAGAACTACTGAAATATTAATTATATTACTTACCTGTTTTGTCAACGGCTGCTTTGCGTTTCTTGTGGAGTTTTTCACTACCTACAAAAATATCAATTCAGTGTTAAGTCCTAATAATAATAACATTATTATCACGATATAGTATAATAGGTAATTCTAGAGGGTTAGTCCCGCTATGGTATGGTCCCGGTATGGCACCCTCTTAAAATACCTATCAAAAAGTCCCGCTATGGTACCCTTCAGTTTTTGGTACTGTTGTAAAGAAAAGTTATACAATGCGTTAAGAAAAAAATAGTATAAATAAAAAATATCTTTTCTTAACTATTATAGTTAAGCAAGATAATATTTATTAATACTATTTTTTAAACAAATCACGCTCGGTAATTGTCGTTTCACTTCAGGTAGTTACCTGACCAACCGAAATTTTCGTAAAACAATAGAGACGAGCCCTTCCTCGAATTCGTATCTAGCTCTTCCCTTTTGTTTTTATGAAAATAGAGAGAGACAGTATTATTCCGGGTTTAGTTTGCTATTTGCAGCTGTACTTTTGCGATATGAGTAATTAGGATAGCTTGTTAGTTTATCTATTGCAATGTCTGGGTCAAGTAGTTCACGTGGTGTAAATTTAATAATTATTGACAGTCGACGCGGTGGAAAAACTTTATTACGTGCCGGACATAAATATATTAAACGCAGAGAAAATAAAAATTCAAGTACTTGGCTTTGTGTAAATAGGAGAAATAGTATTAAATGTAGTGGATATATAACTATTGAGAATACCAATAATACAATAATTAAAGATTATAAACACAGTGATCAGTGCGTGCCACATTTTGAAGACAATGAAGTTCAAATGGCTATAAGTGAGTGCAAAAAAGAAGTAAATTCAAATTACGGATCAGTACAGAAAATTTTCGAAAAACACATGGGTAACTTAAAAGACAAAGGGTTACACCTTACAGGAAATGTTCCTGACTATAAAAAATTAAAAACAGTATTAAACAGACACCGAAATAAGTCGTTGAACGTACCAAAAACACAATTTAAGAATGTGGAAGAAATTATAATACCAGAAGAATTTAATAAGTATGTATTGGCTGATTATTGTAATGAAGACTGTAATCGAATAATTATATTTTCCTCGACAGAAGTAAAGGAATATATAAAATGTGTAACGCATTACTTTGGTGATGGCACTTTCGACGGCTGCCCAAACCCATTCGAACAAGTTTATGTCATTCATGGAGACATGGGAAGCACTGAGTTATCCACGAATGTAGCACCATTATTTTATATTCTGTTAAAAAACAAAGAAGGGAAAACTTATGAAAAAGTTTTCGAATTGATTAAACAAACTTTGCCTGAATGGCGTCCATCGAAATTTACCTTCGATTATGAAATAGGAGTAATAAATGCAGCAGCGAAGATTTTTCCTGATATCAAAATAAATGGATGTAACGTACATTTTCAAAAGAACGTTATCAAAAAAGCGAAATCTTTAAATCTCATGGAACACGAAGAGTCCTCGAACCATGTTAAGCAATGCATAGGCTTGGCGTTTTTGCCAAAACAAGATATTGAAGACGGCTGGCTGCATATAATGGAAAATAGGTATAATATCTTGGTTACTTTCCAAAATGATGTTTGAGTACTTAACTCTAATTATATGGCAAAAAAGTAAAGAACAACAATATCAGTAAGGACCTGTTAATTTCATTGCTTTACAAGTACGAACGTTTAATAAGTATTTTTTTCAGTTTCGACGATGAAGCTATGACCAAATTCAATGACTATTTTGTCACTCAGTGGCTTGAATATCCAGACCTCATTTGGTGTTGCCATAATGAACGCCATAGAACAACTAACTTGGCGGAATCATGGAATGGCAGATTCAACAAAATTATTGGAAAAAATCCCAGTTTATTATTGTTTCTGCAAACAATTGGCAACGACACATGTCACTTTGATATAAAACAAGCCAAGTAAGTTGTATTTTTTAGACAATATTTTTAAGCAGATATAATATTTTTAAAAGCAGATATATATTTTTTTACATAATACGAGTACATAGAAGAATTTGAAAATGGATTTGATTTTATTTATTTTGGTAGATATTATTAGTTGTCGCCTTCTATTACAGACGGTTACTGAAAAAAATATAGCTTAACTTAAATAACTGATGATTTTTGTTATAGCTTTCGACTAAAAAGATCACCTATAAATTCAAGAAAAAGAACAAGTATAGAAATCGACCGCCAGATTCAAAAGCTAACAAAAAGTTACGAAAATAAAGCTATCTCCATTGGTGATTTTCTGATTAACATATCAAAGTCAACATTTCGATCAGAACATTTAAAAAAATAGTTTATTTTAATTTTGTTTTTAGCCTATTAAAATGTTTAATACTTTTTCTCGATGTTGATTATTTTTTGTAGTTTATGTTTACAATTTGCGCCTTTTTCTCCATGTTGATTATTTGTAATTAATATATTTGTCTAGTTGGTTGTTGATTATTTTTGTAGTTTATATAAATTTACAACTACTGCCTTTTCTCAATGATGATTATTTGTAACTAATATTTATGTCTGGATGTTGTTTTTATTTGTAGTTTATAATATTTACAGTAATACTTTTCTGAGATGTGGATTTTTTATATTTTTTTTATTGTTGATTATTGGTAATTAATATTGTTGATTATTTTAAAAATTACATTGCAATTAATATTTCGTTTTACTGTTTGATATTTTTTTATAAATATTTTGAATTAATAAAAGACTGATTTAATATCGCAAACAGACGTTTTATTGATACACTCCTAAAAGTATTTATTTATAGATACACTTTTCTTTTCAGTTGTACCTTCTATTGTCTAACGTAGATCTAAAAGATGGGTACCATAGCGGGACTTTTTGATAGGTATTTTAAGAGGGTGCCATACCGGGACCATACCATAGCGGGACTAACCGATTCTAGTTGCAAAGTATTAGGTACGTCAATAATCCTTATTACCAATAATATCTTTAGGTATAATATACTTAAGTAATAATATCTTACACTTACTTTAGGTACATAGCTACCAAGATAAGAAAAAAACCGGCCAAGTGCGAGTCTTACTCGCACACAGGGTTCCATAGCCCCAAACAATATTTTGAACTGTCATTCATTAGTTAGTAGTATTAGTTGTAAACTTCCACTAAACCGCAAAACTAAATTGGTTTTTCATAGTATGTTAATGAAAAACAAAGTTAGTGCTGCAGTTTGATGAAAAAGTCCCATATCTCAAAAACTAAACATCATATCTTATTGAAACCAATTTTCGTTGATAGTTTTTTTTACGTTCTACAAACTTAAATATTTTCAGAATTTTCCTCCTTTTACTTTAGAAATTAGAGGGGGGGGGGACACATTTTACCACTTTGGAAGTGGCTCTAGCGCAAACTATTCAGTTTAGAAAAAAATGATATTAGAAACCTCAATATCATTTTTGAAGACCTATCCATAGATACCCCACACGAATGGGTTAGATGAAAAAAAAAATTTTGGTTTTCAGTTCTATGTATGGGGAACCCCAAAATTAATAGTTTTTTTTCTATTTTTGTGTGAAAATCTTAATGCGGTTCACAGAATACATCTAATTACCAAGTTTCAAAAGTATAGCTCTTATAGTTTCGGAAAAAAGTGGCTGTGACATACAGACGGACAGACAGACAGACAGACAGACAGACAGACAGACATGACGAATCTATAAGGGTTCCGTTTTTTGCCATTCGGCTACGGAACCCTAAAAACTAGGTACTTACTGAAGATTTTTTCATTAAAAACTTACCTGTTTTGGCTCTGTTTCTGGGTTTTTTAAAATTAACTTCTTCCGACATCGTTTAGACATGTTCGGCGCTGTAAAAGGACGTGCTCTCCAATCGACGTGATGCACAACACTGGTCGCGGGAAGCTCGCGTTGAGTGCGGTACGAGGTCAGGGGGGATATGGGACGTTTTAGCCTCGTTCCGCACTGCATTAAAATTATATTAATTCAGTGCGGCACGAGGCCTAAGACATCCGGTACCTTGGTACCGGATACACTAATGGTTCCGGACTCGGTGGTGTACCTACCTTGGTAGGTACACCACCGAGTCCGGAACCATTAGTGATCTCAAATATATATTTATCTCTTTCCTACACTGGACCAAACCAAAGCTATGCCATTCGCACGACAGAGAAATTCACTTTTTTGCTTGCCGCACCACAGGGAAGTTGCATCAGGGGTGATTTAGGCCTCGCTTCGCACTTAACGTGTTAAACGCAGTAAACGCTATTCATGCGTAGTGCAAGACATAAGCTAAAACTAGTAAGTAAATAATTGACACAAGTAAATAATACATTTTTTTTAATATTGAACAATACTTGAAATTCAATTTCAATGCAAATTTTATTATTGTCCCTGAAATAAAACGTATTTATTAAGTAGCATGCGCTTGCTATCTTTTAAATTCGTTTTTTTTTGTATAAATGTAATCTGACCCTAATATATTTTTCTATAATAGCTTTAGTCAGGTCTGTAACATGGCTCGCAGTAGGATATAATCCAACCTGATGATTACTAGTGTTGTTGAATAATTCAGTACCGACAAAGCTGGGCAAAATGTTTGTTGTCAACATCTGTTTATTAATTTTCCGAAGATTGTCGGTCTAAATTTTAATAACTGCTTCGGATGTTTTAGAAATAAGTCTCTAAGTTCTTTTGATGGATACAGGGGACCCCATTTATCTTTTGCTACGATAAATTTATGGTCTGAATTAATTTTATTAGACAACAGTGCTCCAACACGTATGTCAAAACCATTTTTTTAAATTAAAATGTGTGCTATGTAACCCGCGATGTAGCTAATAACCTGTTCAATAAAATCGGAAACATTTTGGAAAAATAAATTTATATCTTCATCATCATTACTTTCGGGAAAAAACTTGAGCATTGTCTTCGACTCAACCATTTTTAGTCGATTTATTAATACGTTCTATAAGCGATGATGAGCAGTTGAGGATGGAAATATGTTCAAGAGCCATGCAGTTCCTGCTTTCGAGAGCCTTTTATTCGATATGCACCAGTAATTTTTTGGAAGCTGTTTTAAATTGGCGGGCCGTAGGGTTATTGTTGGCTCCACCATGTGACCTTGTATTTCCAAAGAGCATTTCGAGGTGGTCTTGGCTAATTTTGTACATCGGCATATATACAAGTACTTGAGTACGTATTATATGGTACTAAAGATGTTTTACTGCTTCAGCGCAACCAATAAAGCCTGTTTTTCGCGGGCTTTCTATTAAAAGTCTGTCATCCTGACATTTTAATCGGGATAAGTAAACTACCGCCGTGTATAGGAATCCAAAAAGCTGCATTGCATTCATTGCAGTAAGTGCTTTTTAAAATTTATACTGAAACGAGCTTCGGGAATTGAATATGTCAAACATATTATTAATCATCTACAAAAACTTCGATGTTGCTTCACTATTTTTAAATGCAGGTAGTTTTAGTTTATCGCAGCAAAAGTCTGTAGCATCCGCAACACTAAGACTAAACAGTTATGTTGCGAGCTTTACTTTATTTTATTTGATTTTGAAATTGAATGTGACGGTAACGTAGTTTGTTTTCTAAATGAAAATATTCTCTTTCTTGAAGCTTATTCAGTTCTTCCAAAAATGTCCACTGAATCTTATTTCCATCTGTATCTATAAAAGTTTTATAGCATTGGAAAGCGTTCCGCAATAATTTTACCATATGAGATGGATTTACATTACCAAAATTGAATCTTTTGAAACGGGATGGTTAAAAGTATTTTTTCGGTCTTCTATAGAGGAACCCAAACATTTCACCATTGCCATATTTGCTGCGCATCCATCGAAAGTCAAAGATATCATTCTTATAAAAAAACTCAACTAGTTCCAGAAATTGCATAATTAAGTCAGCATGCTGACGTCCTGTTATAACATCCACAAGAAAATAACCAACGGGGACTTTGAAATTAAAGTTCACGCTTGTCACCAAAAAAACTAGAGCCTCTTTAGCTTCTTCTACGTGATCTCTTTCTACGCCAGTGCCGATGACAACGTGCCCTACTAATTTTTCATCGTCATATTCTATACGTTGGCGTATAGCCATTTCGCCAATAATTAACCCTGCAATGATGTTATAGTTTGTATTTTTAGCTTTCGGTTTCAACGGTTCGGTTTCATGGACTCTAGTAAAGCCTGGATCTCCTAAGATTTTTTCATACCATTTTCTAAGGGTACGCCTTTCCGGCAGACAAGTATCAAACGTTTTACGTACGTATTCGTAGGCCCTTGGTGAATAATAATATGGCGCTGGGCTATATTTTTGTTTTGATTTTCCTCCAAACTTTTTAATTGCCATGCGTTGTGTCAGTTCTTGAACCTGTCAATGAAAAGTAAAATAGTAGCAACGCTTTCTAATGTTGAAGGAAAGCAAGACACGATCGACAGCAGCACACATAGCACAAAAACGGATAGTGTAAGGAGTGTGTTATACCTGTAAATTAATATTTTTTAGAATATTCGTATCTTCATCTTTCAAACAAAAGTTTTCTTGAATATTCTTTAAAATGTCTTCTATTTTATGAATTTTTCTGTTTTATCTTCTATTCTGAGCTTGTATTCTTTTTTTTTTGTAATATCTGCCTCTAAATTATATTTTCTTTTGTATTACTGATGTTTTGCAGTTTCCTCTTTCGAGGTGTTCATGCAGTTGAAGGTGAAAATAACTGTTGCTGTAAACAAAATACAATATTATTTTGTAATTATAGCTAGCACAGGGGACCGGGTATTGTGACTGCAACCGGTGTCTATATTGTGTTTATATTTTTTATTATTATTTTGTTTAATGTAAAAAAATAACATCTCTTTGTGGTGTAGTTGGATTTGATTTGCTTGCATTTTCAATCGGCTGAACTTTAGAATAGTAACTTCTGTTGTAAATAAAAGTCATATGATTATTTGACACAAAGCCGCTGAGTCAGGGAGGTTGAATTTAACATCTTCACCCCCTATGGTAACAGTATTACCGACGCTCGATATGTAGTGGTACAGGTTGTCTGGTATACATAAATCTTCAGGCAATAATTATATTGCTTGCAATTATCTTTCTCTAATGGCTAATTTATAAAGTAAGGGATCAGGACGAATATAAATCAAACTTCATTACGTTGTTTTGACTTGTTTTTTTTCATCTACGGTAGATGCAGCCTGTGTAATGTCGCTGGTAGATGCAGCTTGTGTTATGTCGCTAGTAGATGATGTTTGCGTTACGGTATCGTTGGTAGATGCAAGTGATGACTGTTAAAAACACAAAAATTGTTTGCTAGTAATCAGACTAAAATAATAATAATATCAACAAAAGATATCGATCTAGGTGACATTTTAAGGTAATAATTAGGTACAATATTCAAAAAACAGCAATCAAGTTTTAATTTAAAATAATTATACACTACTTACTGAAAAATGCATAACGATATATTTACGTGGAGATGCTCTTGATTTCAAGTATCTTTTTCCTTAATTTTTTTATTATGTAGTAGTCATTATATAGAATGTAGTCATTTTCTGCAAAAAGATGTGAACAAATTATGCTATATTTGGTAGGTATCCATTCAATTCTACCGGTTGCCTCTATCCAGAGTTTTCTTGTATCTGGATCTGTTGGAAACCTCAAAACAAATTTTAGACGAAAAACTTAATGAATAACCCACATTAAACAATCATTATTGTTGCGATCCAAGTAATAAAATACTGTTTTACTTTAATTAAATAAGTTTATTCGTGGGAAGGCGAGGTTAGGCTTTGTCTACTTTCTGGTGGCAAATTGATGACAACTTTTTTTCGACAGTAGCCAACATGACACCATGACACACTACAATGTTGGCCACAGATAGCACAGATAAACTGTATGTCCGTAACATATCGGCAAATTGTTTGATCGCTGTTTTTTCATTAATTGGTTTTAGTATATTATAGTTCTGTTCATTGTCGTTAGCTTGCGTAATCGTTAGATCCACAAATAATTCAGTGATTTCTTTTCCGTAATCGGCAATCGACAACTCATTTTGTCTCATTTTTAATAACTTATTTTGTATAGCCGTTGCCACTTTCTTAGATAATAACACTTTTTTCATGTCATCAATTAAGTCAGTAACAGTATCATACTTAGCATTTAACTTTATCTTAGCTTCTTGTGATAGCCTACTTTTCAACACGAAATTATCCATACCTTATTACCACCAAAACGTAGAGAAATTATAATTTCCTTGTAATACATTGTTTAAAGATTAGTATGAGACATTATAATACAACACCGTATGCAATTAACACTAAAGTCCAAAGTTCAACTAATGCATCCTCCTTATTTGGTAAGAGACGACGATTATTTCGGTACCTGAACACGTTTAATATACGATATTTACACACTTTTTTTTTTTCTGAAGCACTTCACTTTTTTTTTTTTTTACACTGTTTCTTCCTCGTAGTTTTTTGAAGATGGCTCCGTGGCCCCCAACCGCAAGCGTCGACGAAAGAGAGATCTCCTCATAGTCGTCCTATTTATCTCGTTGGTGATCCATTTTGTATGGCACTTTTTATACTGTCGATACACGAACCCCAATATGCCTAGTAGTAGTTAGTATAAGCAGGATGCAGGACAGAATAATGTTGGATGTAGACATATGAAAACGAAGTTCTTCTGCTGTAGCTTGGTTACTGCCAGCCGCCGCGTTTTGAACGATCAGGGTCTCATCTTTAGACTGCTGCTTGCCCATTTTCGTGGATATTTCGTACACTCGCGCTGATGTCTAGTCCGTGGATACAGTAAATCAATACTAATTCCATTTTTACTACTATACTTGGTCACTAATTTATTGAACGGTATTGCATCGCACAGACTCACTCAACGTCTCTAATTCGCGTAGCGTGTGTAGATTCCTTTGGCAGGGTCGCCATGTAAGGTGCGGTGTTGATGAGAAATAAAACGAGTGAATGCCAGAATAATACTAAGATATATTTCATACGATAGTGCATATATATGGTTACAAAGGTGCATAGATTATAATAATATTATAGATCTTAAAGTAGGTAATTATATTAACCCTCACACAGGAACCCGAGTCGAGTAAACCGTAATAAAACTCATCGTATATAGATACTGTTAAATGTGGACGACTATCGCCCGTAGTTTTATATCGTACTGAATTCACCCTTGTTGTTTTAAAAAATAATTTTAAAGATTTTAAATAATCGTCCCTATCGGACTTGTCGAAATTTTGGCTGTAGTTCTGCAAATTTAGTTTTTTGAATTACATGTTGGACAGGACTGAGTCTCCTTCCGCTTCTTACTGCACGAAGGGCACGACGGTGCACGCACGCCCTTCTTGCCGCAACGGTAACACACAATTGCCGTAGATTTGCATTGTGATAATGAATGCCCGCTAAACCTACAACGAACACAGAACAACGAACCGGAATCAGGTTGCACGGTTTCAACGCGTTGAGAACTCTTTGGCGGTTGATATGCCAGGTCTGCTGCAACAAAAGAAGACGTTGGTTTCGGTGGTTCATGGAACTGAGCCTTGCTATGGAAACCTAACTCCAGTTGTCTACACTTCTCCTTTAAGTCGCCCAGCGTGTTGACAGTCATTATTGACAACCCCGCCGTGTATTCCGGTCTCATGTTAAACCTGATTCTTGCTAAACGGTCGCGCTCTGGAACCTTATAAGATAGCCTATTGTAGAGATTCTCCATGACTGCTATATATATACATGACAGCTCAGTTGACCCTTGCGTTCTGTTAGTTATTTCTGAAATAAGACGCATATCGTAGTCTGGTGGAGCGAATGCTGTGAGTAACTGCTTCTTTAGTTCCGCCCAATCTTCAACCGACGCTTTGATGCCACGGTACCAAAGCAAAGCTCCGTCCGAGAAAAGATCCAACGCAGAAGTATATAATGAGGCTTCGCTAATATCTCTAGCCTCACAAAGTTCCTCCAGGCGTTTAATAAACGCTTTCACGCAACCTGTACCGTCGAACTTAATACCCAGGGTCTTAACCGTCTCTTTCTTGCAGGAAACGATTAAGTCCCTTGGCTGCAAGTCAGACGTTGCTTTCGGTGTCTCCTCGGCGGAAGTTAATGACTGGTGGAAGCTTGCGTTAGCCGAATCAATCCTAGATAAATAGCCCCCAAGCTGCTTGTCAATGGATGCATAGTCAGTACTAAGTTCAGTTGGAGGGGTAATCCTACTCAAGCGATGATACAGGTGGTACCCTAAAGCCTTAGCGCGGTTAAATTTTTTGAAACTGGATGGATACTTATCCAGCACTTCACCAATTTCTGGGAGTTTGGCCTTGATTGATATCAATTCACCTTTCGGATCTAAGTTTGTCTCCACAATATCGTCGGAACATACCAGGTTACTTAATTCCCTAATCTGAACACGTAGTTCCTCTACGGTTGAAGCGGGTTTCGCGTCTCGAACGAGTACTTCATAAATAAGCTCGTCCTTGCGAAGTAGATTAAATTTAATGGGACGTTCCATTTTGGGAAAAAAAAATATTGAAATAAACTGAACTATAACTGGCTGTCGAAATGTACAATCTCCAACAATGTGTAAATATTATCTACAAAGGCAGGTATACAAGAGGCAGTCCTATTGAGTAACATACATTAATAAAATTAAAAAAAAATGTAAATGTAAAAATACAGGGTGATTGGAAGATGGGTGCAAAGCTTTAAGGCGAAGATAGTACAGACAATTTAGAACCATTTAAGCCATGGTTGTCTTAGACGAAGTCTTACCAAATATTTTTAACCAAATTTTTAAGTTTTTTTTCGGAAATTCTCAAAATTTAATGTAAACTGCATAATTATGGCCAAATTGAATGATAAATGAATTCATTTTTTATTTATTTAATTAAAGTAATGTGTAAGCAATCAAGCAAAACATGTTTTAGGCTTCTGTGTCATTAGACATTTTTTTTACAGACATTTAAAGATCAGAAAAAATAAAAAAATTGTACAATACGTCTTTTAAACCTTATTCAAAAAAAAAGGAGGGTGCTTTTTTTGTTCAAACCTTTTTGAAGACATGCTTGATAATCGCTCTTTCTTTTGAGGTATCATTTATGCGGATATCTTACAAATTATTGAAATTAGGGCCTACAAACCAATTTGAGGGAGAATTTTTTTTATTTTAGGCAGACTAATTAAAACAACATTTGAATTAAAATTATTTATTTTTCATGTTCAAAATGACGGCCGTGATTCCTAATACAAGCACGGCCCCGTCTTCTAACTTCTGTAGTCGTTATTTTCAACATCATCTCCTGCTTCATTGTCTCAAACGCTGAATTTATTCTTTGTATCAATTCTTCTCTAGTGTTAATTTCTTTGTTGTTATACACCAGTTCCTTGGCCCGGCCCCACACGAAAAAGTCCAACGGGGTCAGATCTGGGGAGCGAGCGGGCCAAGGGATGGGTCCATCCCTGCCGATCCAGCTATCAGGAAAGCAATTGTTGAGGTGTTCCCTTACATTTAAAGTCCAATGCGCTGGACAGCCGTCTTGCTGAAA
Organism: Cerastis rubricosa; assembly: GCA_949152445.1. NCBI lineage: Eukaryota > Metazoa > Arthropoda > Insecta > Lepidoptera > Noctuidae > Cerastis > Cerastis rubricosa. The sequence continues at coordinate 9,344,228 of OX424524.1, read as the reverse complement.
GATGACTGTTCGGTCTCTTTCGAAGATCGGGACACCTGATTCCTCTATCAGCAGTGGTAAATCAATTTGCAGAAATTGCAAATAATTTTCGCCATTCAATCGATCAGGCAAAAAGTGGGGCCCAATCAATGTTCTGCCAATTATTCCAGCCCATACATTCACAGAGAATTTCATCTGAAATGACACCTGCTTCTTAAAATGTGGATTGTTGTCTACGTCGGCCCATTCATGGATGTTGTGAAAGTTTGTAATACCTTCCCTTGAAAATTTACTTTCATCCGTCCACAAGATTGATTTCAGAAACCACGCATCTTCGATGTCTCTGTTGAGGAGGAAACGGCAGAACTGAATTCTTCTTTGAGGATCTTGCTCTACTAGACCTTGCACACTCCTGCCATGGAACGGATACTTATCATTTTGGTGCATTGTATGCCACACCTTCCATTGAGAAATGTTTAAATTTCGAGCTACTGCTCTAGTACTGGTAGTAGGATCCGCTTGAAATGCTGCTAAAATGTCTTCGTCGACGGCAGTTTCGTGTCTGCCCGGGTTGACTCCAGGTTCCACGCGGTGAAACCCATCTTGGGCAAGACGACGAAACGTGTTGTAAAACACTCGGACATTCGGTATCCTGCGATTCGGATAGCGCTCTTGATACATCCGTCGCGCCAAAGATCCATTGCCGTCTGCTCTACCGTACATAAATACGATATCCGCATATTCTTGATTGGAAAAAGTAGCCATAGTCACTTAACAATTAAGAAAAACGGCGTAGGAGCGCACTAAACGTCAACTCAACACAATTAAGTCAAAAATCAACACGTGCAGGAGCGCGAGGCTACGACTGGACACGGTGAAACAATAAAGTTCAAAACTAACGCAAACAACACGTGCAGGAACGCAAAGGGCTACAACTGAACACGGTAAATTGTGAATCAACACGACAACGTCCACTCACAAGGGCAGTAGTTTGACTAATAAGTAAAAGATGTAACGGCTTCATCACAGACCGACTGACCCTGACTAAAGAAAAACGACTTTGTTGCCTCAGTAACTAAGACCATTTTGCTGTAAAAACCAACTCTTTATCGCTTTTTGCTATTCATTGGGCGTTCTACCTGGAAATACCGTCGCACCGCGCTCGGTGGCCATTGTTTAGAGAATCCCCTCAATGGGTTCCCCTCAATTGGTTCCTGCATGTGCCAAAAATTCTTAGAATTGAACAATGTTATCATTTCGAGCACATAAAGTATTCTTTTAAGCAAAAATTTTGTGTTTTGTTAGACTGCCTAAAATTTAAAATTTCTCCCTCGATTTGGTTTATTAGGTCCTAATTTCAATAATTTGTAAGATATCCGCATAAATGATACCTCAAAAGAAAGAGCGATTATCAAGCATGTCTTCAAAAAGGTTTGAACAAAAAAAGCACCCTCCGTTTTTTTTTTAAATAAGGTTTAAAAGACGTATTGTACAATTTTTTTATTTTTTCTGAGCTTTAAATATCTGTAAAAAAAATGTCTAATGACACAGAAGCCTAAAACATGTTTTGCTTGGTTGCTTACACATTACTTTAATTAAATAAATAAAAAATTAATTCATTTATCATTCAATTTGGCCATAATTATGCAGTTTTCATTAAATTTTGAGAATTTCCGAAAAAAAACTTAAAAATTTGGTTAAAAAAATTTGGTAAGACTTCGTCTAAGACAACCATGGCTTAAATGGTCCTAAATTGTCTATACTATCTTCACCTTAAAGCTTTGCACCCATCTTCCAATCACCCTGTATAAACTTGTAAAATTAAAAACAGATAAAAGTGTATAAGAGAGTAAAAACATCAAAACACGAACAAATACAAGGGATTCCACGTGACGGTTCTTAAAAAATAAACAAACTGGAAGGTTCTAGAAACAGTACTCCGGCTTGTAAGGTACAGCGACTGACGTAACCTCTATCTCCAACCAACACACACGTTGGTCGCCACTGTTACATATGAGATTTTGTCCCTCTAAAGGCAACGGAACAAAGTCCCAGACGCAAGGTGGGATAGTATTGGTATCAAAGGAAACAACAAACTGTCCTAAATAACATAACTTTAATTCTAGTACCCTAGTATATTTAAATAACAAATTGAAAAACAAGGTAACCGTATACACTGTAAGGTAATGCCAGCCAGCATACAGCTCAGTTGGTAGAACTAGGGTTGTGGGGGGTTGGAGATAACCTTAGTACCGTCTCTTGTATTTAATAATTTAAGTATATCACACAAGGCACAACCTTCCAGTTTTATGGAGTTACTTAATAATTAATAAATGGGCGCCAGGGACTGGAAGAGTCCCGGATCCCAGAACCGACGAAGATGTGTCTTTTAGGCTTCCAGTAGGCTTCCAGTTAAGCGCAGGTGTCGAACCCGGGGTCCTCAAAATAAATTTGTTACTAGGCCCGGCTTCTTGTTTAGAAGACCGGACAGGGGTTCTGGTTAGAACCGGTAGAAAGTATGAAAGTAAGTTGTCAAAAGAAAAAACCGTCCCGCCTGCGCTAGGTCGCTAGGCGGACTCTGCCACTGCACAGTCGTCTCCCCAGGAGGCGTTGAGTGGACTCGAGGAACGGGTCTCGCGTCCAGGCCCCAGAGGCGCCTCTAGATCCTGGCGGCGAGACGAATCTCTCGAGTTGCCTCACCTGGAATCGACAATACGGGGCCCCATGATATAAAGGAAACTAAGGTACTTTCCTTGAGAAGGAATAGAGGTGACCGAGCTAGGGAACCGATGGTCTGAAAACCCTAGCTGGTTAATATGGCCTGTGGCTAATACACCAGAATAGGCTTCGACTTTGGTTTGCCTAACCCACGTCATGGTACAATAAGAAATAGGATTACCCATGGGGCGTGTAATACTCACGGGTGAACAATAGTGAAATCACTTGGCTGTGGGATTCGACCGGCTGGAGAACGGGTCCGCCTGTTTGATGGCGAATCCTCCTTAACGCATGGAATCCTGTAACGAATATCCTGGGATCACTACAATATCCTTTTAACGACCAGAGAAGGACTCTGAGAGCACTTTCCGACACTAATACACCCGAAATCCTTACCTTTTTAAAACATGAATTTAATTTTGGTCTGGTGACTGAAGCGCGGACAATTGCAAAAGAACGCCACCTACTTGTCTCTCGTTACGTCACTTCTTCCAACCAAAATTCGCACTTAGAAAATGTCCCATCTTCCAGGTAAAACTGGTAAGAGCCGTGATCACAGAATCACTACCTCAAGATATTTAATTCTTGAAAATGCCTAACGACTGTCCAACATGACGTTTACACTCTGAAACAAATAACCCCTTTCGAAATCCAAGCTAACAAACTCCTTATTTCCAACAATATAGATGGTCTTGAGTGGGGTACCATTCCCCTGATTCCTTCGGCGAATTCAAAATGTATAACCTTGCAACACTCAAACCACAGATTAAATATGGATTACGTTCCCCCGAACCTTCTAGAATAAAGTCTATATAAAAAAAAAACTAATTTCGTTTCCGTTTACGGTAGAAAGACTGAAAATTATTAAGAATAGGTCCATACGATATTAGTTCGATGGCCTCCAAACAACATGCTAATAAAATTAATCGTTATCGATCAAAATTACCAAGGCGAATCTACAACCGCTAGATGTCGCCTCCAGCCGTCAGCCACTGACGTTTAGCTGAATGACATTTGGACCGACAACAAACAATTGTCTTTTATTTACGATAAAATATATCAAATTTATTGTGAAAACCCGTTCAATTGGGTTTTGGAAAGTGGTTTAGTTTCAGAAAGTGTTACTAAGGAGTCCAGTGACGAAGTGCCGATGAAAGGATGACTCTTTCCATAAATTACAAGCCAAAATCAACTGCGCAAACCACAATGAACATTTTGCTTGGATACCATCGAAATCAATATTGGAAACCTATCAATATAAAACGTATGCTCGCAGGTAAATGTTAGGTACTAAAAAAACAACGTAACAAAGGTTAACTCATAACTAGAAGCTCTACATACGAGTATTATATCATCGCAGTAACGCGATGATATATTCGTGAGTGAATATTATATTATATTCACCTCCTTGTTCACATCCTGCTTGCCATCTACATGAAGCAAAGTATTATGATCATTTGATTTGCAATGGTGCACATAAATTGATAGCGACACTTCTGTGAGTGGAGGCCTAAACATATAACACAATGTTTATTTTTATTAACATTGGTAAGTTTTTTGTCAATTGCCATGAGAACAAATCTTGGACATTTATACAAGCGATGTGAATCATTATAGACCATGCAATTTGAAGAAGTTGCTGTCTTTTTCGGGTCAATGACCCCTGCTAAGTTTACACTCTTTGGCCTTGATTTATCATTATACATAGGACTGACCTCGAGTGCAACCGCACGCTTGTCTAAAAATTCTAACAACTATATATAATAGGTCTTTACCTATGAAATTGCCGTATTGCAGTACAGACTTTTTCAAACAAAAAAAAGTTTTGATTGGCTATGAGTTCTAAATTCAAATTAATTTTGTTTTAAAAATATGACATTTTACACTCGCGAGCAACCAAATCGACTCAAGCCTTGTCGGCGCACACATACATTGATACAACTAAAATCATGAATGGAAATTATTAAAATGATATGTCATTCGAAAGCTTAAGATGTCAGCTTTAATTTGATATCATTGTCATTGAAATCCATCCATCATTTTTGAAATAAATGATGTCTGAATGCAAGAGTAGGAAAAACGGGAATTTAGGAAAAAGGGTATGTGTCTCGTATTTGACAAATTAAACAAAAAAAAATTAAAAATAAAATTATTTTATTTAAATCAGTATTTCGTATTGCCCCCTCTAGCCCTAATTACATCCCGCAGTCTTTCATGTTTCCCGTGTTTTTCATGGACCTTATCAATTTTTTGACATTTTCTTGAGGAATGCCGTCCCACTCCTCTAATAATGCTGTCTTTAGCTCGTCTACGCTTGAAGGGACTGGATTTCTGGCCCGAACTCTTCTTTTAAGCTCGTCCCATAAGTGCTCGATGGGATTCATGTCAGGACTGAGCGCAGGCCAGTCCATCGTGCGTAATTCGACCTCTTGCAGAAACTGTCGAGTGACTCGTGCCGTGTGGCAGCGGGCATTGTCGTGCATTAACACGAAGTCTTCACCGACAAACCCTGCGTAGGGCACAACATGATCCAGTAGAATGTCGGTGATGTACCGATCAGCTGTTAGCCCGCCTCCTCGGCCGCCCCCAGGCACGAAAACAAGTTCGGTTTTTCCCTCTAAAGAGATACCAGCCCACATCATGCAGGAACCGCCGCCATATGCCACTGTTTCAGCGAAACAACATTGGGCAAATCGTTCTCCCGGACGCCTGTAGACTCGGCCTCTCCTGTCACTGCCATGCAGACACATTCTGCACTCATCAGTAAACAGGACCGATCGCCATTGCGCAACGCTCCAATTGAGATGCTCTCGAGCAAATTGAAGGCGCGCTTGTCGGTGGCCTGCAGTCAACTTAGGGCCCGTCGCAGGTCTTTTTGGCGTCAAGTTGGCTTCCTTCAAGCGTCTTCTCACTGTCCACTCGCTGACAGCCACTTGTCGTACACGTCTCAGTTCTTGCTGCACATCAACGCCCGTAAGGTGTCGCTTGCGCAGCGAGGTTGAGACAATGAAGCGGTCGTCTCTCTCTGATGTGCACCGGTGGCGGCTCGTTCTTGGTCTCCGATTGAAGGCACCAGTCTCTTGGAACCGTCTGTATACTCGGGATACAGAAGACTGGCTCAAGTGGAGCTGGGCAGCGATTGCTCGCTGACTTAACCCTTGTTGCAACAAGGCAACAACTTGAGCGGCTTCTTCTGGTGTGGTATCCATGGGTTAGCGAAAACAAGGAATGCAATTTACGGAGATGTGTACCGGTCAACTTGTAACAAGCAACTGATAAGATAAGCTCGCGAGCAATCGCTACGCCCCCGTAGAGGGGCGCGGCTGGCGGGATGTGGGTGTAACCCTTGCCCCGCGGTATCGTTACATGTGCCCGTAAATACGGGCACCTCATTAGATGGCCTGTATAGGCATGGCAGGGGCGAGCGCGTGTAAAGAGCGCGACTCGCCAATGTGTGGCTGTCATTTTGTCCGGTAGGAGGCGCCAGCGGCGCTGGGCGCTGCGCGCTTAGCTACGGTGAAACTTTACCGTAGCGAGCGCCGCTTTCTTCACGCCACCTCGGCGGTCTGTCACCGCCAGGTGAGACCTCCGGTTGCCCGGAGGAGGCCCAGCGGATGACGACCAGCGACGGAGGTGACTTTGTTGGCGCATCCTACCGCTGAGGATGTTGGCCCCCGTCTGCAGACGCTTTCAGAGCTAGCCGATCGCGCTCCAGACTAGGGGCCGTAGTGTATGAGTTTGAGCGGCAATGTACTGTGTAACGCCGCTCATGTAAGCGAACGAATAGCTGGCCCGCGCCGCTCCTTCGTCGCGTGAGTTAGGATGAGTGTTGAGTAAAGGTTGTCTGTTCGGTGCGCGTCGCGCCTATATTAACTTAGAACGCGACGTGCATCGAATGTATTTTATGTGTGTGGAGTCGTATTGTTTGGGTAGGTCGCGTGTAGACTGGTACGACCTACCCGGGGGAGTCAATCCGGGGGGGGGGAAGTCACGTCCGCAGGCACTAGGTCGCGCGGTAGGCGACGTGCGCGCCCGGCGCGCCCCGCGTCAGGCGGGCGCGTGTGCCACGGCGCTATCTGCGACAGATGGGGCCAGGCAGAGGCATCGGCACGCGTGAACATGTTGGACGCGAGGCGGCTACAGAAGTCGTCCAGGCTCTCAATCTTCATGTCCCGCTGTATGGTGGCGTTCCTCACGAAGCGAGGTGCGGCGACGATGGCCCGCAGCGCAAGGCTTTGCTGCGCGCGGAGAGACTTCTTTGTGGTCTCGCTCGTGAGGGCGAGCCACGCTGGGGCGGCGTACGTGATGAGAGGGCGGATGTACGTTTTGTACACGCCCAGCTTGGCACGCAGCGGGAGGCGAGACGAGAGCACTGGACGGAGCAGGAAGCGGGCATTCCTACATTTCGCGATTGTGCTACGGACGTGACTCACCATGGATAGCCGACGGTCAATGGTGACACCCAGGTACTTGGCCCGGGGCGACCACGTGACGTCGACTCCTTGTAGAGTTAGGGGTGGTGGGAGCTTCTGCGTGCCGCCGGTTACCAGCGCCTGCGTCTTACCCACGTTCACCGACAACCTCCACTTGGACAACCAGTCTGGAAGTAGGTCTAGCACGCGCTGCATCTTGACTGCCGCGTGCCGCGCGTTAAGCGAAGTCGCTATGTACGCGGCGTCGTCGGCATACAGCGCGAGCGTGGTGTCAGGTGTTGTAGGGATGTCGTCGGTGTAACATGAGTAACAGTGCGGAGAGACGCAGCTACCTTGCGGCACTCCTGCGGCTATCGAGCGGGCGCCCGATAGCGCTCCGTCGACCACCAGCCTGAAAGTTCTGTTACACAAGAAGGAGGAAACCACCCTTACCAAGCGACGGGGCGTGCCGGCCTGTGCCATCTTGTACAACAAGCCGGCATGCCAGACCCGATCAAACGCCTTTTCCATGTCGAGGAATACTGCTACTGCTTGCTCTTTCTTGTTAAGAGCTGCGGCGAGCAGGTGCAGTACCCTCGACAACTGGAGCGTCGTTGAGTGTTCGGACCGAAACCCGAACTGCTCAGCTCGTGGGGTGAAGTGTTGGTTCAGGTGTCGCAGCAGGAGTTGCTCAAACACCTTGGAGGTAGTGGAGAGAAGAGTAATGGGCCGATAGCTCTCCGGCTTCAGCACATTCTTGTTCGCCTTGGGCAGCATTATGACGCGCCCTTCCTTCCACGAGTTAGGGAAGGCGCCCGTGCGCAGTATGCCCGTGTACAGGCGCGCCAGCGCCGCTACCGTGCGGTAGGGCAGGTGGCGCAGCGCTGCGTTGGTCACACCGTCAGCCCCGGGTGCCTTCTTCAACTTCGTTTTAAGGATGGCGCGTCTGACTGCGCAAGGCGAGAAGAAGATTGGGTCCTCTTCGGAGGCTATCGGCGTCGAGAAGTACTCTCCAAGGTGCCTCTCGACTGCTGCGATGTGCTCGGTGTCGGTAGTCGGGTTCGGAACGAATTGACGCTCCAGGTGCTCGGCGAAGATCTCCGCGCGGTCTGGCGCGGTGTATCTTGGGGCCCCGTCGCTGTGGAGTAGCGGACGTACCGGGGCCGGGGTACTCGTAAGCTGGCGACATAGCTTATGTAGTGACGCCCAGTCTCCTTCTGCGGCGTCAATACACTCTTCCCAGCCCTCGGCGTTGAGCTCCTGTAGCTTGGCCCTTACCTTCTCCGCGTGGCGGTTGAGGTCGCGCTTGTCGCGCGGGCAGCCTGACGCTTGCCACCGCCTGCGGAGGCGCCGCCTATGGGCGACCATCTGCTGGAGGTGGATGGGCAGAGGCTTGTAAAGAGGCCCCTGCGGCTGCGTGATGATAGTGGTCGCCTCATCGTGGGCGCGCCTAATGCAGGCGGTGATTTCGTCGGCTAGCCCGTCGACGTCCGCGGCGGTGGCGATGGGCCAAGCTGGAGTGGTGGTTTCCATCACCTCTGTGAATTTGGTCCAGTCCGTTTTTCGACGTGGCGCTGGAGGAGATAGTCTGGTTGGCATACCTGATAGAACGACGAGCACGGGTTGGTGATCTGACTGGAACTCGTCGTCTATTACCTGTTGGGCGATCTGGCCTCTCAGGCCCTTGTGGATCATGATGTCCAGCACGTCAGGTTGTTGGTTCTGGTTTCCTGGGTAGTGAGTGGGCGTTTCAGGGCCGGACACCATGTATCCACGGGCCTCTGCGTCTGCGAAGAGCCGCCTCCCCCCGGTATTCGTACACCGGCTGTTCCACGCCGGGTTTTTCAGATTCATGTCGCCGGCGAGTATTGTTGCGTGCGGCGACTTGTAGAGCAGCGCCCGTAGCTCCGCTATGTCAAGCGGGGCCCCGGGCGGGCAGTAGCATGCATATATGTTGATATCCTCGCCGGCGACGTGTAGCTGGGCACCCAGAGCGTAGAAGGTACCCAGTGACGTCGGAGGGAGTGGTTGGTGAACGACTCTCCGTCTTATCAATACCGCCAGACCGCGGTAGGTTATGCCAGACGGTGACTTCTCGTCCTTCCTGTATGAGACGTATCCCGGGAACTTGGGCCTGTCAGCAGGCCCCAGGAGCGTCTCACTGATGAGCGCCACGTCGATGCGTTGTTCCCTGAGGAGGAGGCGAAGTGGGGCAACCTTGTTTCTAAGGCCGCGGGCGTTCCAATGTAATATCCTCAACGGGCTATCCATGGTAGAGTTGAAGCAGTTGAGCGAGCCCGTCAAGGATAATGAGCTCCGCGTCCTCGCCCTGCCTTATGGCCTTAATCAGGCCCATAAGCAGGTTGATGGCGCAGGCGGTTATCTCCCTAGTTGGGACGGCGCGACGCTGTTGTGGATGGTGGTTTACTCGGGCGCCGGCTTGCGGCTGGAAAGCGCTAGTCGCCGCCACTGGGTGAGCAGCGACTGTAGCCGTGTCTGTGGGTGGGGCGGGTCTTCCCGCCCTCTTCCCCTTCCTCTTGCCGGCGCCTGTGACAGCGTCGGTGGTTTGGTTGGTGGTTGCGGTAGGTGCGCCCTTGTCCGCGGGCGCCTGAGTCGACGCCTGCGCCGGTACAGGGCCTGGATCTGGCCTAGGTTGCGGCGCGGGAGACTGGGGTTTCTTTCCCTTCTTGCTCTTCTTCCCGCGCGGCCTCTTCCTCCGCCTCGAGGCGGGAGCGTCGTCTTTGTTTTTGGGCCCGTTTGCTGTCGCCATAAGCGACGCGCTTGGGGCCTCGTGGTCCTCTGCGTTGGGCTCCTTTGTGGCCTTGTCTCGACGCTGCTGCGTCATGGCGACAGTGCCCGCTCGCGTGTTCCGGAGTTCTTTCCGGAACACAGGGCACCCGCTGCTGGATGCCGGATGGTCACCTGCGCAGTTTACGCAGGTGGGTGTCTCTGTCCGTGGGCGTGGGCAGTCTCGGGCTGCGTGGTCTTGGCCGCAGCGCACGCATGCGAGCGGGCGGTGGCATTGGTGCGAGCTGTGTCTAAATTGCTGGCACCGATGGCACTGGGCGGGCCCTTTCTTGCTCCGCCAGGCATCAATACGGACACCCCTCATGCACATGAGCACGGAGATGTCGTATATGGCCCTTAAGTCTGGCTGCCTCTTGAGGACAACATAGAATAAGCAGCCGGGTCGTCCGCCGCGCGCTTTGATATTGCGAACGTACTCCGGCTGAAATCCTAGCGCCCTCAACTCCTCCTCGATGTCGGCAGGGTCGGTGTCGGCTGGCAGCCCCCGTATGGCCACCTTGAGGCTACGCTCCGCTGGCAACGAATACGAAAACCAGCTTAGGCCCTCCGACTTTTCCAGGTCTGTAAGGTACCTCTGAACCACCCGATACTCGTCCTCCGTTTCAGGCATGAAGCGGATTCCGCCCTGATAAGGACGAGCATTGGGAGGATGGCCCAGTTTGGCCCTCACGGCCCTTAAGTGAAGGGCCCAATTCGGCATCTTCTCCACCACCAGCGGAGGGTAGCGTGGCCGATCTCGTTCCCTTTTCTTGGCAGCTGCGTCCGCGCTCGTGCCTTGAGCAGGGGCTGCGGCGGCGGCTGTCGTACTAGGGTCCGTAGTGGTAGTAACGCGTCCGGTGTGTCCGCGTACTGAGTCAAGTCCGGTGGGCGAGCGGCGGGCCGCCTCGGCGAACGTCGGTGACCCGACCCCGGCTCTACCACGCGGTTCACGCTGTGGGAGCGGGGAGTCGGGGCAGATGCGCTTCGCCTCTTCGGCGGCCTCGTCGTCCGAGCTTCGTGGGCGGCGCTGGGCACGGGTCTCGAGCGAGAACTCGTACCCGAACGCCACTGTGTCGTCGGGTGTTTTATTAAGGGAGGTAGGGGCACCTACCTCGGAATCTTCATCTTCCATGTCGCTGCCGTCCCTGGAGAAGCAAGGCGACATGGGTGCGGGCGAGTCTTGCGCAGCGTTGCGCGGCGGGGGCGGCGACATCAGTCCCTGCGAGCTCGTCGTTGCGGCGGCTGAGCCTGCCAGCATGCGGCGGGGTGCGGGTGATGCGGCGCGCCCGGTTCTGGGAGCGGCGGCGGCAGTGGCGGCGGGTTGTGCGTGCGTGGACGGGCGCGCAACGGGGCGCGACGCGGCGGGCACGGCCGAGTTGTCGTCGGCAGTCGTGGGACGCGCGGGGCGCGTGCTTGCGGCGCGGGCCGCCTGTGTCGCGGTCGCCCTATCCCCCTGCGTGACGGGACGCAGGGCGGGGGCGACAGCGCGAACAGCGGGCGCGCGGCTGCTGGACCCGGGCGGACCCGGGGCTTGGGTCGGCACTGGGCGAAACGCCGGCGGTCGGATTGGTACCGCCGGGGCACGCACGGATGGCGGAGTTATAGTGGTGCCGGGGCTGCGTCGCGGCATCGGCGAAGGCGGCGAGGCCGGGAATGGCCTTCTTCCTTCTATGTCGGCGACAGCGGCAGTGGATGCGGTGCCGGACGTCGGGCTCCCGATAGACGGCAGCGACGGCGCCCGGATCCCCTTGGGGTTGGTTGATGGCGGCGACTCTTTAGGCATCTTGTTAGGTGTAGCCTACCGCAACCGCAACGGTGCAACTGCACCGGGCAGCACGGGGGGCACCCGCTGCGAACCCACAGGCGCTACGTGCCCATGGGTGCCCAACGAGTACCTGCCCGATGAAAGTAAATTTGATAAAATTTAAAACGGTTCGGGCGGTATACCGAAAAAGTTTTGGAACCGCCTACCCACAATCCGTTTGATATTTTTTAGGTGGCCGACCAATCACAGCCTGCGCCAGAGGTGGCGCAGGGGCTTCGCTGGCGGCCAACGGAGGCCTGCTCATACGACGGTGACTGAAATCGCGCGCGGGACAAAAACTAAATCAGTTGTGGAGAGGCCACAAGCCGATCCTCTGATAAGATAAACCGGAAGTGGGGGGGTTTTATAGCGGGAGCAGGTAGCGCAAGTCGTGGATTCCTAAAGAGGTAATTTACGCTGACGGCCAATTAAAATGTGTCAATAAATCAGCGCTTAGTTTTTTTTTAAGGTATTGATGTTAATTGAAAGCCTAATTCTTCAGCTTTCGAATGACATATCACTTTTGTAATTACCATTTATCGTTTTAGGAAAATCAATGTATATGTGCGCCGTCTAGGCTTGAGTCGATTTGGTTGCTCGCGAGTGTATTTACAAAATCAGTCTTTTGTTTATTGATTAGCGTTGTATTTTCATTACATTTCAACATTTTTCCTCATAATGGATACTTTGAAATTTCGTGTAATTATGGAATATGAGTTCCGTCGTGGCACCAACGCGGCACAAACGACCCGTAACATCAACGACGTTTACGGAGAGAACTGTAAAAACGAACGCACAACCCGTTATTGGTTTGCTCGGTTCCGTTCTGGGAATTTTGGCTTGAAAAATGAACCTCGTGGTCGTCCGGAAACTTTGGTCAACAATGATGAATTAAAGGTGATTGTTGAAGCTGATGAAACTCAATCTACAGCTGAGCTGGCAGCAGCTTTTGATGTTAGCATTAAAACAATATTGGTCCATTTGCGACAGATTGGCAAGATAAAAAAGCTTGATAGATGGGTGCCCCACGAACTTAACTATCGCCAGCGCAACGTACGCGTCGAGACTTGCCTTGCGCTGCTTAACAGGCACAGAAATGAAGGAATTTTGAACCGAATTGTTACGTGCGACGAAAAATGGATTCTTTTTGACAATCGAAAGCGCTCAGCAAGTTGGTTAGATCCTGGTTCGGTACCAAAGCAATGTGCAAAACGAAAAATGACCCCTAGAAAGGTGATGGTCACAGTTTGGTGGTCTAGTGCTGGTGTGATTCATCATAGCTTTTTACAAAACGGCGAGAGCATTACTGCAGATGTGTACATTGAAGAACTGACCACAATGATGGCGAAACTCGCACGTCTGCAACCAGCTTTGGTCAATCGGTCGTCTCCACTGCTACTTCACGACAACGCGCGGCCCCATACTGCACAACAGACCGTCTCTAAGCTGCATGAGTTGGGTTTGGAAGCTCTCCCTCATCCGCCATACTCACCAGATCTTGCGCCTTCCGACTATTACTTTTTCCAAAATTTGGACAACTTTTTAGCGGGAAAAAAATTCAATTCCCGAGAGGCAGTACAAAACGCCTTTGAAGAGTTTGTTGTCTCCCGTCCGCGTATTGCCAAACTGTATACTGACCTAGACACCCGTAGTCTGTACTGAACTACATCGTGCTCATTAAAATTACAAATAAATTGGAGCAAAGTGCATACGAGCTCAGAGCAATCTGAGAAGGTATGCATTTTGCTTGCAACAAATTGGAGCACAGTACATACGAGCTCAGAGCAATCTGAGAATGTATGCATTTTGCTCGCTTGTATGTAAAGCAAACTGTGACACGCGAATATCTGTAACTAACTTTAAAACGTGTTTCATAATTTCCCGTATTTTTTTTTATGCTGTTATGCCTATTCGTGAAGCTGAACAACTTTTCTTAAAAACATACCTATTGTGAATTAATTTAAGTTTTAACTAAAGAAAACCCGTTGTAAGTATGACTAAAAATAAATGTGAACCGTAACAACTATACAGGGTGTTAAAAAAATAATAATAAGTGTTTCCAATTCCAGTATTTATAAATTTTTCATAAGAAAGATGTCATACAGATGACACACAGTAAATTGTACATATTTGTATTTTCGGTTTATATTCGATTGGCAAATAATTGTTTTATTTGTGAAAGAATAACCTTGACACTTGCGTAATTGCAAATGAAGTCACGGCCACTGGCGAAAAAAAGGAGTCAAGGTCCCAAGCGGCGCAAGTTTAAGAAGACAGGCAGGCATGATAGCGTGCCGCGCGGGAATAAAAGAGATAAAACATGTCTGCACTCGCATGCATTTTGCTCTAAATTATCGATGCCATATTACATACTACACCAGACACTGGAAAGTATGGACGTCTGGACTCGTATGTATTTTGCTCTAGTATTTTAAAGCAAAATGTATATTTATTCAGACACTCTCTGAATAGGTATACAGTTTGCTCTTCAACTACAAAGGCAAACTGCGATCATACTCAGAGCAACCCCGGTCTGGGTCAGTATACAGTTTGGCAATACGCCTCCCGTCCAGCTGATTTTTTCAAGAAGGGCATCCATAAACTGCCACAGCGTTGGCAAACCCCCTTGCAACAAACTAGAGAAGGTAAACATATTTTTTTCAAAATTCAACGAAATTCTCAATAAAGCTTGTTTAAAAAATAAGAAAATTGTTATATGCGGCGATTTTAACATCAATGTACTAAAAAGAGATAAAATGGTAATAGAATTTGTGCAACTGCTATAACCTTAAACTAATGATTAATGAACCCACGCGATTATGTAGTAAAACATGTATTGACAACTTTATTTGTAATAAAAGGGGCAGCACGTATGAAATACTAGAATTAGCACTGTCGGATCATACTGCTCAATTGCTACGATTTCCAGTCAAAGAAAGTTTTAAAATAACACATTGGTACACATATAAACGAGACTATAGCGCCTCTAATACGGATAAGTTCGTTGAATGTATCCGAAATCTCGCCTTTGATGAAGTTTACAGTGCTGAAACAGCGGATGATGCCTTTAGCACATTCCTCGAATTATTAAAATTAATATATGATCTCTGTTTTCCTTTAATAAAAGTCAAAGTCCCAATACACAAACGACCACAATGGGTATCAAAAGGTATAAGAATTTGCTCCAAGCGTAAACGTCAATTACTTTGGAAATACCGAAAATCACCAAACAAACAATTGAAAGATTCATACAAAACGTATAATAAAAGATTAAAAACAATAATTAAATTAACGCAAAAATCTCAAAACGATTACTATATTAAAACGTCAATAAATAAAGCTAAAGCTACTTGGAAGGTCATAAATAATTATAAAACAAATGTCCAACAGCAGTTTAAAAAAATTGACAAAATTAATGTAAATAATAAACCAATCACAGATCCAATTACTATTGCTAATGAATTTAATATTTTTTTTACAACTCCGGTACCTGATAAAGACACTACTATCAGAAATTCCCATTACAGAATTACGTACAATAATTCTAACTCATTCTTCATGAACCCATGTACCCCAGAGAGTATTGTTCAAATAATAAAATCCCTAAAAAATACAAACAGTGCGGGTAACGATGGAATATGTACTAGAATAATTAAGGCAGTGGCGGAAATAATAGCGCCAGTACTGTGCTATATAATTAATAAATGCATTGAAGATGGCGTTTTCCATCAAAATTAAAATTCTCTATTGTCATTCCAATATTCAAATAAGAAGATAGAGAAAATATGAATAGTTATAGACCAATATCTTTAATACCTATCTTATCAAAAGTTTTCGAAAAAGTCATCTATAACAATTTATACAAATATATGGAAAAACATAATATACTTGCGCAAGAACAAATGGGTTTCAGGAAAAATAAATCTATTAACGACGCATTCCACACTTTTCTCAGTACGGTACTGAAAGGCATGGATAGTAAAAAACATGTCTCAGCATTATATATGGATATGACAAAGGCCTTCGACTGCGTCAATCATAAAATATTATTAAATAAATTAGAGGCGTATGGAATACGGGGAAAGGCTAGAGATCTCATTGAATCATATTTAAGTAACAGAGAACAACAAACTGAAATATCTAGCATTTCACATGTCACAAAAGTCGAAAAAAAACATTTGTACCAATAAAAGTCCGCAAAGGTGTACCACAAGGGAGTATTTTAGGTCCTTTGCTCTTTATTATTTATATTAACGACCTCCCCAAATCCATCAAATCCTCCATGGTTCTGTATGCTGACGATAGCACAGCGATAGTTGTTTCTGAGGACCTCTCGAGTCATGAACAAGAGATAAACCATACGCTGTCATCTATAGTTAACTGGTTAAAATTAAATGAACTTAAAATAAACCTAACTAAAACATTTATAATGACTTTTAAAACTAAAAATTCTAAATCAAGTATTTTCAATACACATTATGAACAATTACAAATAGAAAAAATAAACTCGACAAAATTTCTTGGACTACACATAGACTCAGACATGAGATGGAGGACACATATTGAACAAGTATGTACTAAACTAAGTCGGTATTCATATGCCTTATACATGCTTCGTAAAGTGGTAAATCAAAGCGCACTTCTATCTGCCTACCACGCTTACGTTGGTTCGACTTTAAGGTATGGTATAATGTTTTGGGGGAATGCCACTGATCGAGAAAGTGTCTTCAAAGCCCAAAAGAAATGTATCCGGGCAATATGTGCTTTAAAACCTACAGATACATGTAAACCACATTTTATAAATCTAAAAATATTGACATTCCCATCACTGTATATTTATGAATTAGCATTAGACATTAGAAATAATATTAAGGAATATGAAACGTTAAAAAGCACCAGGCTGGCCAGTACACTTCGTGCAATACGCCATAGAACGGTTATGTTTGACAAGAGTGCATTTTGTATGGGCCCTAGAATTTATAATAAATTGCCTAGTTACATAAAGAAGGCTGAGAATAATATTTCGTTTAAAAATAAATTAAAGACATATCTAATTAATAAAGCCTATTATAATGTAAATGATTATTTAAATGAAACAATGTAATTTAGATGTATTAACTATTAAATTATGAAACTATTATTATTAAAATATTTGACATTGCATGTAACACATATTTGCACACCTGTTAAGGTAGAATATGGCAGCAAGAACTTTTGTTTGTAACACCTCATGTATGTACCCATATTCCAGCAAATAAATGATTTGATTTGATTTGATTCAAAGATGCATTGATTGCAGGGGTGATTACTTTGAATAAAAGAAATAAATAAGTTCGAAAAAAAAAAACTTTAACTTTTTTCAAACAAAACGGCAATTTCATAGGTAAAGACCTAATATAATGGTGGCATAGTCCTTTTCAGAGTAAAACAGACGAACAGGTAAGGGGTCCAGCTTGCGTGTTAGAATGCACATCAAAATTGCATCCCATTTATCAGTGGGCTGCTTTAGATTTTCAAGTGCAGAGATTTGCTGTCATTTCCCGCAGTTGTTGGGCTGTTCCAGGCTGAATAGATGGCATGTCTAACAAAATATTAATGTGTGTTGAAATTACTAAAGATGGATTACAGTACCTCTTAGTTAATAACTGAATGGCAGAATTAAATGATCCATTGCTTTCTGACAGTCCCTCTATTATTTGCAAAGGCTCCCCTTTGAGCAAGGTTTTTAAATAGTACAGTTTTTCAATTAAATTCAGCTTGGCATCCTCTCCGATAATAGCACCAAATAAGTCCATAAATGGCTGGAAACCGCTAATGTCCTGTCCGTCATTGGGTTGTATATTTATTGTTGGTAATTTTATTAAGCATAACTTTTAACACTGATTTTATCACACTCACTAGCTGCAGCTTGTTTACGTCTCTTGAACAACACGCAGAGACGAAAATACCGGTCCTCCAAATAGCCGGACTCATCATCCTTTTCATCTAGGCATAGTAGTTGGACTTGTATGTCCAGGAATCTTTTATACTGCTCATGAAGCTGTAGCACCCTGGCCTCGAGCTCATCCTGATCGAGCTCCTGTTATTCTATGAAATAAGATTCCAGTCTCGTGATGAACGATATGCATTGCCCCCGTGCCGCTCTTAGGCGTTTTATTTCCTCTGTGCTTGACATCTTGTCCGTGTCGATTGTATCTTGCCCTTCGTCGTTTTCGCTGTCGCAGATCTCATACAATTGTGAGTCGCTTGTTGTTGACATGAGTTTCCTTCAGTCGAATGTGTGGACAAGTTTGCGTAAATTGTTGAAAGTTCTTGCTTGTTGTATGTCGGATGGAGCGAGAGCGAGTGAGACAGCTTGCTAGAATCCAATGACGAGCGATAGGGACCCAATATTTGGTGCCTCCTCGTGTCGTGGTGATTTTGGTTATGTTTCATGGAGAAGTTTTATTTTTGTATTTTCGCTTTTAATTTTGCCTCGCCTTCCCGATGTATTTTAAATTGATTGATTGTATGATTGATTTTTGATTGTAGTACGCGTGGATTAACTCTTCGCGTCACGTGAAGCATGCGGCCGGCACAATGTCAACGTGGATTACGTGGACAAATAATTCTAAACTATTTATAAATAAATACTAAATTAACAATTAATTAGATATTCTATCGAAGATCCTCGGTGCGCCTTGCAATTAAAAAACAACGATTAAAGTGCTTGTACCCAAATTACAAAAAAATAGAAAGAAAAACTTACACTAGTATAAAAATGTTTCCGAACGAGCACGCTACGGTCATCACTGTCAAAATGTCAAAACAATCTAAATACAGATCTTGAGTGACCGACACAGACATGAAATAAAAGTAAATGATTTATATAAGTTGCGGGTGCGATCATTTTGCCTGCCTCCGCGATCTCTTGCTCAAAGCGGGGTTGCCAATAGGTGACGATGCACCATTCGCAGCCGAATCAGTAGATGTAGCCACCGGGAACCGCGCAACAAGTTGTTGAAGCTCCGTAGCAGATTCAATCTTTCGACGTGACTTGTCTGGGAGCATGATGATAATTTTCCTCTCAGAGGTCCAACACTGCTTCACACTGAAGTGTTTGCGAGCGGCCAGAAACACGTCGTGCCTAGGCTTAGTTAGACATTCTGAAAGGACCAAACTAGAACCCTTCAGCTTTGTCTTGTTGCGCCATACCTCACTGCGCAAATTGTAGCTATGGAAACTAATAAGAAGTGGACGTGGCTTGCCTGAATCTACATCTATAGATGATATAAAAACCCACGTAAATCATAATAATCGCCATCTCAACATTCTCTCGCAAAATATACGTAGTATTTCATGCAATATGCCAAATTTCATTACACTTCTGAATAGGTCCAATGTAGCATGGGACGTGCTAGTTCTTTCCGAATGCTGGCTACGCTCAGCCAAGAATATACCTATCGTTGACACTACTTATAGCTATGCATAAACCACATTGCATAGGACACAAAATGAAGGAGTCGTTATTTTTTACAAAAAACAACTAAAAGTGTCATTTGAAGAACCACCACTTAGTGATGCAAACTGTCTATTACTCAAATTAAATTCCGATACTTGTATTCTTGGAATCTACCGCTCTCCCGGCCAACATAACACTAGCAATTTTACTAACGCCCTCGATGCACTCCTCAGTTCCTTAGGCAGCTATAAAAACATAATACTTTGCGGTGACATTAACATAGATATAGTCATGAATAGTCCAGATAAACGCTCTCACGAATACCTTAACATCCTGGCTACTCACTGCATGTTGCCTGGTCATGTATTATCGACACATGGTAAAACGTGCCTTGATCACATCATGGTTAAAACTAGATTGAAGGCTACTTGTTTTGTAGTCGAATCATCAATTACTGATCACGAGAGTGTGGCCATTAGCCTTGATCTTGCTCACAGGTCTCAGCTAGATTATTCAAATAAAATTAGTCTCCGTATTGATTATGATAACATAGACTCAGCACTACGTAAGTCAGATTTTCAAATCATCCTAAATTGCAGCGATGTAAATGAAGCAACTGACTTGCTAGTAGGTTGTCTGTCAAGAGCTTTAAAGGATAACTCCAAAGTAGTTAAAACACCTAGAAGGAAACTTGTCAGTAAGCCGTGGATCACAAAAGGGCTTTTGCAATGCATGCGCAACAGGGATAATCTGTATAAAAAGTTGAAGAGACACCCAAATAACGAAATTCTTCACACAACATACAAGCGATACAGAAACTTCTGCACCTCACTACTGAAAAAAGTTAAAAAAAAACTACGAAAAACAAGAGATTGAGAACGCAAGTGGCAACAAAAAGAAGCTATGGGATGTTATAAAACAGATTAGCGGCTCCAACAGGGCAACAGATCACTCCTCATTTCTCATATCAAGCGTCAACCCGGACAAGAGTATCAACGAGGTCAATAGTTTCTTTGCAAACGTTGGACGCAACCTAGCCGAGCAAATCGCTCCTCATTCATTCCCTCTCAGAAACAAGGCTCATGATCTCGCGGAAACTGCTCCTCTCCATTCCTTGGTCATGCTCCCTACGGACGAATTTGAGATTCTGCAACTCGTTTAAGGACTAAGGGATAATTGTGCTGTTGGAATCGACCAGATCCCGGGCCGGTTACTGAAAAGATATGCACACCTTCTGTCCCCCGCTATTACCCATATCTGCAACCTTGCCATATACTACAGGGACTTTTCCAAATGCGTTTAAAACAGCAATCTTAAAACCCATACACAAAGGTAGTGACAAAGACTGTGTCAACAACTTTAGACCCATTTCTATTCTTCCAACGCTCTCAAAAATTCTGGAGCGCGTTATGAATGACCGGCTGATCAAGTTCCTCGAGGTTAACAACCTTATTTCATCTGCCCAGTTTGGGTTCCGGCGTGGTAAATCTACCAATGACGCGGTACATGAACTGGTTAGCTCGGTCATAACGAGCTTGGATAAGAAGAGAAATTGCTTGGCGGTGTTTCTGGACTTGGCTAAAGCCTTTGACACAGTTTCTGTCCAACACTTATTCAAAATGGAAAATATGGGAGTACGGGGTCTTTCCCTGAAATTATTCAGGGACTACTTATCAAACCGGAAACAGCAAGTAAGAATTGATAGTATGGTGAGTAACGATGAGCCAGTGACATTTGGAGTACCTCAGGGCAGTATACTCGGACCGACCCTCTTCTTGATCTACATCAACGACCTGTGTCAGCTTCACCTTAGTAATGGTCAAATTTTTACATTCGCCGATGACACTGCTCTTTTCTTTAGTGGTGATAGTTGGGATGGGGGTCTTTGGTGTAGCCCAGGAGGGGCTTAATATGGTAGTTGCTTGGTTAAGAAATAATGTTCTGACTCTCAATGTCACAAAAATCAAAAACGTGGCATTTGCACATAGATCGAACTTGCTACCTCCACGTTCGTTGTCAATTACGGCTCACACGTGTTTGTTAACCCACCAGCCTTGCCAATGTCCTTCCCTTCAAAGGACAGATCATGTTATATACCTTGGAGTAACATTGGACCAATCCCTCACCTTCAAACCACATATAGACGTCCTGGTAACGAGGTTGCGTAAACTCATTTACATTTTTAAGATTATAAAACATTTAGCCGACTTTCGCACCATCAAGATGGTGTACTATGCATTGTGTCAGTCGCTTATTGACTACTGCATCGTCTCCTGGGGAGGTGCTGCTAAAACGCACTTGATGGAGGCGGAAAGAGCTCAACGTGCCATCCTTAAGGTTGCTGCGGGTCTTCCCTTCCGATTTCCTACAGTCGACTTATACAAAAAGTGGGATGTACTGTCTATAAGACAAACTTTCGTTCTGCATACAGTCCTCAAAAAGCACTCGCAGTTAGTCTATAATTCGGAACTATTGAAAGATAAGCGAAGAAAGGGTACTGTATGCAATACAATTTTTCGACGTTTACGTCAATCACACAAGTTTTTCTGTTACCTTGGGGATTATCTATATAATGTCAGGGTCAAAATATATACCCATTGGACAGACTCAGTTGTAAGAAAAAAGTAATTGCCTTTTTGAAAACTCTTTCCTACGAGGACACAGAAAAGTTGCTCCACCCAATTACATAATACTTGTACTCAAATAATTACCTGCACATTCACCGCCATTCAAAATCACACACATCACCATTCACCTGCACATAAACCACCATCCACCTACACATTCACACACACCCTGTGAGTCCTGTGACTCCTTTAGTTGTTATATAATTTCTTTCTTATCATTTATTTATTTTTGTTTATAATTGTTTGGTAGAAAAACATGTTACCTACCTGTTTATTTATGATGCCACTAAGTGGGGCCTGGTGACCTGTAATACAGGTTTTTTCTAAAACCTACTACAGGCACCAGCTCTCACAATGTGAATTTATATAGTTCAAAACTGTTAAGTGCTACAAAACCATTGTGAGAGAAAATAAATCAAATTTATTATTATAATTTATTATCTACTCCCAAGCGATGGCAGGATGTGATGTCCGAAGAAGAGACATTTGCAATTTTCATCTTATCCGTCAAAGTTAGGATAGCCTGGGAAGTGTGATCTTCATCCTTCTGCTCAGGAAGACCATGAAGGAGAAGAACTTGCCTGCGAGATGCCATTTCATGCCGGTCCAAGCCCACCGTCAGCAACTCCATCTGAGTCTTCAGCGCGCTCATTGTTTTCCAAATGAAGCACTTGAAATCCATGAAGGTCCCGAGAGAGGCTGGCTATTGTCTTGTGTGACGCCTCATGACTGCTGACATTCTTCAAGTCCTCATCATAAGTGTCGTTCATAAATTCGTTGTGTAAAAGTGGTTGAGCTCCTCCATACAATTTGACAGCTTGGCATACAGGTCCATTTTGTGATTCTTTGTTATTGCTTCAGTTAGTTCAAAGGGAATTGTGAGATTATATGTGCAGTGAGTGCATCCGAGAATAAACTAAAGTTTTAGTGCAAAAGTAACATATGAAATTATAATTAACTATTTTAAATAATTAAATGAACTGGGAGCTCTTAAAAAAGTTGTGATCACTTACGCAACCCTCTCAAAAAACAAAAGATGATTCAAAGCCCTACACATCTGGAAAGAAAAAAATCTGCAACGGGGACTTAGTGCTGGTTAAACTTCAAGATACAAAAACAGAATATCGCTATGTTGCAATGTGCACAGGTGTTGAAGAAGATGATGAACTTCAAGTTATATTTTGTAAAATCTGTGATGAAACTGGAAGAAAGTTCAGAATTAATGATGACGATATTTCTTTCATCACATGGGATCAGGTTTAAAAAAAACTACCCTTCCCTAACATAAAATTGAGAGGGCAGCGCATTGTTTATGCATTTAATGAATCTATTGATGTCTTTGAACGCGGGTTTTGAAAGAGTTATTTTTAAGTTGCCTTTTAATTAATTTTTTTTAGACTTTAAGTACAAGAAAAAATGTATATCTCTGTTCCCTGTCCATAAAGTGTCCTCCCCTGTGCATTTTATCTCTACCTTGTACTGAGTGTCACCTTTGATTCTGATCATCGCTTTGGTCCTATTTTTATTAAATATATACGTATTTTACATAACTCATTATATATGTTTTCAATTTCCTTAGCCATAAGACACTATTTTATTCGTTTTGACGTCACTGCATAGCTTTGTTTTTGTTTTAACCAGTCTCTACATATCAGTTCATTTCTCCTTAATTTCTTCCCGTATATTTTAGGTACGTTCACAAGCACTTAAGTGCGTTAGCACTTTGAAAGCACTCATTAGTTCACTGATTTACACTGGCGTTCACTTTCTGCTCGCTGCTTCGCTGCTACTTTCGGAATGTATTGGCAGCGACCTCGTCCGGACAATCGCATGCCCCGGAAAGCCTGATGGTTGATCTCCTGACGCATCCAACGAGATGGCATTTTTTATATGCTTTAAATCCCAAGTAGAGAAGCATTGCACCCATGACGCAGATAATTATTGTTATTGTTGTCATAATTGTCTGGATGCTCATATGTGTCCCAATTCGCTGCAAATTTGCACTATTTCCAGCACCGGCTGCATTTTGGGCCAGAAAAACCTCTTCTTTTGTTTGGTAGGATTGACACATCTTGAATAATTTCGCACCAATTAAAAATGAAGCCAATTGTAACGCGACACGACCATTATGCGCGGCTTGCCCGTAGGCAGGGTCGCCATCTAGGGATAGGTGTAATTGAGTAGACGACTTGATGTATAATAATGATATTTATTAACAAACCATTCAATATATAGACTTAGGCTACTTACTCATACAGACATACGCATGAGACCCACACTAAAGCACACAGTGTCACACTTGTGACTTGAATCATTTGTTAGAGTGGCAGAAGTATACATAGTATTTTTGGAAATAGTAATCATTATTTGGTCTGTATCTACTTGAGAAATAAATGATGTTTGTTGATCATTTGCAGTCTGTGTGATAAAAGTCTCTGTGTTAGCGCTATCTAAATTAAAAACATTTTTTTCATTAGAACAAAATACTGGCGATTATATTTCATCTTCAATAATCTGCACAGTTGTTAATGTCATCAAAGAGTTCATGGATATGTTGTTGTTTCCAGTTTCTGTGTTCTGATCGTCCTGATGCTGATTAAAATATTCAACCTTTGATGTAGATGGGCCTGATTAAAAGTTTAAATCTTCAGATTCGAAATAATTTGACGAATGATTAATCGGGGCCAGTTAATTGATTTGCATTGTCGCATCTTGAAAATAGAAAATCA
The DNA here is from genome assembly GCA_949152445.1 of Cerastis rubricosa. Taxonomy (NCBI): domain Eukaryota; kingdom Metazoa; phylum Arthropoda; class Insecta; order Lepidoptera; family Noctuidae; genus Cerastis; species Cerastis rubricosa. The sequence goes on along the minus strand of OX424524.1, from coordinate 9,319,731 downwards.
TCATCTCAATCACTATTAGGGATCGACAGTTTGAATATTACGGTGTAATTGTTTCGATTCCTTGAACCTATCTCTCAACGCCATATTTTTTTGTGCTAACAGCATCATCATTTTCGTATTTCTTTGTAACATGGGTTCATCTGAAACAATATTCGTTTATTTTAATTGGATTAATACATAATAATACCTACCTATTACCTAAGGTATGGTTAATCTAAATACAAAATATTTGGGAAATAATTTTAAATTATCATAATTAATTAGATGTAATTACGTATACTCCATTTGTTAAGGTAGTTAAAAAAGGTAAACAGTCTTGGTGTGACTTTTTATATAAAAGCTTATTAACTAAATACAATACTTTTTTTTAATATATATATTATCTATAGGCCCGCGCTTGACCACTATCTCACCTGATGGTAAGCGATGATGTGGTCGACGGTGAAGCACGCTTGCCTAGAAGAAACCTATTCACTCTTGACTTAAATACCCCTAGATTGTAGCTATCGGGAAACACAGACTCCGGCAGGGAATTCCACTCTTTAGCGGTACGCGTTATAAAAGTATTCCCAAAACGCTTAGTGCGTATATGTGGGATGTCCACCAAGTACCGATGGCGCATCGCCGTACGTCTGGTAGTCCGGTGATGAAACGGGCTAGCCGGAATCAGATCATGCAATTCCATCGCACACTCCCCGAAATGTAACCGATAAAAAACCGATAAGCTGGCAACTCGGCGACGATGTTCAAGGCTCTGGAGCTTAGACTTGACCAGTGCCTCATTGCCAATGAGCCTCTTGGCCCGCTTTTCAATCGACTCAAGTGCATCAAGCTGGTATTTGGCAGATCCGTCCCAGAGATGAGAACAGTACTCCATGCATGATCGAACCTGCGCTTGATACAAGTTGAGCAGCTGTTCTGGCGTGAAGTCCCTTCTCACCTTTGCAAGGACCCCCAACTTTTTGGCTGCCTGTTGTGCTTTTGCCTCAATATATGAGCCAAAATTGAGGGTTGATGTCAAAGTAACGCCCAGAAGCTCAAGATGGTCTGCTATTGGCACGGTTACATCTCGGAAAGTTGGAGCCGGGTGAAATTGGCTCTTTTTCGCGGAAAAAAGACACGCCTGGGTTTTAGCAGCATTAAAACTGACCAGATTGGCCTCTCCCCATTCGGAGACTGCCTGCAAGGACAGGTTCAAACGCTCCACCAGGGCCTCACGGAGAGACCGGATCTGAGGCCCGGTAGCCCGTGCGTTAGACAAGTATCTCTCAGCAACAGTGCTGTCGTCTGCATACCCAAAGGTGGCGGTCTTAGCAGATCGTTAATGTGCAGCAAGAATAATGTTGCTGAGAGTACGGACCCCTGAGGGACCCCGGCATTAATATGCAGTTGGTCTGACGAGCTGCCATCGATAACCACTCGAATGGACCGATCTCTCAGGAAGTCTGCAATCCAATCACACAGACCACCGGGCAGACCGAATGAAGGAAGCTTACCAATAAGGCTTTCATGCCAGACCCTATCAAAAGCCTTCGAGATGTCGAGGGAGACGGCAAGCGCTTCCCCGTGCCTCTCGATGGCCTCACTCCATATATGAACGGCATACGCTAGAAGATCCCCAGTAGACCGATTACGACGGAAGCCGTATTGGCGGTCACTAAGGATATCGTTAGCTTCTAGGTATGCTAGGAGCTAACAATTAAGTACACGTTCCATACTCTTACAGAGTATGGACGTTATAGAGATGGGTCTGTAGTTGGCCGGGTCAGCTCATACTCCTCATACAAAGGACTATGCCAAGCCGCCATAGTGAAATAGGCCCTCAGTGCCCACTAGTACCTAAGACCGAATGTTCATCAATCATTTATTCATCAATGTTCATGAAGCGGACATACATAATACAATAGATAATCTAATTAATTGGTTAAATAATAATAATTTATCTATTAATCTTAAAAAATCTGCATTTATACAATTTAATCAATCTTATCAATCAATCTTATCTTATTATAAAAAAACAATTTAATTTTAGAATGCCAAAAATTAGACAAGTGACACAAACTAAGTTTTTAGGCGTGGTCATTGACGAGCATCTAAACTGGAAAGCTCAGTTCAATAAACTATGCAATAAAATAAATAAATTTGTAGACGCCCCTCAGACAGATTAAAAAGGTAACCAATATAAAAACGGCTGTGATGTCATACCGTGCATTTGTTGAGTCCTCGTTACGGTATGGATTGATTATGTGGGGAAATAGTACAGATCACAACAGAGCATTTGTCACCCAAAAAAAGTGTTTACGAGCCATATACGGGATTCCATCTGATGAATCTTTATTATATTTGTATGAAGCATGTATGTTTGTTAGGAAATATAAAGGATTATTCAGAACAGCAAAGGAAATTAGTTCTCGAAGTCGCCGTGATCAATACAGACTTGTACTAGATGAGCTCGTATGCGTGTTTATAATAAGCTACCTAATGTATTAAAAATATAATAAGCTACCTAATGTATTAAAAATAAATAAATTTAAATTGCAGGTTATTAAACTGTATAAATGGCTGAATGAAAATAATTTCTTTAGTGTTAAAGATTTTTTGAACATAAATTGTAATGTTTACCAATTCAAATTTGTTTTTCGTGTAAGTTTGCATGCTTTAATTTTAAGCAAATATGTATGATCTCATATGCTATAATAACACCTCTGTATACCCTGTTTTAAGCAAATAAATTATCTTGTCTTATCATATTAGTATGCACCACAAATAACTTATCGATAAAAGAAAATTATTGAAAAAACTTGGAGTTTCCAAACTATTAGGTTTTTTTAAGGTGCTATTCATGAGTATTAACAAGCTGTTGAGAACCCTTTCTACTTATCATATTAATACTAATATGTTTTTTTAGGATTTTAGATGGTTGAAATAAAACACCATGTTTATAGAAAACATTTTATTCATCATACTACCAACACATCATTCAAAATTTGAACTGGAGGAAAAATATTAGATTGATGGATTGCCCACCCCAAATACCATATCACTATCATGACATGGGCACAGCATCCAATGCTCTAATCGAATTGGTGGGCAATTCATGAGGCGATTTTATATGTTTATGTTATTTTTAAAAAGTGGACTGTATAAAGAGGAACCTGGTTATCGTCACTATCGGAAGGGGAATTGAGCTCACCTACCTTCACTCCTGGGGCCGCGTGGCTGTTCTGTCGCGGGCCGGCGTTTGGGTGGAGGCACTGGCAGTGGTCTTCTGGTGCACCAGGATGATTCACGGATGGAACCCGGGGTCGCTTGTTCAAGTCGCGATTCCGGCGGAAAGCGGTTTGACCTGCAGGCTTGCGTATACGCAGCGCGGTCTAGGTGCGGACGTTAATCTGTCTTGAGGTGGAGTGTCGCCACGGTCAATTTTCTTAGGCGAGCACAAATTAGGAAGGGAAAGAGACGGGTATATATCGTCGTAGATCATAGGAACAGGCGACGATATATACCCGTCATATGAAAGGATCAGTTGATGCGTAGAAAGTTTTAAACAGAGTTACGAGATGACGTCACCACAAATAGTAATTCAACCCAAATATTAATTCTTCCATTGTTCTATTCCTATTGTCTCTAGATACTTCTATTAAATAAGATCCATTAAATCTTATGTGCTCTCCATAGTAAGAGCGGGCTTGCTTTAATTGATATATCCCGCAGGCAATCAATATTAGCTCGCTGTAAGTTAGTCTTGGGAATTCCCTTATATTTTCCCTGTCTACATTTATATTTTCAAAATTTGCCCTAGCTCTATTAAGATTATGTTGGGAATCGCACCCACCAACCACGCAGTCGGCACGCGGAGGCGACACGCGCAAGCGACGTGACCGACCTACGCGTCATCGTCCACATCATCGGCGAGCGAGGGGAGCTGCGGGCGGAGGCGGCGGCGGTGCCGGCCGGCCTGCGGACACTCGCTTCCTCGGACACCACCGCGACGGACGGTCTCTCAAACGCCTTACTTAATTATTTTATGTTTGTCCGGGACAGTTTCCTATTGTAAATTTAATCGGCATTAAACCAAGCCTATAATATACAGTCCACTTTTATTTCTCCCAACGGGTTATTTAAACAATTATGATCCCTAACATAGTCAGACAGATCATTATATTTGGTCATGTTTGTATGAACTACCTGGATTATTTCAGGGGCATTATCCCTATCCGTTAATCTAGTGTGGTATTTATTTATAAGAGCAGCGGCTACAGAGAAATTTATCATTAGATGCTTGGAAGCTCTATTAAAAAAGTTTTGTCTAAATATTTTAAACTTTCTTTTAAAAATACCACTCACGACCTCCACAACCCAACAACATAATGTAACTGCTCTGGATTTGTTGGCTTGGCTTGTTGTCAGTTGAGGCTCATTATCTTCTGGTGATAATGGTACATGTACATTATACACACAACTTCTTAATAGATCTCCTGCTTGGAAAAACTGACGGTATGGACTGTTTTCATTTCCAAACTCTTGTATCATAATATCTGCATCTGTGGTTGTTGCAGGATATCAATGTTACCAGATTGCGGTATTTATGGAACGAATAGGTTTTTTTTCTGGGACAAGTAACTGGAACTCTTTTCTATATATATGTATGTGCCATCAGCAATTATAATTGGTGTACGATTGGGCCCTCCATATAAAGAATTAGGGATTAGCAGATTCCTATGAGCAATTTCTGTTCTTGTTATGTGATTTAAACCAAGATTTCTTGGAACGCCATCTCTAGCCATGTTTATTAGACCTTCTAATGTACTCCTTGGGACTTGTAATAATGATGAAATTCGCTCATTACTATCACCTGACCGCAACTTTAATAGGTATGCTGCTGGTGCAAAAGCACCTCTATGTCTATTTGACAGTCTAGGAGTTTCTAAAAACATTTGCTGAAATTGTTCCTATGAAAAACCTAAGTAATAATGAACAGCTCTGGCGTATTAAAGATATTATCAAAATCTAAATGCATTAGCATATTATCTTTTAAATAAGACATTAATTTGTGCATAATGTACGTATACGATTATAAATTGAGTCTAGAAGTAAATCCCATGAATTGCTTCTCAAGTGATAAGAACATATTCAATAATCTGCAGGCACATAATAATAAATTGTAGTCAAAAAGTAAACTCACTCGCAAAGTCGATGGTACCAAAAGTCGTTCAGACTGGTTGCATCCAGGAAAGAAACACTGGCATTATGTGTCAGGAGCTCTAATATAGTTAGACAACTGCATGCTTTGAGAAGTATTTTGTACTTCAGTTTGTGTTTGAGAAGAGTCTGCGTCCAATGATTCCGTTCTGAAGTTGAGCGTGAAGCTGCTCTTTCAGTCCTTCGCCAACAATTATGACACAGATGGGCTGATTTTGGCAACTGTAGACAAAAAATAAACAACTGATTTAACATTTTTCTTTTCACATCTCGCAGTAATCAACTCAACTCAACAGTGCCTATTGTTGGCAATAGGCACTGTTGAGTGATGACTTGTTGGCTGCCTGATTTCACTCCACAGCCTTAACCTTTTCCTTAGATTTCTTTAGACCATCTTTAGTGATGATATGACCTAAATAGCTAACCTCACTTTGAAAAAAACTACATTTGTCCTTTCGTAAAGTCAAACCGGCATTCTGTAAGCGTTGCAGCACAGTATTCAGTCTTTTGGTATGTTCTTTTTTATCTTTCCCTGTTATCAATATATCATCTAATAAACACAAGACTCCATCTATGCCGGATAGTACACCTTCGATCGCTCGCTGGAAAATAGACGGCCCGCTAGCTAGGCCGAAAACTAGACGAGTGAACCTTAGTAATCCGCGGCTAGTATTTATACAAGTGAGGTTTTTTGACTCATCATCTAACTGAAACTGGTTATACGCCATAGACAGGTCGAGCTTAGTGAAATGCTGACCACTATATATTTTTGAAAATAACTCGTTTGTGGTGGGAAGTGGGTACTGTTCCACTAGCAAATGTTTATTTATGCTGACAGAGTAGTCAGCACACAGTCTGACTGAACCATCCCGTTTTAGAACCGGAACTATTGGGGAAGCGTAAGGTGAGTATTCAACGGGCTCAAGAATTCCCAACCCTATTAACCTATCAATTTCTTTATTTACTTTATCGCGTAAAGCAAACGCTATTGGGCGCGCTTTACAGAAAATCGGTTTTGCATTTTCTGTCAACCTAAGTTTCACTTTGTATTTATTAAATGTGCCCAACTTATCAGAAAACAATGCTCCAAAGCGCTCTTGCAAATCCCTGGGAATTGATTCTGAATCTATACAGTTTATCGGTATGAGTTGTAGATTAAAACGAGAAATAAAATCTCTGCCTAACAGCGGAGGCCCTCCGTCACGAACCACATAAATATTTATATAGTGCGTCTGACCTGCGTAACATACCGGCAACCGAACTGTACCTAGGCAAATAATCTTTTTTCTAGTGTACGTCATCAGCTGTTTATGAGTACTTGATAAAGGCACATCCTTGAATGTTCGTAAATAAAATTTCTCGGAAATTACGGTAACTGCAGAGCCGCTATCTATCTCAAACTTGAAGGGCAATTGATTAATCGAAACTTGTTCTACCATAGGTTCCCCCCTGACCGATCGGATATAATACAACTTACCATCATCGCCGGCCTCATCCTCACCGTTGTCACTGCATTCCAACTCAACGTAATTTACTTTTTTTGAACACATTTTACGCAAGTGGCCTTTTTCGTGACACTTTTTGCAGGTATACTTTGCGAACCGACACTCTGATGATTTGTGGTTTGTATAACCACACACATTGCATTTAACTTTCCCTACGTTTACACTTTCAACGTCCTTGGATATCTTGTAAAGCTGGTTATCTGATATTGTCCCGGCGCTGGACGCGCTAGCACTGGCCGCGGCAGCGCGTGCGCAGCTCAAGTTCTCCGCCATTTTGACGACCTCTGCCATGTTTAAAGAATTCAGATCTTTTGTATACAGCTTCTCTTTTTCTTGTCCCGGAAGCATTCCCATAAGAAATCTGTCGCGAAGGGCCTCTTCAATATTCAAGAAGGCACACTTTTCTGTGAGTCCTCGTAGACGCGCCGCCCATTGTGAATGCGTTTCGCCGGTCTGTTGAACTGCCGCGTAAAAGTTATGACGCTCAGCAAATCCAATGCGTTTTGGTTTGAAGTGTGCATCTAGGACATCCAGGAGGTCAGGGTAGGGCACGTCTTCAAAATTATTCGGGAGCACCAAGTCCGTAGTTAACTTGTAGGTACCCTCGGCGAGTGCGCTCAGCAGGATCGCTTTCCGTTTGCAGCCCGTTGCATCCGTTGACGTAGTGATATCATTCGCCAGAAAATATTGCGAGATTCGGCCTCTATACGTTTTCCACGTTTGTATATTGTGGTCGAAAGTATTTAATATACCGAATTGCGTTGAAAAAGACATTTTAGATGCAACTTTTTTTTTACTCGCGGGTAGATCGTCGCCACTGTAAAATATTCGAGACGGGCTTGTAGTGAAACGACCGCTGGTTGGTTACACACTGATTTATTGTACCACACGATGAAGAGCGAGGGCGCAGCCACGCACACATACGTCGTACTTACACATACATATGTAACATTATGGTAGCAAAAACCTCAATGATGAGTGGGTTCCAAGTTTTTTAGATAACTTAGCCGATCCTACTGAAATAGATAATAATAGGCTTGAGTATTTGTTCGAAAATGCTACAGAAAATGAAGTAAATGTATTTCTCAAAAACAATTTCACTATTGAAGAGTTGAAAACATCTTTAAATAGCAGGAAAGATACTACACCGGGATAGGATGACATACCTTACATGTTAATAAAAAAATTACATCTAAATGCTCAAACAACATTACTTAACATTTATAATAAACTATGGGATGAATTAGTAATACTAGAGTCTTGGAAGACACAGTGTGTCATTCCAATTTTAAAACCTAATAAACCTGTAAATAGTGCTTCTTCATATAGACCTATTTCTTTATCATCTTGTTTTGGGTAAACTCTTTGAAAATATGCTGAAGTTAAGATTAGATTACTTTGTTGAATCGCAAAGCTTAATTCCTTCTATACAGTATGGCTTCAGAAAAGGTAAAAGTTGCTCTGAAAGCTTTGTATCTTTATTATCAGATGTAAAACAGGTTAAATTAAGTAATTCTAATGCAATCTGCGTGTTTTTAGATGTAAAAGGTGCTTTTGACAATGTAAATATAGAAGAACTCATTCAAGTATCTCACAATATTGGTATACCTGGTCATATTCTAAAATGGCTCTATTCCTTTTTAAATAATAGAACTGTATTTGTTAAATATAATAATAAATTACATGGACCTAGGACTGTTAACAAAGGCACAATGCAAGGGGCAACTTTGTCTCCTTTACTTTATAACTTGTATACTTCTGAAATATTAAAATATGTAAATGTACCAGGTGTAAATATCCTGCAATTTGCAGATGACTTGCTTTTGCACAGCATTAATCAAAACATAGATAAAGCAATGTCTAATATCAATAAGGCTTTGTCTCAATTATACAGTTATTACCATAATAAACTTAAATTAGAAATAAGTCCAGAAAAGAGTTCAGTTTTAATTATTAGTAAAAACGAAAATACTCATAGCAATGTTAATATTTCATACAATGACGTAGAAATTCCTGTTGCTAAGCAACCTAAATTCCTAGGTATTATTATTGATGACAAATTAAAGTTTGATGAACATATTAAACATTTATGTAACAAAGCACTGAATGGTATTAATCTATTGAGACATTTAGCAGGAAGTTTTTGGGGATCTGACCCCAACATTATGAGTATGCTGTACAAAAGTATAGTGAGAAGCCATTTTGATTACAGCAGTTTAGCTTACATGAATGCTAATAGCACCTTGTAACGAAAATTAGATGTGATTCAAAATATGGGACTGAGACTTATTTGTGGTGCTATGCGCTCCACACCTATTAATTCGTTAGAAGTTGAGACATGTATACCTCCCTTGACATTACGAAGGTTGTTATTGGCTGAAAGATTTTTATTAAAAGTCATGACATCAAATCACACCTTTAAAGTAAAACCGTTACTAAACGAAATTATGAAATTTTATAGGGGAGCCAAAATTAGAAAATAGTCACTGTTTTTTTTTAAATAAAATCTGAGCTCATGGTTTTTTAAGATGTTTAATGAGTTTTATGATAGATCTCTGTTTATATTATGACATGCCATTTAAAAAAGTTATTTTTAATATTTACAGCTTTTTATTTTGATTTATATTATTATAGTAACATTTTACCATAAAATTTATTTGTTCATTATTGTAAAATTACTATGAAATTACAGTGCAACTAATGTTACTAAATAGAAAAATTATTGAAACTTCATAATTTAATAATATTATTATATAATTAAATTAAAAATCATATTTTTTTCATTATTGCGATGCAATAATGAATATATTTATCTATCTATCTATCTAAATAAATAAATAAAAAACTTTCGAAATTAAAAATGTTTTATTACAAACTAGAGATCCATTCAATCACTTGTAATAATTATTTATCAGTCTTGATAAATTTGTACCTTTAAATCACAGCTAGAACATATCTTTATCTTATCCTATAACATTTTACAACACTTCGACTAAAAACAAATCAACTGGAAATAGCAATATAAAAAAAATATATAAAAAAATAAACATAGTAACAATCACAGCCTCATTTCACTATCCACGAAAGGTACTTTGAGCTAACAAAAGTAATGTTTACTTCTATCACTTAATTAGAATAATAGGTAAGTCAAACCTATTGACATAATAATATTTTTTTTTAATCAAAAATAAACAAAATCTCTTTAAAAAAACTTAAAAATAATGACATTCTAAAAATTGTGTTTATAAATCAATAATCATCAGTATATTATTAGACAGCAATGCTAAAACAAGATGTTATTGTAATAAGACAATGCGTTACTTTGTGGTATGATATTACTGTCAATAATTAAGCTTTTTAAATCGCTGTTTTTTCTGTCACTTAATTTTAATCTTAACTGATATAAAGGCTTGAGCTGGAAATTTTGAAGATTAGTGCTAGTACGTGTTCGCGACGAACGATTATTATGGAATTTTATTTCTTTGAAAAAGTTTTATAATAAATGCTAACGTGGTTCGAATCTTGAAGTTTTCAAATTTAATTATCTTAATGTCACTCGTTTTAACATACAGACTATTTATATTTATAGCCTCTATAAAGAACATAATAGACAATTATGGAAGGAGTATTGGGAGATAACCTTGGAAACGAAAGGCAGATGGTATGCTGGAATACAAAATTAATTACCGATTAAACCTTGGTACTATAATTTCAAAAACATCACAAGAAAATTTATAACTATTTTATCACGCATGAGATTGGGACATTGCTTAACTCCAGCTCACCTGAATAGGATTCGCATAATTAACAATAGCCGATGTCATCATTGTGGAACAGAGGATGCTGATTTGAATCATGTTTAATGTTATCCGACAGTGTTCAAGTTATAACTTTCAAAGATTGATTTTGGTCAGTGAATTAAATGACAATGACGTTAGTGATATTGATCATCAAAAGTGTTCCCCGCTGCGTTCAGGATTTATTAATAGATAGGAAATATTTTAGTGTATTGTATAAGTATATTTGTAATACGGTAGAAAAAATATAATTTAATTGATTTGAATAAATGTATATAAGTTTATTACACCCAACCCGAAAGGGCGGCAAATTGGATTCTGATTGTTAAAATTAAATTTTATGTAGCTATTAGTGGAATATGTATCTTAACATTTTGTGTATTAAAACAACAATATTGTTAAAACCATGGATGCATGCTCCATGGTTAAAACCCATCTATATTTTCGACTGAAAGACTTGTATCTATGGTCATGAATAAAAATAAAAAAACTTGACAAACTGTCAATGTCAAGTTTGTTTTGCACAGAAATATTTGAATACCTACATTTTTGATCTCGGGTATACAGCTAAAAAAAAACGATATATCAATGGTGGGGGCCGCGACACAGGCGCAGGCCCGAGTCAGAGTGCCAGCACTACGGCACTACCAGCAACAGCAGCGTGAGCATCAGGTAAGTCTAAGTACAACCTACAACGACTATTTTCGATTCCTAGTTTTCTTGCTAAATTATTTTTTTTGAGTATGTCCGAAGTATTTTGTGTTTAGATAATGAATATCTTAAGTGTTTCCGGCGAAAGCGTACGCCACGTGTAACATCGGGGCAAGTTGACGCGCTTTTGGCGTTCTTATAAGCCCGCCCATACCTGCACACAGGGCCGGGAAAATTTTGAAACGGGATGAAAGGAGGTTGCTAAGGAGCTCAACAAACTCCCCAACGGATCCATCAAGTCGCCAGAACAGTGGATGACGGTTAGTCTCAATCAAAGATTCAGTTGGTTTTTAACAGTAAGTTCGTGCCTCGTCAGTTTTATTTATTGTAATTATTTGAATAAATTATCCTACTTATAAGTTTGGAGAGACTTAAAAAGCCGCAGCTGTACGAAAGCAGCAAAAACTGGCAACCGAGGGGTCAACACAGCTCCATTGACGGAGGTGGAGAGACGCATAACATCCATAGTTGGTGTTGATTACACATTCGGCACCAACTGCCCGGACGCTATGCCAGAGGAAGATGTAAGTTGGCGATTATTGTGTTGGGAAGGGTGTCATACTGATAAACAAATTAATAAATAATATACCTAGTTATTCTTGAAATGATTATAAAACTAAAAGCACATTTACTACTATTTACAGTCATTACAACATGAGATGGAGGCTGGCGTGGTAATTTCAGAGGTTCTCACCTTACCTCAATCTCAGTGTAAATTTTAAAGTTGTTGTTTTAAAAATAATTTTTATTGTACCGGGTTGTTTTATTTCAGTTGCAGACGTCACGCTCACGGATGCCATACCATGTGAAATAAGTAAGTTGGTGTTTTTTGTGATGTTTATTTACTCCTATGTAATTTATTATGAATTAGTCATGTCAGCAAAAAATCATGTAAATTAATGGATTTAAATATTTTAGCACCAACTGACAGCCGAGCAACAGGTGTTACATCACCACCAGCCTTGCAAGGACAGGTGCAAGATGCGACCTCTCAGTCATCAACACCACAAATTAGTAAGTTTGAGTCTAATTATACCTATATATTTCTTTTCATGATTGTTATTTCATGTGTTATTGATTATTTCAGCAGTGAGTGACAGCAGGGCAGCAACTGTTGCAACACCACCACCACCACAACAAGAGAGACCCAGAAGAAATATGAGTAAGCTTAAATTTTATTAACCTACTAATACAAACATGCCTTGCCGCGGTAAGGCCACCTATGTATCACCCTTGTACATGAAGTTTAAATAAATAAACATTACTCCAAGGTGGTCAGCCAAAAATTCTTAAAATTTCTACTAACAATTCTTTTTGGGTATTTCCAGATCTGAATCCTCTCCAAAGCGTCGCTGAACAACACAGTGCAGCTCGACAAGAATTTCTGGCAGTTGCAGAAGCAAATGCAGATACTTTAAGGGTATGTTTTAGTATACTTTACGTACCTTCTTTAGGGTTCCGTACCCAAAGGGTCAAACGGGACCCTATTACTGAGACTTCGCTGTCCGTCCGTCCGTCCATCTGTTACCAAGCTGTATGTCATGAACCGTGATAGTTAGCCAGTTGAAATTTCTATAGATTATGTATTTCTGTTGATGATATAACAACAAATACTAAAAAGAGAATAATATAACTATTAAAGGGGGGCAAAAAAGTGATCGTTTTGCTTGTTTTTTTTTATAAATAATGGCTCCGTGCCATTATTTATATCTTGGCCAGGTTCTTTTTATTATTTGAATCACTGGCATGCTAGAGAGCATTAAGAATCAATACTTAGTACATCTAACTTTATTACAGATGCTGGCAGCTGCACCGCAAGGACAAGCAGACGCTGCCAAGATGCAGGCTGAGGCAGCCAAGATACAAACCGAGGCGTCGCTGCTATTTGAGCAGGCTGCAAATAAAATAGCTGACGCGTTCGAAAAATTTGTAAATAAAAATAATGAATAATTTTATGTGTTTTATTTAAATCGCACAGTGTAAATAAAATTATAATATATAATCATGTAAAAGTAGTGTTAATGAGTCTTCTTCGTATACACTCTGCAACAGCTCGCCCAGTGCCAGGTTCTAGTCCTGTACAATAAAAACAAGATTTTAGGAATATTCATATAGAAATTACGATTTATTCCCTTTATGTCGATTCCCGTTATGTCGAGTTTGGAAGTCTATTGTTCTCCAAAGCATTGATATTTTACGCTTTACATTACCTTTATGTCGAGTTTGGGGAACAGGTACAGTCAGGGATGTAAATCAAAAGCCAATGGCATAAAAACATTGTTTTATTATTTGTTCTATTACTTATTTTCATATATATAATCTTTTTTAATCTAAACATATAAATCACAGTATAATCATCACGTATATAAATAATTCTTCTAAAAGTAACTTTCTTAATCTAAATAAATCACAGTATAATCATCACTGTTGTTGTAAATGTTAAACAGCATATATAGTTTTACAGTAAATAATAATTCTTCTTAGAAAAGTAACTTTCTTAATCTAAATAAATCACAGCACCTATAATCACAACTATTAGTGAAAATGTAAAAAAAAGATATAGCTTTATAGTAAATAAATAATTCTTTTAAATTAGCGTTATTGATTTACGTTATATCGTTGTATCAACCTAAGTAATATGTATATTTTAAATAATTAAAAGAAAATCACTTATCAAATCTTACAGTTGATAGGCGTTTAAGACAAATCATTAAATCAATTTTGTTAGTTGTAAAATCTTCAACTATTTTATTTATACGTATATCAATAGCCAAGCATTTTTTTTTTCTTAGGTTCTGATTGTCGTCGTTGTAGACATTTACCTGCTCTATCTTAAACCTAGCTTCTTTAGCCTCATCTCTAAGTGTGCTAATGAGAGTATATAGCGGAGGTCTTTTACTAAGCTTTTTATTTAGCCTGTTATGCCATCCCTCTACTGGGTTTGTGGTCCTGTGGCGTTCGTTGTAACAACAAAACAAATCAATATTTTTGTTAATCCATTGCGATGTTACATATTCATTGAATGATTTGGCTTCATTGCCTTCAGGTGCACTTTCTAATAATAACACCCATGCTTCTGGGATGAAATTTTTGGGAAGATGTGCTGTGGCTGCACACATGGTAATATATTTTTTTCCACCGGGAACATTTACTATTCCGGTCTGTTTTCCTTTTTTCCACAACGCCTTATGGAAGTGGAAAAAACATCCGCTTATAACAACTAATGGAAAAACTTCTTTAATAGCGTTTATTGCTGCAATCTCAAAATCGATTTTAATTTTTTTTGGTTGGAATTCTGGAATGTTATCTTTTATCATTTCAAACATATGCACATACGTCGATTGGCATTTATCAGGTAACAGCACAAAGATGATCGGCACTATTAAGGTTTTGTCTGCGGTACTACCAATATCGGCATGTATGGTATATAATTGATAGAATGGTCGGGCAATTGAAAAGAATGTTCCATCAACAAAAAACAGATTCATGGACTGCAATGCATTTTTGCAATCATTTAACATAAATATCAAAATTTTATTTACCCCATCACTTTCTACAACCAGAAAATCTTTTGCAATCACTGGTGAAATTTTGACATCCTCTAATTTCTGGAATGTAGTCTTACTAACATTTAAAAAATTATTTCTTGAACGGTAGAGTGCATTTTTCACACTTTGGAAGCTACGAACTTGGTCAACGTAATCATTATTATCTTTTAAACTCGCCATGGACATTGCATACATAGTGGGTATGGGTTTCAATTCTGTCCGTACGTCATTTTTACATTGATTAAACTTTTTTTCAAATTCTTCTTTTTTGTAATCTGGCAAACAAACATGATCTGTTGCTCTAGTCCTTAGAATGTTTGCTTCCTTTTCATCTAAAGTTAAGGAAGCTTTACAATTTTTTTTTGTGCAGTACCAAATTGAGGAGCCACATTTATTTTTTCTATTAATGCGGTACCGGTAGCCGTCTTTCAACAAAATTTTACCACCTTTTTGACTTTCAACGAAAATTAAATTATTATCAGTATTCCTCCATGAACTACATCCATGTTCTTGATTCTCTTGGCTACTGCCGTCTTGAGGTCTTTCTTCTGTGTTAAAATTACCCCATGTGCTGCAGCCGGGTTCTTGATTTTCTTTATTTTGAGGTGTTGATGTGCTACATTCGGGGTTTTTAATTATATCTACACTAGCGGTATTTTGTTGATCGAGGTTTAATAATTCGTAAGATTCACTAGAATCATCTTTTTCTAAATTTTCGTGTTGGATAGGTTCTGGTGGTGGTGCATGTATACTCCCATCGCTTATTTCAGCATTAATGTCGCCTATTTCGTTGCCTTCCAAAATATTTATTATGCTAATTAAATCCATCATTGATATTGTGATTATGCTTCATACATCTTCAGTAGGTAATCCTAAAGAGGAATAAAATCCATTAGAAAAGTCAAGTACGATAATCGAAAAATCTTACCTAAAATAAACTACCTACTAACACAAAATAATACCTACTAATACAAACATGCCTTGCCGCGGTAAGGCCACCTATGTATCACCATTGTACATGAAGTTTAAATAAATAAACATTACTCCAAGGTGGTCAGCCAAAAATTCTTAAAATTTCTAATAACAATTCTTTTTGGGTATTTCCAGATCTGAATCCTCTCCAAAGCGTCGCTGAACAACACAGTGCAGCTCGACAAGAATTTCTGGCAGTTGCAGAAGCAAATGCAGATACTTTAAGGGTATGTTTTAGTATACTTTACGTACCTTCTTTAGGGTTCCGTACCCAAAGGGTCAAACGGGACCCTATTACTGAGACTTCGCTGTCCGTCCGTCCGTCCATCTGTTACCAAGCTGTATGTCATGAACCGTGATAGTTAGCCAGTTGAAATTTCTATAGATTATGTATTTCTGTTGATGATATAACAACAAATACTAAAAAGAGAATAATATAACTACCGTAAAACGGGGTTAATAGAAACAATCTAGACTTTCAAACCGACTTTAATAATATAAATTGTAAGTTTCGGGAAATAAAGCTGCTTTCATTGTGGGAGTCTTATGTTATTTTACAAGCTAATTACAATTTTAATGCCAAATTATTATCTAGGTACTTAAGAGTAAAAGACAAAAACCTGGTCAATTTCTATTTTCCCGGAATACGGGGTCAATAGATACGACGTATGGGGTTAATAGAGAAAAGTGATAGGGTTGTCAAAATATTTTATATTAGGTAGTATGACGTCACAGAGATAATGAAATAAAAGAGTGTACATAATTTATTAGAAAACCTTTTTATTAATATTAAAAATAAAATAATCCCAACCAATAACAATGCTTATTAAAAATCAGTTCAAAAAGAATGGTACTTAACCTTAGAATTGAGATCACCAAAAAAAATAAGCTTAATTAATAATTATTAAACGTAATAAAATTATATTACCAACTCAATCTGAAACATAATAATCTTCTGACAATAATGAACAAAACTGAATAATCAGTTCAAAAATAATTTTAGCCTCAGAATTAAGACTACAAAACATTTAAGCTTATTTAATAATTATTAAGCGTATGAAAACTATATTACAACACAGTCTGAAACATAATAATCTTCTGACAATAATCAACAAAACAGTGCAATAATCAGTTCAAAATAATTAGGGTGTTAAAATAATTAAGTACACAATATGAGTATTAATTAAAAATTTTAGGATGTCAACATAAAGTGTTAATTCTGGAATGTTATACTTAAATGGCTCTTATTACAAACTCACGTTTTTTTAATACGAATAAATTTTTTAATCAGTATCAGACATTAAATCGGATAATATTTCCTCGTCATTTCTGTAATAATTTCGATGTTTTTGTTGTTTTCTTTTCATTTTATTATCATATAATATTTTTGCTAATTGTTTAGGATCTGTAACTGAAATATCAGATAAAATTTCAATTTTGTTATTGCTTTTTATTTCATTACTAGAAATCATGGCATCAGAACTGACATTTAAATTGTCAATCGTTTCAAAATGATCAATAACAACATCATCACCAAAAATAATTGGTACCTTTTCTATATCTAAGTAATCATTAGCCTCACATGTACTCAAAGACTGTGGTAATAAGGCTGTTTCTTCTTTACAGAAGCTTGTGCTTGGTTCAGAGGTTAACTGACTTTCATGATCGTAAAACATCTGAGACGTTCCAGCTTCAAGATCATCTTGTAAACAGTAAGCGGCGAGAGATTTCGTTTCATCTGTTACATTTGTATGTGGTTGTGTTTTTGATTTCTTTCCAATTCCCTTTCCTTTCTTTGTTATTGGTTCGTTTTGCTTGTTATTGTCTTTACTTTCTTTATTTGTCTTCTTATTTTTTTTCTTTGGCTCTTGGTTCTCGATTTCTGTTTCAGCATAACTTTCTTCAAGACTAACGCTCTTTCCAGGTTCTACTTCAATTTTTCTTTTTCTTTTAGGTTCAGCGATATTTATGGTTCCATATCTCATTTCTTTTAGTATTGTTAGAACAGATTCATTGATAGTTTCTGTTTGATGGCTAACTCTGTCATATCCAGGTAATCTTTTCAGTACTTGTGTAGGGTCCAGTGGATTTATTCCAGCTTTTTTAAAATCCTGATAAAATATTTTCTTTAGCATTGTGTTTTAGGGCGTCTAAAAGCATGGATAGTAGACGTGGAAAACATCCTTTTGGAACCGATGCTTGTTGGCGACCATCGGCTTTTTTCCATTGATACAAAATATTTCGCCAAGCTATTTTCATGGGCCTGAAAAAGGCCACATCCAATGGCTGTGTGATGTGGGTAGAATTAGCTGGCAAGAATACGAAACTTATGTTTTCTTTATGGCACAGTTTAATTAGATCTAATGAAAGGTGCGACGATAAATTATCACCGATCAATATTTTTCTTCCGGGTACTCCTTGAAAATAGGGTATGATTACCGATTTAATCCAGTCTTCAAAAATGGTTCCATCAAACCAACCTGACTGTGATCTATTGTAACGAGTCCCTTTTGGCCCCTTAACGGTCCAAGTGTCATACAAATGTTGTGCTTTATAGACAACATAAGGAGGCAGTAATTCTCCGTCAGCTGTGCACGCAATCATAATAGAAACGGCAGACTTCGAGTGGTTCATCACCCGCTCTGGATATTTCACGCCTTTTTTTGTAATTATTTTCTTCCGCCCAGGATCATCCGAAAGATTCGTCTCGTCGTAATTTATAATATTGCACATAGGTACGCCTGATAATGAAATTTCTAATTCTTCAAAGTATTTTTTTATTATTTCAGGGGAAACAGCAGCCCGATTTCGCTTTATATTTTGCGATAATCTCTGAGAAATTGCATCTTTGTGCCTTTTCATAAAAGAGGAGACAAAATCTGGTCCAGGCATATTATTATTAAATATCTTTTCATTCACACCTAATTTATCAAGATAGACCTTAACAAGTACTCTTAAATCATACGCTTCCAAAGGATAGCCCCAGTCAGCACATATATTTATGTATTTAATAAATTCTTCTTAAACAAACAAAACAGATAAAACAGTTTGACCTCCTTGACTTTTCATATTTTTTGTGCAGTGTCTGTATAAAACAGATCTGTGTATATTATATTTCTTTGAGATAGTATCAAGAGAACAATTACTCGCAGAATATTCATTAACAGCCTGTTGTATTAAGTTGAAGTCATATTTTATATATTTCTTACCCCGAGGGTCTGGTTTGTAGTTGCGTGGCATATTGCTTGCAACTATACCTGCGTACACAAAATTAATAAATAAATATTAAAAAATCAACTTTTTAAAAATGTAGGTAGGTAATAAAGTTAAAACTCAACAACCTACATAAGTGCCAACCCTATCAAAAGCGTTTCTAAAAACCCCTTTGGCGTTTCTATTAAACCCTTTCTCGTTCCTATTTACCCCTTTCCCGTTTCTTTTCACCTCATATGGCGTTTCTATTCACCCCTCAGTCGTCTCTATTCACCTCTTAATCGAGAAATATTTATGGGTGCAATTATTTTACTAATTTGCCAATAAAAATCAAACTAATTAGTAAAACTTACCTTTTCAATTTATTCTGGATACACTTCACCGTCGAATAAAGTTATTTTACTATCAAAAACACAATTTAAATAATAACTAGAGAGAAGTTAATAGGAGCACAAAAGACATACACACAACCGTTGCACTTTGAACTCACTTTTTTGACATAAGTTGCTAACTTTATTCTATTCAAATGTTGTCAGACCAACAAAAAAATGTTGCCATTGTAAAAACAAAAAACACTATTGCGATTTTTAAAGTAGTTTTCGAATATCAGGCTTTTAGACTTTTTCCCAAGAATATTTCTATTCACCCCGTGAATTCTATTCACCCCGTTTTACGGTATTAAAGGGGGGCAAAAAAGTGATCGTTTTGCTTGTTTTTTTTATAAATAATGGCACGGAACCCTTCGTGCCATTATTTATATCTTGGCCAGGTTCTTTTTATTATTTGAATCACTGGCATGCTAGAGAGCATTAAGAATCAATACTTAGTACATCTAACTTTATTACAGATGCTGGCAGCTGCACCGCAAGGACAAGCAGACGCTGCCAAGATGCAGGCTGAGGCAGCCAAGATACAAACCGAGGCGTCGCTGCTATTTGAGCAGGCTGCAAATAAAATAGCTGACGCGTTCGAAAAATTTGTAAATAAAAATAATGAATAATTTTATGTGTTTTATTTAAATCGCACAGAGTAAATAAAATTATAATATAAAATCATGTAAAAGTAGTGTTAATGAGTCTTCTTCGTATACACTCTGCAACAGCTCGCCCAGTGCCAGGTTCTAGTCCTGTACAATAAAAACAAGATTTTAGGAATATTCATATAGAAATTACATTGGTGTTACATAAGTCGGACTTTATGTTATAAAATATGATCTATCAGCTTTGGGTCAAATAAATAGAAATGCCAATAAAATAGGTATAAAGATCTGGGAAAAATTATTATGTTCTGTTCTGTAAATTTAAGTATACTTAATTACTAAACATAATACAATATATAATAAAATATTAAATAAATACCTTCTAGGGCATCATCATTAACTCTACCATCATTGTCCAGTATTTGCGTTGATGTGGTGGCCTCTGGTGCATTTAATTTGTATTTTATACGCATGTTGTGTAATACTGCACATGCATTAACAATTAGGCCAGCAGTGTATGGCTCATACATCAACTGGCGTTGGTGGGACAGACACCTAAAAACAGACTTCAGCACACCAAAGCATCTTTCAATTATGTATCTGGCTGAACAATGAGCATTAGTAAAATTATACTCCGGTGTCCCAGTGCGTTGATTTTTTAAAGGGGTCATCAACCATGGCTCCAGAGGATATCCATCATCACCTAAAAGAAAATACATATAAATTACTTTTAGCAATCTAATGGGCAACCTCTTTGTGAGATTATATATTATTATTATTTACCAAGTAGCCATGTACGGTGGTCCCCATTGTCAAGATGTCGCTAAAAAGCAACAAGTGACTGTGCTTGTCTTACCAACACCGGCAATTCATTCCATAAACAGACAGCCTGGACGGTGAAGGACTGGTCATAAAATTTGGTGGAATGAGCAGGCATCAACAGTCTCAAATTCTCCGATGATCTCAAGTGTCTACTGTGAGTATCATGTAGGAACTTGAAACGTTCTTTGAGATAGGACGGCGTCGTGGGATTGAACAGAATACTATAGAGAAGGGATAAAATATGGGCATTCCGGCGAAGACTGATAGGCAACCACTTGAGTTTAAGCCGAAACTCATATTTGCGCAAACCAAATATGAATCTGATACAAAAATTTTGGAGTCGCTCAAGCTTATCTAGCTGCACTACATTGAGATCTGGATAAAAAGCATCAGCATAGTCGAGGATTGGGAGAAGAAGGGATTGAGCAAGCGCAGTTTTAGTGGCCGTTGAGAGTAAATTTCGCAATCTGCGTAAAGACACCGCAGACGCAAACAGTTTGCGGCTGACTTCTTGCAACTGGGGAACCCAGGACAAGTCTTTATCAATGTAAATTCCCAGGTCTTTTACTGAATCGCTATATGGAATTGTGGCACCATCAAAAACAATGTGGGGAAGCTTCGTCCAGTCAATTCTTGAACGCAGCCGACAACAATGACTTGAGTCTTCGCAGGGTTAACCCTGGGAAGACTCAAGTCTGAAGTCTCAAGTCACAAGTCCTGGTTTGAAGATTAACCTTCAAACCATGAGCCAAACTCCATTCAGAAATACGTGCCTAATCCTTATTCACCAAATTCACTGCCTCAGACAATTCGTCAACGGGAGCCTGTGAATAAATTTGCAGGTCGTCAGCATGAAGGTGGTAGGATGAGAGAAGTTCGTTGGAAATAGAATTTATAAATATGGCGAAAAGAAGATGAGATAGAATGCTCACCTCTGCAACACCATGGACGAGCAGCATCTTCCTGCGGCCTCTCATCTCCAGTGCATCGACATCCTTCGCTAGGGCCTCCAGCTGGTGTTGAAGACATCCGAGAGCCTCAAGAACAAATGCCTTGAATGCTGCATACTCCGCTGCAAGGCTGACTGAGCTGCTGCTGGGTGAAGTGTTTGGTGACGTCTTGGTCAGTTCAGCTTCAAATTATGACATTCTGTCATTAAATTGTGCCATCAGTTCAGACATTGACCCTTTGGAGGCATGGCAATTCTTTTCCTAAATAAAAGTCGTGGACACAGGAACAACAGATTTAATCTTCACGGTCACATTTAGTACTTAGTATAATTTTATGGACAGAGCGATACACACTCGAATGGTACTTGAACAAACTTCTGCCCATAGAGGAAAGTGTTGAACAGAGAGCCAAGCCAGCCAGGCGGTGAGGCGGTGTAGAGGCCTAGCTCCGGCTGCGTCTCACGTAGTGGATAAAACTTGAGGATAGGTTACGTTGATAGATTGCAGGTGGCGAGCGAAAATAAACGATCACAATCAAATGACACAATACTTATTATTGTTCAATGAAGAAAATTAGAATTAATTATACACGATTAACATAAAAATATGGGACACAGAAAATCAGCTAAGCAGACATGATGTGTGGGCTATTCAGAACAGTGCGAACGGAAGACGTACGTTGCAATAGACAAGTAAAATTGTTTTTGAGTGACAAGAGCTGTCAGTGTCATCGAGACAACATTGACAGATCTATAGCATTGATTTAATCATAAATCCTTACCATAATCTCAGTCTCATAGACAAGTTGAATGGTGTACAGATACATAACATGGTTCAATATTCCAACAGAAAGTAATATATCGGGTATAGAGCCCACTCGCAGAATTTATTCAAAATACAAATAGCTATAGGTACTACTATGCAATAATGCCTATCCTTAGCTTGCTTACTATTTTACTTGTTTTCAAGTTGATAGTTTTACTTAATTATTATTTTTTCTTCACAAAATCATAGTAAAACTTTATCAACTTCAAAAACAAGTGAAATAGTAAGGAAGCAGAAATTTCGAAAGGAGGTACATAAAAAAACAACTGTTATTTTACAATATTATTTATTTTTTTTGTTTGTGTTTATTTTTTAAATAAGCTTGCGCTGCTGTTTTCGTTTCATCCTCACCATGATATGTGATTTTGCCAGACAAAATCCGGTTTACTGAACGGCACCAACTTTAAATAAGCACATGAATGACTGTGTTTTCAAAATATTTTTTTAATATAATTTTATGTGTTTCACAACTGAAGGGAAAGTCAACAAATATGTCAGTGAACATTTTTATTTTGTGTTTTAGACCCTTTTTTGGAACATCTTTTTTCAGAATGTCTGTCACTATATTTTGAATCTGGACAAAACATTTTTCCATTTCTTTGGAGGGGTATAATAGAGAATGTTTACCTTTTTTATACTCTTTGGCCCTTATATATTCATTTGATTTGCTTTCAGGGTCGCCATACATACCTATCTTTTTTACAAATTTTGCAACTTATAGATATATTTTTAATACATTTACACAGGACCCACCCACACACATAATTACCCTGACCAGCATCATTTACATAAGTATTTAAATTGATGAAAGGCACCACAATTTCGTCTACTATAGTTTCAGAAAATTGTGGTGTTTCCTCATCAACGGGACTGGGAATATCAGAAGGTGACGCAATACTTTCTTTTACAAAAAAATCTAAATTCTGCAAGCAGCTATCGTCATCTTTTTCGCAGTTTGCATGCAGAGAATGGGGCGAGTTATAATTGGAGTTAAGAGGGACTTAAAGGCCCCTTCAAATGCGACCGAGTCTGGTGCCGTATTTCTCGCCCCATAACTTCTGATATTCCCAAAGAAATTCTCTAGTGGGTCCTGGTTGAAATTACGTGTTAGGATAGCATCAAATGAATACGTTTGGGACAGCAATATCCATAACACTTGCATTCCTTCAATTGTACGTATGAATTTTTTTATAGATGGTATAGCTTTTGTTTCAATCAAACGGATTTTGTTATTTTTGTCCTTAATTTTTTTTTACAAATTTTACAGTTTTTAAAACTTTTATGGCACTCTTCCACAAATCATGGTGTGAACTTGAACGTCTTACACATCCTTTATATATTTTGCCATCATCATCATCATCATCATCATCATTTCAGCCGAAAGACGTCCACTGCTGGACATTGGCCTCCCCCACGTTTCTCCACATTGACATAACATGGGGGGTTTTGCCATAATCGCCACGCTTGGCAGGCGGGTTGGCGATCGCAGTACGGTTGTTACAAAAAAAAAAAAAAAATTTGCCATCAGGCACATGAAAAGTGTTAGAATTTAATGAATCAAAAAGTTTGTCCATTAATAGTGTAAATTTCACCAAGTTCTGGCATTCTCCCGGAATGTCTCCTCTTGCCACGAGATGTCCTGCAGTCGTAGCTACAGTGTGACTAAATATTTGGGCTGCTTGTTTCACCTTCATTTTCCTCATTTTGTCCACACAAATGTGCTTGTCTGTGACTCTCAGCAGGCATTTCACCTCTCCATATGATTTATCGGCTTCATAGGTTTGCTTATAGTGTTCCCATTTGACTGTCTTTTCGCACTTCTCTTCAAAATCATAATATTTTAAATCTTTAGTAAGTAGATTATTTCCGACACCTTTTAATAAATGTGGAACATCAAAAAGAGGGATTAGTTTTGTTTTCCCTATTTCAATAATTTTGTTCTTCCATTCCTTTTCTTCCCTTAAATATATTTTTCGCGTATCTCCTACCAAGTCATTAATGACGCTTACATTGACAGTGCTTTGGTCACAAACAGTACATATAATTTTTAGTCCCGTACCATGCACATATTTAATAATTTTTTGCAAAATTTCTTTTAATGGAGCCTTTTTCATCGAGTTGGTGAAGTAATACGCCACAGGTTGCTTGTATTTCTTTCGTAATCCCTTCACCATGAAGACCAATACATGGTCTGCAATTTTCTTCCCATCAAATGTAAACCCCCTTAGCTGGTCTTTTGCAGCGTTATAATGAATTTGGGGCGAAATTGACATTTCGTAGAAAATCAAACTGCATAACCTGTCTTCTGGACATAACTCCTTGACAGTATTTTTATAATTTTTATAAATATGCTTTTGTTCAGCCCTGATTCCACTTCTATTCTAGACAAAAGCCTTTTTAAAGACTTGGTGGATGGTGTTAAGGAGATTTAAGTGGGCTGTGTAAATGACGACGCTGACTTCAAAAAACTGGTATATTATAAATGATTTACAATAATAATTTGGACGGCGCGCGACGCGTACAGTGCTTAAAGCTGGTCGAGTGAGTAGTCCCCGCGCTCCCGACCGCGGTTCTCTTATATGTAGTTGCTCCCCGCGCAGCGCCGTGCCCCGCTGACGCCGTCGCCGGTGCCGCCTCCGTCGACGTCATCATTTCGTTCCAGAGGTTTCCGAACATCCTGCCCGGGTTGAAACATTGTCTTCAATAGGTAAAGGACATATGTTGTTGAAGGCCCTTGTAATATTGCCCTTCTTGGTTTTGATCTCTGCCACCCTTGTGATGCCATCAGGACCAGGAAACACCTTGATGATACGGCCCAGTAGCCATCGTAGTGGTGGTTGCGTTTTCTCTCTGATCAAAACTAACTGATGTAATTTAAGTTCGCCTGTGGATGCATGCCATCTGGTTCTCTGCTGTAACATGGCAACATATTCATGACTGAATCGGTTCCAAAAGTGTTGTCGGAGATGCTCGATTCTTTTGTAGCGATCCAATCGGGTGATGTTGATGGAGTGTACCTGTGGCTGAGAAACGGATATTAGCGGTCGTCCAATCAAGAAATGAGAAGGAGTGAGAGCGGTAAGGTCGTCAGGTGAGGAAGAAAGGGCAATAAGGGGACGGGAATTTAATATAGCCTCAATTTGGACTAAGTATGTGTTCATTTCTTCATACGTTAAATGAGAAGAATGAACAATAGTTTTCAAATGTTTTTTAGTAGATTTAACGGCAGCCTCTGTTATACCATTGAAGTGTGGGCTATAAGGAGGAGTAAAGCTAAACTTTATACCATCTTGTGCAAGATCGGTCTCTAAATTTGAATTAGATAAGAATTGTGCAAGCTCATTAAATGCTCCCACAAACGCCGTGCCATTATCAGAGAGGATGCTGTGTGGTTTACCCCGACGAGCAACGAATCTCTTTAACGCGGCCAGATAAGCGTCTTTGGTAAGATCCGTCACAAGTTCCAGATGGACAGCTTTTACTGCCAAACAGACAAACACACAGATATAAGACTTAATGAGTCTGGTACCTCTACCTTTACGGTCAGCTATTAGCATTGGTCCGGCGTAGTCGACACTACAATTGTAAAATGGAAATTCAAGCTGTGTCCTCGTGCATGGTAGCTGACCCATGACTGGTTGCACCGCCTGAGTTCTAAATCTGAAACATTTGACACATTCTCTGAATATACTCTTAGATAGATTTCTGCCTCCTAAAGGCCAGTACGTTTGACGAATGTGTGATAAAAGAAGTTGTGGCCCTGCGTGCATAAGTTTAAAATGTTCATAATGAAATAATATTTTTGTAATGTGATGTTTGCTATCTAGCAATATCGGATGTTTAATGTCGTAACTGTAGTTAGTATTATCCAATCTGCCACCTACGCGAATTACACCCTGATCATCTAAAAAAGGAGATAATGAAACAAGTCTATTTTTCCTAGATAATGCCTTTCTTAAACTAAGTGTTTTGTATTCGTCAGGAAACATTTCCATTTGACTAATACGTAGCATGACCGTAAATGCTTCCTGTAATTCATCACATGATAAATGACCGCATAACCTGTGGTTAGAATTTTTTAAATTAAAAATGAACCTAAGTATATAAGCAATAATACGTTGTAGTTTGTTTATGTTTGATTTATTACTAATCAAACGACTGATTACTGATTGAGTTGATTCATAGTTGTCTAATAAATGAACTTTAATTTCTGGTGTGTTGGAATTCGAACCTATATTTGACATGCTAGGCCAACGGTCTTCACCGAAATTTAAAAACTCGGGGCCCGACCACCACAATGAACAGGTGCCGATTTGATCGGCCCTCAGCCCGCGAGATACTAAGTCCGCCGGGTTCTCTTTAGACGACACGTATCTCCATGAATTTTCCCCGGTACTTTCTTGTATCTCACTGACACGGTTGCGGACAAACGGTTTTAATTTATTTGGTGATGTAGATAACCAACAGAGAACTATCGTCGAATCACACCAATAGTAGAATTTATTGATTTTAATAGTTAATGAGGCTACTACCTTTGCACACAGTCTTGCTCCCAATAAGGCCCCACATAGTTCAAGACGGGGTATGGTTGTATGTTTAATAGGAGCGACCTTATTTTTGGAAGTTAAAAGCTGAATGGTCCTTGTACCATCATTATTTAGGCAACGAACATACACACATGCCCCATAGGCACATTCGGATGCATCTGTAAATATGTGCAACTCAATTAATTTATAGTTAAAGTTAAATGCATGCCGTGGTACATTTAAATTATTCAGACACGGTAATGTCGTGACGAACGACAGCCAACGTTCTTGAGTGTCATGGGAAACTGGTTCATCCCATGAACATTTTTCTAACCATAATTTTTGCATTGTTATTTTTGCCAATACGACACATGGCCCCACTAAGCCTAAGGGTCAAAGATTTGGCTAATGCTAGATAAAATATAACGTTTAGTTATTTTATTAGTTGAAGGTAGATTTATAAAAAAAGTTAATTTATCTAAATCGCAAACCCAGTTTACCCCCAATATTTTAGAAGTGTTAGGAGATTGATTACGATTTAAATCGAGTATGTTATTATCATTCGGATCAAGAGATGATAATATAGCCTTCATCACCTGTGTGTTATTAGATTGCCATTTTCTTAATTTGAATTGAGCTGATGCTAGAATCGAACTCACCTCCTTGCATAACTGTATGGTGCCGGACTCAGTGTCACAGCCCCCGAGATAATCGTCTACGTACATGTCTCGTTGTATAGCATGCTTTACGCCGTCATTTGAGGCCTGTGAAGCGAGACTTACTAGTGACTTTGTTGCCAAATACGGTGCCGAAGCTGTACCATAAGTAACCGTGTTAAGAACATATGTTTTAAGCGGTTCATATTGATTAAATCTAAATAGGATTTTTTGTAAAGAGCGTTGAGATTTATTTAATTCTATGGCTCTGTACATTTTTTCAATATCCGCTGATACTACGTATCTATGTTGTCGAAAACGTAACAAAATAGAGTAAAGATCGTCCTGCACAGTGGGACCAATCATTTGTAGTTGATTTAAAGAAATACCTGAAGTTGTCACAGCTGACGCGTCAAAGACAACTCTTAATTTAGTTGTAGTACTTTGCTCGCGCAGAACCCCGTGATGTGGTAAATAGTAACTTATGTTATTATTTGTATTGTTATCTTCAGACATGTGCCCTAATTGTAGGTACTCGCGCATAAAATCTATATACCTACTTTTAAATAGGGAATCACGATCGAACCTACGTTCTAGTGAAAGAAATCGAACTTTCGCCATCTGGTATGAGTCACCTAACCCTTCGGGGGAATGTTTAAATGGTATTTTTACAATAAAACGTCCGTCTTTGCCACGAGTGGTAGTGCGTAAAAAGTGTTCCTCACATGCACGTTCCTCAGCTGACAACGAATGTTTTTCTGATATTGAATCTAGTTCCCAGAACCGAGTGAGTTCAGGTTTTATTTCCTGAGCGAAATTACACACTGGTTGGTCACGGGATGGACTAGGTTGTGCAATATACCCAGAGATAAGCCATCCTAATTTAGATTCGTATAATCTAGGTTGATGTTTACCCAAGTTGATTGTGTTAGTACCCAAAATATTCCAAAACTGTTCAGCACCTAGTAATATGTCTACGCTTGACGGTTTATAATAGTGAGGATCAGCTAGACAGATGCCTGATGGCAGTGGAATAGTACTGATATCAATTAATGTCGATGGTAATGATTTAGTTATCTCTGGTAGTATTAAACAATCAATTGTTGTTTTATAATTACCCGAGTAAGATTCTAACGTTAAGGAACAAGACTGTGTGCTTTTACAAGTTTGCTGGTTAA
The DNA here is from genome assembly GCA_949152445.1 of Cerastis rubricosa. Lineage (NCBI taxonomy): Eukaryota > Metazoa > Arthropoda > Insecta > Lepidoptera > Noctuidae > Cerastis > Cerastis rubricosa. Next base: position 9,290,847 of record OX424524.1, on the reverse strand, counting down.
TACCCGTTATTTTGGAGTTTACGTTACGTCTAAGTGAACCCAGCTTACCACACAGCTCCTTAGTTATGAAGTTTGCGGTACTACCGTTGTCCAAGAGCACCCTCGCCACGTGGCTGCGGCCACTGCTGTCTCGCACCTTCACCCTCGCTGTGGAAAGCAATACGGTGGAAGAAGTAGTATTCTGTGTGGCTTTGGCTGTTAAAGTAACATTATCTGTTTTTTGATTACTGGTAGGCGGCTCACTGTCTTTGTCCACGTGTAACAGCGTGTTATGTTTTGCCTTACAATACTTGCACCGAGCCCACAATTTACATTTATTTTCGGAATGGCCCGGGTTTAAACAATTAAGGCAAACCTTAAATTCTTTAGCCTTCAGATTACGTACGTCTGAAGACAGTTTACGAAAACTATCACATTTAAATAAAACATGACTTTGTTTACACATTGGACAGTTTGAGCTCGAACCTTTATTTGAACCATTATTACAATCATTTGATGTTACTGCAAAGGTTTTTTGTTTATTTAATTTATTATTTGAGGTTTTGTTTTTATTAGATTCTGATTCCTCAACTGATTCTAACAAGTCCGCCCTGTTATTTAAAAATGATAAAAATTGAGACAATGTAGGTGCCTCGGATAAAGTATTTCTAAATTCTTCCCAATGAATATAAGTTTTAGTATCCAGCTTCTGAGCCATTATATAAATAATTAAGATGTCCCAGTGTTGCGTCGGTTGTCCTAGAATTGTTAAAGCCCTCAGATTTTTTTGTGGTTATGTCGACTAGATGACGTACTGCTTTACTAGACTCCTTTTCTATTTGGTCGACATTAAACAACGATTGAACATGATTATTTACCAAAAGACGATTATTATTATAGCGTTTCGTCAAAAGATCCCACGCGATGCTATAGTTGCCAGTGTTGAAATCCAAATTTCTAATTATTAAGGCAGCAGCACCTTTTAACGAGGACCTAAGGTAGTGAAATTTACTTATATCGTCCAACTATGTGTTCTTGTGTATTAATGAATCAAATGTGTCTCTAAACTCGAGCCATTGCTGATAGCTTCCATTAAATTCGGGAAACTAATCTGAGGTAATTTTTACAACACTATGTTTAGACTGTGTGACGTCATTAACATCTGAAGCCTGTACGGAACTCACCAACACGCTGGCTCTTCGCTCGCTATGATGACGTTGCACCTCGCGCGCCGAGGACACCAAGGAGAAGTATTGGTTTTGAAAAGTTTCGCGATCACCCAAGGCCTCGGCGGGGTCCTCCATCAGCAGCTCGATCTCCCCTGTATTTTATCATAGTCATTATATAATAAATCCATTTTATCAAGTCGGGTTTCTAGTTCTGTTATTTGTAGATCACTTAAGCGTGCACAAGAAAGGACTACATTTAAATAATTGCTGAAAAGCGTAAGCTTAGCCTTACAGCTTGCACGTTTCTTAGTTAATTCTTTAACTTTAGTCTCCATAATTAAAGTAAAGATTGATTACGATATAGTCTGTAAATATCCAGCAAGCAACGCAGTGACTAATTCAATGAGTGCAAAGCAACAGATGTTGACCTTGAGCGAGTGAGCGGTCAAGCTACCACGTGCCCGTGCAAAACAGGTGGCTTATTTTTGCTCTGCGACTTATTATGCAGCGATGTATAATAGGTTTGAGCAATAACCAGGCTTGAAATGTGTGAATCGAAATGAATGTGATGTCTAAAATATGGGAAAGAGAATGGTCAGACCAAATGGCAAAAAAATTAAAAAATAAACTGGGAAAATTCTAGAAAGTATGAAGGGATAGGAATGTTTAATTGGAACGACACACTATTTACCGATCTGTAGCCACAGTTGTCCGTACTCGTAGATTTTTTCTCTCGGAGACGTGTGCGCCACGTTGGTTTTTTTCTCTGCACTGCAAATGCCCGCGCCCGCGCCGCCGCAAGTCTGCTGCCGCTGTTCGTTTTTGTTTTTTCTTGCGAAGGACCAATTTGTTAAGGAGATTTAAGTGGGCTGTGTAAATGACGACGCTGACTTCAAAAAACTGGTATATTATAAATGATTTACAATAATAATTTGGACGGCGCGCGACGCGTACAGTGCTTAAAGCTGGTCGAGTGAGTAGTCCCCGCGCTCCCGACCGCGGTTCTCTTATATGTAGTTGCTCCCCGCGCAGCGCCGTGCCCCGCTGACGCCGTCGCCGGTGCCGCCTCCGTCGACGTCATCATTTCGTTCCAGAGGTTTCCGAACAGATGGCAATGTGAAGAATTTTGCTAGAAGAGGGTAGCTTCTTGGACTCTTCTTAAATAATGAAAGTGAAAGCACTTTTTCTTCCAGAGAGAATCTGCGACCAGAAGGCTTCTTGCTTGTCTGGGTGTACTGCATTTTTGTGAAAATTTTTGCTGCTATTGTCATATTGTTTGTCAGTTTTTTAAATAAAAAATCTGTTGACATTTTTCCAGCACTGGCTATTCTGGATTGAAGGGTTTTGTTTTTCTTTTGCGATCTAATCAACTTCGATTGCAAAACTTTAATTTTTTTCTTGTTGTTGTAAGCTGGTTCAACTCGAACGACGGCAACTCCTGCTGCTGATGCTTATCTGTAAAAAAAGCATTTTTTTAGTCTCAAATTAGGCAAACTAGCACTTATATGCTATGCGTTTTTATCTGTTTAGCTTTTACAAAATTAAGGCCATTTAGTCTATTTGATTTTTAGTTGCTAGGTTGGCAGTTGCTCCACATAAAATACTTGTATTCAGCTGCATCTGGTTAGATTGGAAGCTGACCCCAACTTAGTTGGGTTGGGTTGATTATTAGCGAAACACCATAGTATTTCCCTCAAAATGTGTACCCAACAATCGAAAAAAAACTTACTTTTGTTTTTATTTAGTTTTTTCTTTTGCAGTTGGCAATAATTATGTTCTGAAGTTATAATTCTGGCACAGTTATCTGTAATGTGAGAGAAATATTGATAATGTTAGTGTGTTGTTTTTAAATTTAATGTAATCTAACTTCATGTATATATTTATCAATAATATGAATGCAATAAATAATCATCATCATCATCATCATCATCATCAGCCTATAATGTTCCCACTGCTGGGACACAGGCCTTCTCTCTTTGAGAGGGAGCGGGCTGTAATCCACCACGCGGGCCCAGTGCGGTTTACATCCACCATGTCACATGTCTTCAGATTTTTAATTCTAGGACATCCCGGTCTACGATGTTTTCCTTCACCTAATTGCGCCTGCCTGGATTCGAACCCACGGCTTACTGCTTGTAAGTCAGGGCTGCCACCCCAGGGCCACGGCTGCTCTCAAATCTCAAATGCAATAAATAATTGGAATTAATATGTAAGTACCTGTTGGTGTCGGTTTTAATGGAGCAAGGCTGCTTTCTTCATACACAGGTTCAGGTACAAGTAATACTTTCTCTGAAGTACCAACTTCATCAGACTTGCCTGAAATAGAACGGAATATGTTTTAAGAATATGTGCTGAGCACAGGTACTAGGAACATGGGAAGATTTAATTTATCATTGAACGTGTATGTTTTGGCCAATAACTGTATTGAGCTCAATAACTATGACATTTACAGTATAATTTATTAGGTTAGGCCCAACATAAATTATTATGTAGTCATTTTTAATTTATTTATGTATGTATGAACAACATGAATGCAATAATTATTGGAAATAATAATATGTAAGTACCTGTCAGTTTTGGTTTTAATGTAGCAAGGCTGCTTTCTTCATACACAGGTTCAGGTACAAGTAATACTTTTTCTGAAGTACCAACTTCATCAGACTTGCCTGAAAAAAGAAAGGAAATTAATATTCTTTATTTATAAATAAAAACCTTTATTTTGAAGTGGGACAAAAAAAATTTTTTTTTTTTTCCACCACACAGACTAATCACAAAAAATATGTTTTCTTATTGTAGGTGCTCTGTTTCACACCTACGGGATTCGACACGGGAGTTACCACGACACGTGTTGTATTTAAATAAAAAGTTTTGATCACTGTAGTATTATTATTTTATTCCCGTAATTATCCCAAGTTGAACACAAACACGCGGACCGGCCAATGCGCAGTAACTTGCGATCGCCCATTCACACTTCTCTTTCATACAACAAAACGCTGACGCATAACATTCGTACTTACATTGTCCCTACATTACTCCCCCCAGATTTTACAAACATTTTTAGGTTTAAAAATCTTAAATCTAACATGTCCTTCTGAAATAATTGTACCATTTGGTCACACTATCATTTAATAAATCACAATATTATTTACTATGTTGCACTGTTCACTGCCTTATCATGAGTCATGGAATTCTATTACACTGTTCCATGAATAACTGTCGGGAATCGGGTTACGCATAACTTGCTTGCTGTGGCTGCGTGCGTTGTGCTGCCTGCATGTTCCAAGTATTAAAATTTGTCGTCATCATTTTGTTTATCCAATTTTTGATGCGATTACGACAGTAGATGACGGCCGCAAAAAATATTATAATTACCATGAAAGCACCCATAAGTGTTATTGTCATGTTTTGTTTATACACTTGGGCTTCCACTGCGCCGTTTTGGGCAATTATCACTTCTTCCTTGCTGAATGTTTTTCCCATTTTGATGGTGATTATTTCAAAATGTGTACTTGTCACTACTGAGCTTGTGTTCTTATTAACTTAAATTTACTTGTACAACTACATGTAACCTATTGAACAGTGCATTTTGCATTACTTGCATTCTTATTTCTGTAAATTTTACTTTTACTTATTTGTTTAAATTGACAAAATATGTTGGTCATTCTATTGCAATACCTATGTACTTAATTTCTATTGAACGCATTGTCAGCGTATTCTAGTAATACATTGTGGTACCTATACTTGCTATCTATAATGCTGACTGAGGTTTCCACTCACTTATACTACATTGTTTGCGTACCCCTGTTTTTCAAGGGGCCGGCTTGAAATTGTTTCTTTACAACAAAAAAACATAAAATATGTTAAAGGTAGTTGCCATAAGGATCTACTCTGCTATGAAAAATAATCGCCCCTTGGAGTCCTCAGTATTCCTTATGACAACGCCATTAATAGATTACATACATACACAAAACAAAATACAAACAAAACAACACCCTAACAACAAAATCATTGAATAAATTTGTCGGTCTCACAGACCATCGTGCGAGTGTAGGAAGGTTGATATTGTAACAATCAAAATACTTATTGTAATGATGTTTCTCAAGGTGTACTAACTGACATACTTATTTTTAACAATTAAATCGTACTGGTAATTTGATGGTACGACCGCTTTTAGTTTTTTTCTTGTCATTACATTTTACATTTTGATCTTCACTAATGATGCTTTTATTACTAACCGTGGTTGTTATTGGGGACTTCTTATTATCGTTTGGCTCGCATGCACTAGTGTCTGTAACCTCGGACTGGTTGTTTATGATAAACGCTGGTTTTAACCTGTCAATGGATATATTAACAGTTCTATTTGGCAACTGTATCTTAAATACCTTCCCTTTTCTCTCAATGACACGGTAGGGTCCATCATACGGTGGTGTTAAAGGTCGGCGAACTGCATCGTTTCTAATGAATATATGATTGCACTTGTCTAGTTCGCTATGCACAAATAATTTTCTCGAGTCCCGTATTTGTTGACAAACTGGTTTAATATTTTTGATATTATTTTTTAAATTGTCTATATACGCATAATCCCCTGTCACTCGATTATCAGTGGTGTCATAGAAATCGCCTGGTAATCTGATTGTTTGTCCGTAAATATATTCTGCGGGACTCACGCCATTATCGCTTCTGCCCACACTACGTAACCCTAATAAAACTGTAGGCAGTTCGTCGTACCAACTTGTGTTCTCCGTGAGGCGTGCTGTTAATGCCTGTTTCATACTCCTATGCCAACGCTCTACTATGCCATTACTTTGTGGTCGATATGGACTACTTCGACTTCTTTTTACACCTAAAGTTTTCAAGAGTTCGTTAAATAAATTGCTTTCAAATTGACGACCCTGATCGCTAGTTAATCTCTCGGGAGCTCCAAAACGTGTTATCCAATTATCATAAAATACTTTTGCAACCGTTTCTGCAGTAATATCGCTGACAGGGATGGCTTCTGGCCATCGTGTAAATCTATCTATCATTGTTATTAAGTATCTGTACCCTTCCTTTGTTATTGGTAACGGTCCTACAATGTCTATATGAACGTGTGAAAAGCGCGTTGCTTCTGTGAATGGTTGTAGTTCTGATACGGTGTGTCTCCCTATTTTTGCCTTTTGACATTGAATACAGGTTTTTGCCCATTGCCCTACATCACGATTTAACCCGGGCCAGAAATAACGTTGGGCTATTAATTTGCGAGTTGCTCTAACACCCGGATGGCTATTCTCATGTACTGATTTGAAAATTTCCTTTCTATAACTTTCTGGTATATATGGTCTGCATACACTAGTTGAGTTCTCACAATATATAGCCTGTTCGCTGTTTGGAATGAATATTTTTTTAGAATAATATTGTCATTCCTTACACTTAACAATTGCGTCAGCTCTGTATCACATTCCTGTGCTATCGCTAGTTCCGAGTATTCAATTGACTTGGGACATTGTATCGTTTCAATTCTAGACATTGTGTCAGCGATTTTGTTGGCGTCGCCTTTTACGTACCTTATATCCGTTGTGAATTCACTTATGAATAATAACTGCCTTGTACGTCTTGCCGTTTCGGAATTACTCTCTACTTTATGCATAGCGTATGTTAACGGTTTGTGGTCAGTATAAATGATCAATTCCCTGCCTTCAAAAAGGTATCGGAAATGTTTTATGGCCATGAAAATTGCCGTTAATTCTCTATCATAGGTGGAATACTTCTTTTGCGCGGGAGTAAATTTTTTTGAAAAATATCCCAATGGCAACCACGAATTTTTCACCCATTGCTGTAACACACCGCCTGCACATGTGTCTGATGCATCCGTCATTAACGCTAGGGGCACATCCGGTACCGGATGTGATAACATAACTGCGTTCATTAAATTACTTTTGCATTGCTCGAATGCCTGGTTTGTTTCGTCTGTCCATATGATTTTTGTTTTGTCATTCTTTTTTGCGCCCTTTAACAATTCATTTAATTTTACTTGGCACGTTGTTGCATTTGGAATATTTGCCCTGTAAAAATTGATCATTCCTAGAAACTTCCTAAGCTGTTCTATTGATGTCGGTCTAGGGTATTCTGCTATGGCTTTTATTTTATGTTCTAACGGTTGAATTCCTTCCGTTGAAACCTTATAACCTAAAAACTCTATTTCTGATTTTCCGAAATCACATTTGGACAAGTTAATCGTGATACCATATTTCCTGAATCGTTGAAATACCTGTTCTAGATGTATTTTATGTTGTTCCATATTATCACTTGCTATGATTACGTCATCTATAAAATTAAAGAGGAAATCTAGATTTTTTAGTACGTCATTGTTCATGTATCTTTGAAATGTTTGACTTGCATTTCTTAACCCGAAATTCATACGGGTGAATTCAAATAATCCAAATGGCGTAATCACTGCTGTTTTTTCTACGTCTTCCGGTGCAATTTTTACGAAATGGTACGCTCTGTTAATATCTATTTTGCTAAATACTTTCTTACCTGCTAGTATATATGTGAAGTCGTGAAGTCGGGGCACGGGGTAGCGGTCTGGTTTGGTTATCGCATTCAGACGCCCGTAATCTCCTACCGGCCTAATGTTTCCATCCTTCTTTTTTACAATATGTAACGGGCTGGCCCACTCGCTTTTTGACGGTCTACATATCCCCATTTCTTGCATTAAACTAAATTCTTTTTTTACCTTATGATATCTATCCGGTGGCAGAGCCCTCGCTCGTGCGTGAACCGGCTTGCCCGTTGTCTCGATGTGGTGATACACATCGTTTGTTGACTCCCGATCTAGATTCGCGAAAGATACTGGCTTGGTGATGTCTGGAAATTGTGACAATAACTCAAGAAATGGATGGTTACTATCCACTGTGTTTACAGAAGGTTCATTACTAGATACAATTCTGCCAAACGTTAATAAGTTAGTCACCTTATCTATTAGCTTACGTTCATTTAAATCTACCAACAAATTATGATGCTCTAGGAAATCTGCACCTAATATTGCCTGATTGACGTCCGCGATAATGAAAGTCCAACGATACGGTCGGCGGAGTCCCAAATTTAAATTGCAGGTTTTAGTTCCGTAAGTTTTAATTTCACTGTTATTTGCCGCAAATAGTTTATAGCTCTCACACTCACCATATAACTTTTGTTTACGTGACACTGGTATGACAGATACGTTGGCACCCGTATCTACTAAAAACTTTTGTCCATTTTCTCTGTCGAATACACTAAGGCGATGGTTTTTTCTTGGTACAATATCGCCCATCGCTATTGATTGTACCACATTTAGTTTTCCGACGGCGTTTTCCAGGCACACGGTTTCTCGCAATTCCTCGCGTTCCTGCGGTATCTGAAATGCCATTTGCATAGCCAATCGGGATCGTTTGGTGTCCTTGACCTGGATCTTGGCCTGAAGCCGCTCTGACCACGTCCTCGTCGAGTTGCACTGCGTCGTTGCTGATTCACCTCCTCTCGAAGAGATGCCACCTCTAGATTGAGCTTCGAAATCTCCGTGAGTATCTCGTTCACCGGAACCTGACTGCTGCTGCTTCCTGCACTGGCTGTTGTTGAGATTTCCGCTATGTCCCCACTGCGTATATTTTCCATGACCTTATCTGCTATGTTTGCGAGATGGTCTAAGGTTTGGTCGTGGCTGACTGTTAGGACTGCTCGGGCAGAAGTTGGAAGGCGAGATATCCACAAATTGTGCAATGTATCTTCTGATGTTTTTGCATTGCGACCTAAATCACGCATACGTCGTAATAACTGTGTAGGCTTTTGCGTTCCTAATTCCATCTCGCTTACTAGTTTCTGGAACTGTCTTTCTGCACTCTCTTCGAAAGCGTGTAACAGTCGCTCTTTTAATGTTTTGTACTTGTCTGTTGGCGGAGGCGATAGAATAATGTCACTGACCTGTTGTAGTGCTTCCCGATCTAGCCTTGCAACCACAAAATCGTATTTTGCTTGATCACCAAGCTTCTGCGGTGCCAGCACGCTCTCCACTTGCGCGAACCACATCCTCGGCATGTCAACCCATAACATCGATACACGGGATGATACCGAGATGTTTGCTACTTCCGCTGCGGTTCCTCCTGCCTCTGGCATCTTGATTGGAGTTTGCTGCATCTTGTTCCGCTTTAGGTTGCCGTGACGAACCCTCGATTACTCACTCGTTTAAATTTTTGAAAAGTTCACAAATGTTCGGGGTCACCACTGTAGGTGCTCTGTTTCACACCTACGGGATTCGACACGGGAGTTACCACGACACGTGTTGTATTTAAATAAAAAGTTTTGATCACTGTAGTATTATTATTTTATTCCCGTAATTATCCCAAGTTGAACACAAACACGCGGACCGGCCAATGCGCAGTAACTTGCGATCGCCCATTCACACTTCTCTTTCATACAACAAAACGCTGACGCATAACATTCGTACTTACATTGTCCCTACATTATCATTATAAGAATATAAAATAAACAATATGTCAATAAAAAACTGATAAGCCAAAAAATAAAACAAAACTGTATGTAGACTTTAAACAAAACTAATAAGTATAAAGGCTCTTACCCGCTGCATCGGAATTACTTATGATATGTAGCACCAGATTTAATTAGATTGAGAAAACAGACGTCGGCGATCCGTCAACGTCCTGTTACGCACCACCTTCCTTGACAACTACTCAAGTCAATATGGCATTATGGCTACCCGCAACGACTTGACGTTTCGCCAGAGAGAATTGTAGACCGCTTCTCTCTCGTCTGTGGTCACAGTTTAGTTTGCAACATGAATCATATGAAGCCTTTCTGCAAAGGCGCCGTCAAGTATGTAGACTAGGTACTTGTTATGAAACATAAGCAAAATGATTTCCCATTTATTTTGGTCATGTGCATTTTCCCTAATGTTGGAAGGGTCTCAGTAAATATGCAATGTTAGCAAAATGTAAACTTTAACTCAAGCACAATAATAAGTTATAATGCCCTGTATTATGTAAATTATGTAAATCTTACCAGGAAGATGAAGTGATGGCATAGCTAGAAAATTCAACCGGTTATTACGGTTCCTATCCTTATCTGTAAAATGGATATCACAGACCTTCTTCCTATACAGTTCATAATCAGCAGGACTATCTAACTTTCCACCAGCTTTAAGAACCCAAGCCTTGAAACGGTCAGGATTCTTTTCTGGATGTGGAAATTTATGGCAGGAGTTCTCTGAAAAAGAAAAGAGAGATCACTTTTAATATTTACTTACCTTTAAAAGTTTAAAGATAAAATCATTTTTCCTGAATAATGATTTGTTACAATACTGACATTTATGCCAATGTTCGTTGTAATTTGAACAGGCGCTGTAACTCGCTCAAAATTTTATCCCATTAGATATATATATACTAATATAAATTTTAAAGCAAAGACTACAACATATATTGAGGACAAGCATGAGTTGAAGTTCACCAGGCACTATAGAAATCTATGGAGGAGGCAGGATGGCAGATATAAATTGATGATTATACTTACTGTTAAAACATCCCAATGCACACCGTTTAGGCATGATGCAAACAAATCACAAGCGTCTATATCGCAAAGAAACAGCACAAACGAAGCGTCCGGGACGCAAAAAAACGATTGCACTAGAATGGCTGAGGAACTAAAAGCTCAACTCACACAATAACTTCGGAAAATTATTACACTTCACTACGGAGGACAAGACTCGACTCAACGCGAATCGGCAGATTAATTTCACGAAGAAAAGTACAAACATGGGACGAAAACTACGAACAAGCGCACGCGCAAGAAGCAGTCGCCATCGCCATTTGTGACAATTTGACATTTGACAATCAATATGAAATCAATAATTTAGTGTTGCTATTGTAATTATTACGTAGCTTGTAATCTAAACAAATATTTCCAAATTATTGTAAACGTGTTAATTAACCTCTAGGTCCCAGCCGTTCCATTTATGGAACGGCTCGAACCAGCAAACTTAAACGCTAATATAAAAAAAAGTAAATTTCTAAATCGTTCTGTCAAAATTTACCTCTATGGTCAACTAGTAGTCGATTCAAACAAAATTAATCGTTAGTAATACTAAACGGCACAACATTATTAAAAAAAATATAGAAACTCGTCTATGTCGAATGTCAAACGCAATGGCAACCCGTGTTATTATGTTCGGAAAAGTGTTGTTTTTGTGAGATATACGTTGTAAAACTTTGGTAAGTAAATGTATAGTATGTTATAAGTGTATAATGCAACTTTTTAGATAGTCATTTGCTTGAAAAAATAACAAAAAAATTATGATTTGAGCCAACAAAAAATCCTTTGTTGTGAAGTTTGTTAGTCGAAATAAAAAAAAATATTTGACTCTTGAACCATGTAAAATGGTCTTGGAAACAATAGTAGCAAAGAAAAAATAGTGATAATTCATTATTTCATGTATTCGAGGCATATCTATTCATATTTATTGATATTTCAAGTATTTTCATGCTTTGAACAGCGGAATTCTAAAATGGCCGATTCTAACAAGAAGTTTGAGTTAGGATCTTATAAGAATAATGTATGTAGGACTCCTAAAAAACACTGTCATTAGATTACTTGTATATTTGTGATGTTAGATATAAATTTTCGTGTAAATTGAATGAGTAGTTTTACCAAACAAAAATAAGCAACGAAAACAGACGTATTTGCTGCGACCTCTCTCATATCTATGGGATATGTATAATTCTCAAGTAGTTCTAAAAGAGTTGGTTATTATTAATAAATGGCCCCGTTCATCACAAACCCGACACTGTTTACCGTTTAAGATTAGAGCTAATATAACTCGAGTTATAAGTGTTTATCTTTACGATATCGGATGACTCACGCAATGGCGTAATCAAGGGGCCCCCGAAGGGTTTCACGCGGGGTTTTTGTTACGCGCGAAAGGACAGTGAGGAGGAGTGAATGATTAACGAATGAAATAAATATTTAATTTATTTATTTCTTGGTCTTAAATTCCATTTGTACCGATGGTTTCGCCATCTTTGTTGACATAAAGTAACTAATTGTTTTGGAAAAAGATAACAGATGTCGCATTTTGAAAGAATCTATCCCAAATCTGACAATGTATGAGATTGTCCTACCACTGCTTCTGCCAGTATGGCGGCAGGGGATATATATTTTCCGGAAACATTAGGTGTTGCCAACTCAAATAAATATTAAACAGTGTTGTGACACAATACGCCACAACCACCCCCCTACGGAGAAAATGACAAGTTTTTTTGGAAAATACAGAATAAAAACACAAAAATATACACGAAGTAAATTGGCCATTTTCGCTCGCAGAACCGTCACGAAATCGTTGAAATTGTCAGTGGTATGGGGGGGACTGGCTATCAGGAACTCTCCCGGTAGGCGCAGCGGTTCCCCATAAACAAGCTCGGCAGCCGAGCACTCGAGATCCTCTTTCAAGGCAGATCGAATGCCGAGTAGCACGATCGGTAAGGCTCGGTACCAGGTGTCGCCGTGGCACATGAGAGCAGCTTTCAGCTGTCGATGAAAACGCTCGATCATGCCATTAGCTTGAGGATCGTAACCGGTCGTTCGTCTTCGCTTGGTCGCGCCAACGTTCATGAGCCGTTTAAAAAGGTCCGACTCGAACTGGCGGCCCTGGTCAGTCGTGACGGTGATAGGAAGGCCGAAACGTGCGATCCAACCGTTTACGAACCGATCAGCTACCTCCTCGGCGGTTATCGAAGTCATCGGCCAAGCCTCGGGCCAGCGAGAGAAACGGTCGATAGCCGTCAGGCAATATGAGTAACCTCTCGATGTCGGCAGAGGGCCGATTATGTCTAAATGGACATGACGAAACCTAGATGATGGTGGGGCGAAACTTCCGAGTGGCGCGGACACGTGTCGCGTCACCTTGGCGCGCTGGCTGTGGAGACATGCCTTCGCCCAGGCCCGGCAGTCGCGCAACACGCCAGACCACACGTAACGCTGTGCCACGAGGCGCGCGCTGGCGCGACCGCCGGGGTGGCTGAGTGCGTGCAGGCGGTGGAAGGCGGCGCGGCGCAGCGGCGTCCATTGTCATGGCCGACGTGCCTGCGAACTACCTAACTAATTATCTATCTAACTAATACAATATTAACCTAACTATACATTAATATACTTAACATTTTCTTGTATTTTCCAAATTTTTTTTTTTTTGGATTTTATTTATTTTATTCAAATTACATGGTTATATTCACTCCAGCATTGTTCCCATATATGTGAGCTTATTTTTAAATACCAAGGGCACTTTGCTTTCAATTCGTATGTTATTGTCCTTGTCCTTACAGCTTCCTGTGCCATTGGTACATTACAGTACATTTCTATAGGATAATTACTACAAGTAAATAATACAACGTCTTTTACATCACACCTGTCCTTATACTTTACATCCGTCGACATGGGTAAACCCGAGACCAACAACTTCCACTGTTCAAACTGGTTGTCTGTTAATTTATGTTAAATATGGACTCCTTGGACCCTTTGCTCCATAGAAAAAAAGAATTGTCTGTTACCATGAGGCTATGAAAATAACAGTGTTGTCAAAAAAATGTGTCTGATGTAATATGTTGAAATAATCCATAAATTTCGTTGTACCTTTTATAAACTGTTTATTTTGCTTCCACAACTGTGTTCCTCCCGCTACTAAAAGCGTATATTCTAAGAGGTTATCGACCCGCGATTAAACGGAAAAAGTGTCACGTTACGAAATGGATTACACAACTAAAATCGATATCGGCAAGTTAATTGGTAAAGAAAACTGGCAAACATGGAAATACAAAATTTCGATTATGCTGGATGGAACGGAGAATGCGATGGCAGCCGTCGAAGGTAAATTGAAAGAACCAATACCAGTTGATCAGTCGGAAGGTGACGTCGCTGACAGCTCTTATAGTTCGGCTCTAGCCAAGTATAAGAAGGCCGAAACTGGCGCTCTTCTGATGCTAACCACAAACATTTCGGAAGACACACTGAAGAAAGTAATGAGATACAAGACTGCACGCGAAGTCTGGCAAGAATTGCACAGATTATTTGACGGGCTGACGGAAGATAGAGCATATAACATATGTCTAGAGTTCTTTGGACTAAAGCACGACAAAGTGGATGACATACCCACTCACATGGCCAAACTAAAGAACCTCTGGAATGAGTTGAAGGCGGAAGTCTCGAAGATTGACGCTACTGCTAAACTTCCCGAGATGTTTCTCATTTGCAAGGTGTTAGATACGTTAGACGAAAGGTACCTCAACTTCAAATCAAGCTGGCTCATGCTAAAGCAGACGGAGAAGACCATAGACAGTCTGGCGACACACCTCTGTGCATTCGAAAGAGATCTAGGCAGCCAAGAGATTCCCAAACAGGAAGCGCTAGTGGCTACACCCAATGAGCGTCCTACCAAGCATGACAAGGACAAGGAGCAACTGATCTGCAACTACTGTTTTAGGAAAGGACACAGAGTGCGCAACTGCAAGAAGTGGATTAGAGATGGGAGGCCACCTAAATCTACTCAAGGCACATCAGGAACAGGCTCAAACGCCAAGCAGGTGCAACACATCTCGCTAATGGTAAACGCATGCACTACAGGACAAGCTCAAGACCGAGAGAACTGGTTTGTCGATAACGGGGCAACAACCCACATCGCAGTAAGGAGCGACTTCTTCAGCGATTTTCAAGAATTCGATGTGGACCACACAGTAATAACAGTTGAGGGAAGCACAATTCCTGCCGTAGGAAAAGGCGCTGTGGTGGTAGAAACAAATGTTAATAATATAAGGGAGAAGATAACACTTAACGATGTGTGGCTCGTACCAAATCTGACCAAAAATCTGTTCTCACCGTTGGCAGCGCAAGATAGGATGCAAAATAGCCTATTCACATCAACGACTAGACAGTGCAAGCTCGACATTAAAGGCACTACTAGAATCGTTGGCAAGAGAGTACCCTTTGGCGGACTCTATAAACTAGAAATGAAGGCGGTCATACCCACAAAGCAAAAATCAATAGTGGTAAATGCTATCAATGGTACAAACATGCTGCAGCTGTATCATGAGCGTTTCGCACACCAAGACAAGAACCACGTCATTCGCGTAGCTAAGCGCGAGCTAGGCATCGAGTTAAGTCCAGATAAACTGAAATGCGAAGGCTGCATCTATGGCAAGACTCACCGAAAACCCTTTGGAACTAGGGAAAGAGAGTTGATACACACTGACTACTGACTACTGACTGTTTGTGGCCCCTTCACTGAAAGTATCTCGAAATACAAGTATTTTGTATTGTTTAAGGACGAGAGCTGGAGGTCACTGAACCTCACGACGAAGGAGAGCTAGAGATCACTGAGCCTTCAACTGCTGATGGTACCCCAGCTGAACAGACACCTCGCTACAATCTTAGAGAGAGATCCACAATCGCGAGACCCAAAAGATACGAGGACTTTGTGTGCTCGGTAACCAATGAGAGATTCCCAGAAACCTACAAAGAAGCCATTGTGAGAGATGATAGCGAAGAATGGCGCAAAGCAATGGAGAGTGAGATTAATTCACTAAGAGACCTAAACGTCTGGACGCCATGCCCGTTGCCCGATGGCAGGAAGGCACTACCCTGCAAATGGGTCCTACGTATTAAAAGGAACCCTGACGGCTCTATCGATAAATATAAAGCTCGACTTGTCGTAAAAGGCTTTAAACAACGAAAAGGCATCGATTATGAACAGATCTTTAGTCCGGTTGCTCGTATGGCAACGATAAGAGCCTTACTAAGTGTAAGCACGCAAGAAAATCTACATCTTGTCCAGTTTGATGTGTGTACTGCATTCTTAAACGGCAAACTTCAAGAAGAGATTTATGTACATCAACCGGATGGCTACACTGATGGTTCGTCAAATGTTTTAAAGCTTAACCGAAGTCTGTACGGTCTAAAACAAGGTCCAAGATGTTGGAATTCATGCTTCGAACAAATTCTGCTGGATATGGACTTTAAACAAAGTGAATCCGATTGCTGTCTGTATACCAGGCAAGTTAATGGCAAAAAGCTACTCATCACCCTTTATGTTGATGACAGTTTGATAGCTGCTACTGATGAGGACCTTGCCAACAGCTTTCTGAATGATTTGAAGATAAGACTGAAAATTACGACGAAACCTGCGTCTTACTACCTAGGCTTAGAAATAGTCAGAGAAACAGACGGGTCTATCTTCATCAAACAAGAAGCCTATGCCAAGAAGGTCCAGGACCGATTTGGAATGGGAAACTGCAATTCAATTGGGACGCCTATAGATAATAATACTCAATCAGGGAAAGTTGATGGAGTAGAGGCACACTTCCCATATCGTGAAGCTGTTGGGTCCCTCGCATTTCTGATGACCGGAACACGGCCAGATATTGCATATGCTGTCGGAGTTGCATCCCGGAAACTAGAGTCGCCAACTAAAGAAGACTGTCTTCTTGTAAAACGCAGTATTCGCTACATTAAAGGCACTTGATTTTTTGACCAAGGCTGTGCCAAAGCCCACCCATCAAAGGACATGTATTAAACTAAGTATCCTATGTCAAACAGGCAATTAAGGGAAAGTGTTAAATATGGACTCCTTGGACCCCTTGCTCCATAGAAAAAAAAAAAATATTGTCTGTTACCATGGGGCTATGAAAATAAGTGTTGTCAAAAAAATGTGTCTGATGTAATTTCGTTGTACCTTTTAAACTGTTTATTTTGCTTTCACAACTGTGTTCCTCCCGCTACTAAAAGCGTATATTCTAAGAATTTACACTCGTCCATTAAACACGCATTTGTATGCAGTAATCCGCTGAAGTTGAAGCTGCTGGTTGATATTAAGCCGGTCAGTCTACACTTCTACAGTAATTAAAGTGACATCCACTAGGCTGTTCATTATCATCGTCTAACCGGTCGATGGCGGTCCCAGGAAAAACAGGTTATTCTTCTTGTTACTTTGCCTTGTAAAATGCTTAAAGGTTTCTTCAAAAAACTTGTCCAACTTGATTTTATTTACGTCCAATATTTCTTTAAATTTTAATTTGGTTTTTTCTTCTTGTGTTGTTTCGTCCATTTGCAGCGGAAAGTCGTTTGCGAATTTTGCTTTTGCTCGCTCGAATCGTTGCTTTATCGATTCCGAAAATACCAAAACTCTTGCGATGTGGATGTAAGTCCGAATTTTATCCGCATATTGTTTGGTGCAAATAAAGTTAATCCCTTTAGCTAATTTTGCAAACAGTCCCAGAGCTTCCGCTTCTGTGAAAGCACCGTTTTTGCATAGAAGTATAATAACATCTGCGTTTCCACTATTGTTTTACCTATTATTTCCGGTTGCTGAGTTTGCAAGGTTTTGTTGTTCGACCAAAATTTTCCTTGTTTTGCTTGGAGCTTGATATCCGGAGCTTCCATCTTCACAGTCATCGGGTTGAAAAGTTGAACCCACCAGTCCATGGACGATTTTTTCAAATGGCTGGCTTTCTGGTCCATATACTGAATCTCCCCTTTCGGCACACTCATTTTCGTATGCCGTAATTTTCCATTTATCCGCGCTTGCCATTCCACAATGATGTTCGGCGCACTCACAAGTTTTAAGATGTTCTTCGGTGGGAATATCTTGTAGCACTTGATGACCATTGCCGGAATAAAGATACTCGCGTAGACAAGACAAGCAGTCAACTGATTTATTCTTGTAGGCTCCGCTTCGAACAATTCGTCCCAGTCGTGAGTTAAATCCCCACTGTTTATTGACAGAATAGTATATGACATGCCAATGGGATCTTCTTGTTCCTTTATGGTGAGCGATGAGCTTATAAGGTCCTTCATAAAGTTTTGTAAGTTCACTTTTAGAGCCTGTTGTATACGTACCGACTGGACATAAGGCCCCCACGCTTCCATCGTCGCCTTCATATCGGTCTCGACCTCCTTCTCCGTAGGAATATCTTCGGATTCTTCCGTTTCGCTATCGTATTACATATCCGCGAGCGTCTTTAGATTCGACAGTCCCATCTGTCCCAGGACATAATTTTGTAGAAACTTCTTCTGCACTGTCTCCCAGTTGGTCGTCGGTTCTTTTTCTTCTGCCATCACTGCTGCCGGGGGTGCTTCTTCCTGAGGCTGCTTCGTTTTCTTGGTCTTCGAGGAATCCCGAACAGTAGAATTAACACGCTTCATTACTGACGACTTCTATGCGATCATTCGTAAAAGATCCACTTCACTACTGCGGCGGATGCGGGGCAGCGACAACAGTCTTCTGAGCGTTGTTGCTAGTAAGACTGAGGGCCGCCTTATGGGTCACCTGTGCGCAGTGCATGTACTGTTGCCGGGTGTCTCCGTGAGGTGGCGCAATTAGGAATTATTAGTTATTGTGTGTTTTTACTAACATAGGTTAAGGAAAACTAACAAAATGGGTTGTACCTGAATTAAATATAAATAAATAAATTTAGGCAACTACCCGCCACCGAAAAAAACATAAATCTTCTATTAGAAATAATATTCTTTGTGCAAGTTATTGCGTTGTAGATGTGTTCGTTGCTAAGGTCAATGGGAACATGCATGATAACACCTGTATTTTCCGTAGCGGTTGCAGAAATACTGGCTTTCAATTTATAAGTATCCAGAAATTTTCTATTAATTAACGCTGCATTGGCCAAACCAGGACGTTCAAAAATGACACGAATTTTGTATCGCTTCATCCGTAATAATTGTTTTACATCCTTGTTGTATTTTTTAATGCTGGTTGAAAGAGACATCATATCTCTATCACCAATCGGGACTAAATCAATGCTTTCTAGAAATACGACATATTCGAAATTGCCTCCGTTTTCAGGAATGACCTAATGTAGTCGGGAATCCTGAATTCCCGATACCTATCCTTTTCTACAGGGACAGCTTCCTCTGAAGAGCTTGAGGCTCCACCGTCGTCTTCAGAGGACACAACGGTGGAGCAGAAGACGAACTATCTTCTTTTTTAGGATTCCCTTTCTTCCCCATCATAAGAAAGCAAGCAAGAGAACTTATGAATGAATAAAAAAATTATTTAAAAATTTGTTTTAAAAAAGGCGCCCTTTCGCTATGAATTTCCCGCGCTTTCGGATACATAACCTAATGAATTGGTTTGACATTTCTAAATGACAACTGACAATCGTTGTCATTGTTGCCATTACACAAACAAAATATCCATCGGTGCATTACGTACATATTTTTGAAATCATTATATATATTTATGTATTAACATAAAATGCATTGGAAGTTTTATAAACAAAAGGACAGTTAAATAAAATACAAATATGTGTAAACGTCAAAATAATGTAGTGTTAGTCTGGATCCGGCTATACTTGTACAAGTTATGTCTAGTGCCCGGTTTCTGAAGTTCCCAGTTATACTCTCATTAGCTATCGATACAATAAAGTTATGTATAGGATAAACGTCGGTTAACTGTCACTGCGTTTCTTAATACGCAATGAATCGTTCAATAACTATCAAACAGATAAGCAGTTCCATAATCTGCCGTTAGATGGGTCTGTTTAAGAGATCAAGTTTAAAATTGATTTTATTATTTTAATTCAAGATTATTACTAGTTTAATTTACGAGAATATTTTATTCAAGTGTAAATAAGTAAATAAACATTGTTTTAGTTATTAATTATTAAAATTCGCTATTTATCAGCGGCTGAATGAACGACATCGTTGTCATTTTTTTTTTAATAAACGTCAAACTCTTTGATGTTTAAAAATGTTTCGTCTAGTTTCATTCATCGTGGTATTATTTTTCTTTGCTTTTGCCGTGGTCTTTGCTATCGTTTGTGCTTTATCTTTTCAACATAACTATAATGGAATCTGGAAAACACAGTAAAAATTTTACTGAGAGAGAGAAGATGCTTCTTATCGAAGTTGCCAAAGAATTTGTGTCTATAATCGACAATAAAAAGACGGATGGAACTTCTGTGGAGGCAAAGAAAGAAGCTTGGATGGCGCTGACAAATAAATATAATGCTGTCTCAGAAACTGGCGTTAGGACTGAAAAGCAGTTGCATGCCCTATATGCAAATTTAAAGAAAAAAGCGAGAAATAATTTGAGCGATGATAAGGTAGGTCGTATCCTTGTAATTTATATTTGAACTCCCGTAAGTATATTTTAAGAAGAGTACAAAGTACGAAGGAAACCTTTAGTTTAAAGGTGTAATAACCACTTTGTACCAATAATATCGACGGCCCCCACGTAAAGTATTGAAACTGCAAAACCTCTACTTTACAGGAGAGCGATTTTAAATTTAGATTTTTGTTAAACATAAAATTCCAAAATTTTGTATTACCGATGTATCTTAAGTGGAAAATTTGACTGTTTTATACTGTCTACTATAGTTTTTGATAATTATTATACTTTTTCTAATATTACACATTCGATACTTTACTTGGTTACTGCTGGTTACTTTTTTATCGAATATGCCAATTTCGATAGTTATCTATGACAAAATATTCTAGTCTAATATTGAATGTGCCCATTTCGATACTTTTCCGCGGCAACAATTTCTAGTAAAATATTGAATGTGGTAGATTCGATTGTTTCTTTGTTAAATTGCTCAAGCCAAGGTAACATAACACTAGATTTGATTTAAGATACCTTCCTACTACTTATTTTATGTCAAGCTTTTTCTGGGAAATGAAGAAAAACACGATCAGACATTTAATCAAACAATTTGTATTAAAAATAAAGAATAAAAAAACACAAATACTTAGTTACAAAGCGGCTTTTATCTTGTAGATGACTTTTCAATGTTTTTAATGTTTTATCTATCAGAATTTTTACAAGATATTTAGTTTTCTAAGAGTAAAAAGATAAAATTATGTTTATGGCACAATGATTTTATAAAGCAATAATAGTACAGAACATAGTACTAACTTTATACTAAGAATATGAGTCTATGTCAAATCAAATCAAATCAATCAAATCAAAATCAAATCAAAATCATTTATTTCAAGTAGGCCAGTTACAGGCACTTTTGAATAGTCAAACAACAATAACATATTAAGCTACAGTCCCAGTCACTAGACATAATAACTGTGAAAGTACTGTAGTTGCCCATTCCAAAGCGTAGATCTCTATGGAGAAGAATGGGCAAGAAACTCCATGGACACTCTTTTAAATTAATAGCTTGTTACAAAAATCTTGGTTACATCATTCATGTTGAGATGGTAAATTATGTGAGAACGATGTAGCAAGACGTGCACGTTAAAAGTGTCCACAGTAAAAACAAAAAAAAGACAATTCAAAAATAAAATAAATAGTTCGAAATAAGCCGAGGCAACTAAGAGATGACCAGGCACAACTGACAGCGCCCGTTCACGAACATCACGCATGGATCAGCCATCATTCAACTCAACCATTTTGAAGGGAACTAAATGACCCGACACACGCGCCACCATCAGCGTGACATTTAAGTGAGCATGACATACTCTTAACCGCCAGGGCACATTGAAGTCAATAAAAGACGTAGGTTTCCAGTAAATGATAGCTATCTAGTACATAGTGCTCACACAATATGGGCTGTGCGACTATACAATACTAAATTAATTGAATTTATACAATGCAAAGTTAGTTTATACAATCTTCAGCAGCTCCAACAATACTATTTAATGCTATCAATTCATGCGCCCCTGTCCTTGTGGAGCAGGACCGGCATTGAGCCAAGCATTATTATCAGCGATATAATCGTCCAATTTGTAATAAGCTTGCTTACATAGTGTGCGTTTAATGCATGTTTTAAATTTCATCTCACTCAGTTCAAGAATACTTTGTGGAATTTTATTATAGCATCTTAAACAGTACCCCATGAAAGATGAGTCTACTTTAGCGAGTCTGAAGCCTGGCTGAACTAATTGGTCCCTATTTCTAGTACTGTAATTATGTCTGTCACCTCTTTTACCAAAAAGATGCAGATTTTTTCTTACGTACATTATGTTTTCATAAATGTATTGACAATGTACCGTCATGATGTTAATGTCCTTAAACAGTTCCCTTAGAGAATCGCGCCTACGGAGATTATATATGGCTCTGATGGCTCTTTTTTGCAGAATAAAAATAGACTCGATGTCTGCAGCCCGTCCCCATAACAAAATGCCGTAAGACATTATACTGTGAAAGTAACTAAAATAGACCAATCTCGCGGTATCTACATCGGTATATTGACGGATTTTTCTAACAGCATATGCTGCTGAACTTAGCCGCCCCGCAAGAGATGTTAAATGAGAACCCCACTGCAGCCTTGAATCAAGCGTAATCCCCAGGAACACTGTATTATCGACAAATTCTAGTTTCTCATTATTCAATATTATATTACAATCACTACTTTTAACATTTGGTAATGAAAATCTTATGCATTTAGTTTTTTTTTCATTTAATACTAAATTGTTTGCTGTGAACCAATTATGGACCTGAAGTAGGGCATTGTTAACGTTATCTAGATTTTGGGCCCGTCTATTTATCTTAAAAATTAAGGAAGTATCATCAGCAAATAACACCATATTTTGAGGTTGATTTTTTAATAAATAGGGTAGATCGTTAATATATACTAGAAAGAGGAAAGGACCTAATATAGACCCTTGCGGAACCCCCATTTTTACTTTTAAACCCTGTGAATTAACACCATTTATTTGAACTTGCTGTTGCCTTTCACTCAAATAAGATTTTACCAAACTAAGTGCAAGTTTACCTAGTCCGTAATGCTCAAGTTTCAAAAGTAATGTGTCGTGATTTACACAATCAAATGCTTTCGAGAGGTCACAAAATATTCCTATGGCGTCTTGGGACTCTTCCCACGCTGTAAATATGTGCTTGAATAAGGTTACACCGGCGTCAGTCGTACAACGTCCCTTGGTGAAACCATACTGTTGATCGTGCAAAATTTTGTTGGTGTTAAAATGATTGAGCATTTGATTAAGCATTACCTTTTCAAACACCTTGCTAAAAACTGGCAACACGGATACAGGTCTATAATTATTAGTATCTTTACTGTCTCCGGATTTGAAAAGAGGGATGACTTTACTGTATTTCATTAAATCAGGGAAAACTCCTTGGTCCACACACAAATTAAAAATTAAAGCTAAGTAAGGTGCTATCGTCTCAACTATGGATGTACAAACTTTGATAGACATTCCCCATAGATCTTCGGTCAGTTTGATTTTTATTTGCCGGAAAGCTTTAATAACTGTCATAGGGTTTATGTGTTTAAATTTAAATTCAGCCGAGCAGCCAGACACGTTCGCCTTTAATAAAGCAAGTGAGACTTCAGGTGAGGAATTTAGAGCCTCAGTAGTTTTAAACGGTATATCGGTAAAGAAATTTACAAATTCTTGAGCTACTTCCTGATCAGAGTTTTTAGGACCATATTTTGTATCTAATGTATAGGTAGTGTTAACTATTTTTTTCCTGTTAGTCTCATTATTTATGACTTTCCAAACTGTCTTTATTTTATTTTCTGCGTTTTTGATCTTGTTGCTAATGTACAATGCTTTAGCAAACTTGCAAGAAATATTTTTGAATAATTAGCAACATATTTTTTAAAAGTTTCCGTGTTAATGAAAGGCTTAAGGCCATACAGCTCAAATAGTCTTTCCCTACTTTTTCTTATACCTGTAGTTGCCCAATCACTAAATATAAATTTAGGGCAAATGCTTTTCATCTTCTTTTCAAAAGTTTTATTGAAATCAGTGTGAACTATTGAAAAGAATTGATCGTAAAACTGATTTACATTACTAACGTCCAAATGGTGGCCCATAATACTTAACTTGTTCTGTAGGGAATTATTATATCTATTTAATTTGCTAGTTGTTATAGGTCTAAATTTAATCTGAACTTTTTGCACTGGTGTGTTACAACTAAAAGTTACCGTTTGGCCACTATGATCCGAAGGCAGACAACTTATTATGGCCTTATCTAAGTAATCACAATTGCAGAAAACATTATCAATACAAGTAGCAGACGATGGAGTGACTCTAGTAGGTTCTCTAAAAATGTTGGCTAAATCAAATGACTTAAAAAGATTTAATAACCTGCTGCTATTCGAATTTTCTTCCAAAATATTGATATTGAAATCACCACTGATAATTGCAGATTTATTACTAGCTGCAAGTTTTGCCAGGACATCTTCCATTATTGATTCAAATAAAGAAAAGTTTTGATAGTTTGGGGGTCTGTACACACACACAATTACATGCTTATCTAGCTCAACACAGGACAGTTCGACGCAATGTTCCACCGAGAGACCTACTATGTCATTACGTTGCTTAAATTTAAAACAATTTTTGATTAATATTAGGGAACCTCCACGCAGCATAGATTTACGGTTAAAACAACTACCCACCGAATAGTTCTCATAATTAATGAGCATTTGGTAATCCTTAAGCCAATGTTCAGTAAAACAAATAACATCTAACCTAGTCTTTTCTAAAAACAATTCAATTTCTAATAATTTTGAAGAAATACCTTGAATATTTTGGTGGAATAATTTCAAGGTATTCTGCTGAGGCCCTTTGTCATATTTAATTAATGGAGTGCAAGAAGATACCTTGATGTTGTTAGGTTTCACTATACAGTTAATCGTACCTTCTGTTGTCTCACTTCCTAGTTTAAATTAATATTAATGTTAGTATCTGGAGTGAGCCCGGAGACACCCGTGCCATCACCAGTCTGCAAAATCCTATCACTAAACTTATAATCTAACTGAGAATTTTCCACGGTGACACATGGATCCTCCTCAGAACAACAATTGTAAAAATCAATATTAGTAAAATTACTAATAGTGGCAGTGTTAATTATAGAACTAAACATCGACATACTAGTTATGTCAGAGTGAATATTAAAACTTAATAGCCTAGCTATTTCATGTCTAAATCTGATAGGGAGATACGCTGTATCCCGCGTCGACCTAAGTTTATCAACCGAATTATTGATGTCTAAAAACATAAGTTTTCCACAATAATGACTAACCAAGAAATGTACATGGTCATTAAGCATGTGTATATAATTGTTCTCATGACTACATAATTTTTCAAAATAGGGAAAAGCACACAATATAATTTTACTGCAATTTAACTCTAACAACTCTGCTACACAGTCAGTGATGTCTTGTTTTTTAACATTATAACTATTACCAACAAATATGGTGATAGTGGCATTTGCGTTTAAAACAGTTTTTGTGACTGATGCCATAATCTGTTTGTAGGATGCCCCTGGCATACAATAATTTTGAGTGGCATAACTCAGGTTGTTACTTATTAATTTACCTAGCCCTCTACCTATACTATCAGAGAACATTACTGAATGACATAACTCATGACTGTTAGGAAGTACAAAACGACCAATCTCGGGCTGTGCTACATGTGAATCATGATGTATCATGTCAGGTATTGTATCTTGGCTGTTGATATAGGCCTGAGCACTCACAGCTAGGGACGGGTCCTCCGTTGCATCAGGCTGGAGGGCATCAAGACTGGATTCCCTCTGACAGATACACTGAGCGTTGCTGAGAGTTAGCAAGTCCACTTTGTCTACCAACTCATTTGTAGCAAGAATATGCTCTTTAATTTGATTTTTAGAGCTTTCATATTTAACAAATAAAGATTTTAGTGACCTATTTAAAGTCTGTATTTCTGATTCTAAGCGCTGAGTGTCTATTTCATAAATATTGATACTATCTTCCAATTTAATCTGATAGTTATTTAATTTATTAACAAGAGAAACACGTTCTTTCCTTAATTGAATATTTTTGGAATAGTGTTTTTGTTGTTTCTTGTATTTATTGATTTTTTTAATAATTTTATTTAATTTTGCATACTTCTTAATTTTGTTATTACTAACTTTATGGTGGTAATTTGATTTCAATAAGGAGTCCTCTGTTAGGTCTATTGTAACAATGGAATGAGGGTTATTTGAATTTACTAATTCATTGTACAAATGGTCAGTTTCTACAGCCTGGGAATGAGCCTTTTCCTTTTTTAAATTTGAAAGTTTAACATTAGCATGAATTAATTCATCCTCTAGGTCCCTAATTTTACACAAAGCCTCCTCATATAAGTTGCTACAGGTGTTGAACCCATCCGTGACCACCCTTAGTTGATCCCGTTCAGTGACCACATTTAGGTATTCCTTATGAAGGTCGACTAGCTCCCGTTTTAGGCTTGAGTTTTTGTTATTTACGTTGTTGACCTCCTCCTCACTGTCCTCTATCTCCTGTAAAAGTTGTTGGCATTGGAGTTTCGAGTCCTTGAGTTCTTGGAGGGCCGTTCTCAATTTTAGCTCCATTTCCTGGGCAGCAGCCTTACGGGTCATCACAGGCATGGTTTCCGGATTGGTTACTGAAAATTGGAAATAAGGAAACAGTGAGAACTGATAGGATAGACGAGTGAAAAAAAAAATACAGATAAAAACGAGAAAACAGGGAAAAAGTTTGAATTACTCAAAGAAAAGAGGTAAGCTGCTATATTAGCTGGAAAAGATTGATATTATCCAGCTCAATAATAAATTCTTATTGCTTTTATTGTATTAGAATTTTGTTTTAATAGAGTGGGTAGGTTGCATGAATAAAAAAAATAAAATAAGTATTTAGTACTTCAAGACAACATAAAATAACTGTTATGAACGTTATATTTCATTTCTCAATAAAAATATCGAATAAACCAAAAGAATTATGAAATTAATCTTCATTAAGTTTTGTTTTTTTACGAACAAACTTTGTAAACAAAGCAATTCTGAACCCATATAGGGTACTAATGCTCAGTAAAAAAAATAACTTAACATTGGTATGGATGAGTTACAGAGTTAGAATTGATGTTAGTGTGCTATTTAAAGATAAAGTAAACAATACTCCCCGTAATAAACTGCCCGTAGTACTCCGTAGTTCGAACGTCAGCTGATTTTTTAAGGTTGCCGGTAACGTGTGTTACCGAAAACTTTATTTACTTGCTCAATTATCACGAAAACACTTCCGCTAAGTATTTATGAATTTATAACACGATTACACATAAGATTACACCTTAATTTAACTTAAATATTAATAAAATTAAATTTAAAACTACAGAGCTAAAATTTGACAAGTCACCCGGGTAGTGTTGCCAGTCTCAGAAGATGTAAGTCTTAAGCTCTTGAAATTACAATCTACATAATCGTTTGTAACAAAAAAGGAAAGAAAACTTAACACACTTTATCAATCGTATCATATTAATTATAAAAGAGATCATCACGAGATGATTATCACAACATTTGCTTTATGTACTATTAAACTTTATTAAGTTAGGTACTCAACATGCTTTAGTATTAATCAACAATCAATGTAAATAGATAAAAGCTCAAAAAAGCTGAGTAATAAATGAGATCATAATTTTTTTTAGTAAATAGATTATTATATAAATAATAGCAAATAAAATCACAATCTGTTTTTCTTAAAACTCTAGGTAATAACAAATTAAACATGAAGTTGCTTAACAAGGCAATTAGTTTTTTTAACATTCTTCTAAATCTCAGTCACAATCAGTTCCAATGTTCTTAAAATTCTACAAATAATGGTAAAAATAAACTATTCAGTCCTCTTCGTTAAATTCTTCATCATTGCTTTGAGAAATTTGAAGTGTTTTGTAAAAATTATGGTATTGCTTTGGAATATGTCCGGCATTACAAAGTGACAATAAATCTTTATATTTTGCTTCCGATATCGGCAAACTGCTTGAATATAATGGCGACAATTCACTTTCTTGATTTCTAACCAAGGTTTTTTTTATTTCGACGGGTTTGAACTAAAGTATTTAGTGTCATGTAGTCTGAGTCCAGGTCATATTAATTTGTAAAGAATAGTATTAGGGTCAATTTTTTTCAGTGTTTTTCTTCCAGTTTCTGTTGTCTAACAAGGTTTTAAAATCAAATAACATATCTTGAGTCACTTCAGTAACTTTGTAAGGAGAACTGTTCGTTTTCGCCCAACGAACTAACGCGTACCATTGGTCAGGGGTATAAATTATTTTGCCTTTGGAAGATCTCTCAACAAGAGCATGCACACAGTCTGCTTCTTGTTGAGTGTGACCAGACTCTAAAAATCGGTGTGTGATGTCGATGTTGAATTTTCTGCTAGCGTACATATAGAGGCTGTAGACAACTCTGTTACGGTTTTGTCCGGCGCAGTTATCCGACCAAAATCTGAAGTCTTGTGCTCCATCTGTTACTTTAAGTTGAATAAAATCTAACAAGCAACTAGCAACCTCGTTAGCCCCACGTTTAGCGATATTTTCAGGCCACATGTAGCATGATGCTTCCTTCTTTCCAGCATCGAATACTGTCAAATGCATAAGTGACAACTTCCTTTTATAATAAAACAAAGAAACCTCTCCACTAGGGCAGTTAAGTACCTTCTGAAAGTCATAAGTTGCACATACTATTTGACTAGGATTTTGAATAGCTAGTTCTTTATCCACAGCTTTGTATTTTCGTGCAGTTTGCTTGTTAGAAAGATGCTTGGCGTGAGATTCTTTTTCTTCTTCGGTAGGATTTTCTATGTTATCAAACGCATGACACTTGTCACATAAATCTTTTTTCGGCATATAAAATGCAACGTTCATGTTGTCGTTTACAATAGTGCGATATTGCCTTTCCGTTTGTGCTGTATTGTTGTAGTTTTGCAATTGATTCCATTCTTTGTATAATGCAAGCATCTTAGCAAAACTTAGATTGTTATCCAAGTACAATTTACTGCTGCTTTTCCTGGTATAATGAGACTCAACAGGCTGAAATGACTTCACGTGATCACAAACACTACGGATCATCTCGGTGTCAATTTTTTTAGGGTGATTAAGATGTTTTCCCCTGTTATCAGTTCCCGTTACACCACTTATGTCTAGCTTTTCTTGCGCTGTACGTATGAATTGGTCTGTAATAGCCAGAGTGGCACAAAACATTTTTAAGCACACTTTTATTGGTTCAAAGATATTGGAATCTGCGTTCGGAACAGGTAAGTAATAATTAGTAGTGAACTTCCTTCTCGATGGTCCTTCCTTAGTTTGCCTCTTTTTTTCAATTTTCTTAGTAAATTTGTTAATATACTCCCATTGCTTAGAGTGGTCTGAAAGTTTCCAAAACTTATCGAAAATAAGTTGTCTTATTTCTTCCCTAATATTAATGGAGCATTTCAGCTTGCAAGTCAAAGGACATGGACTTTTCAGTATTTTGGCTGGCATTTCCTTACCTTTTTTGCTTATGTGTTTTTGTCCGGAATTTTTCAGCAATTTCCTACGAACATCAGTCCATTGGTTTACATGCCTCTTTCTTTTCTTACCCGGATCTTGCTTGAGGGTCCTTTTTCTGTTGACAGTGTAGGTATTGGGTGTTCCTGGTTCAGTTGCTGATACTGATATCAAAGAATTTACACTTGGAATGTCACAAGGTTCTTGAACATTGTTGTTACAAGATTGTTCGGTTTGGTTTATTGGGCAATCAAAATCTTGAATAGGATTTACACTTGGAATATCACAAGGTTCTTGAACATCGTTGGTACAAGATTGTTCGGTTTGGCTTATTGGACAATCAAAATCTTGAATAGAATTAGGAGATGGAACTGGAGTACATTCATTGCTATCAAAAATAACAATATCAGAATCATTATGAACAATATTCCTATCAACCGCATCATTTTGATTGTAAATGTCATTTAAATATCTCCACTCCTTGTCGGTGAATTGACACCGCATTGGAGATACTGAAAATGCAAAAAAAAAATTCAAATTAATACAACATAATATCGAAAATGCAGGGCAATCTATTACTTTGTCGTAGTCAAGTATCGAAAGTGGTACATTCCATGTGTTCATAGCAGAAAAAAGCATCGGATGTACCACTTTCGATAAATTTGCTAGTACAAATACCAGGGAAAACTATCGAAAGTGGTACATTCGATAGAACAAATTTACTCTTTGTACCAGTATAGTATCGAATCTACCACTTTCAATAGTTTAAAATCAATTATTCCAAAACAACAAAAAATTGACTAATTTTTGTCATAAATAGACCGTTACTACCCAGGTTCCAATAACAAATTTATATATTTTTTACATTTTAGTTTTTAAACAAAACAAAAACGCATAAAAGAATGGAAATCTTTAAAACTTACCGGGTTGATTATCATTTGTTTCGGAAGTAATATGTTCTGGTGCACCTTCACTGCGTTGTTTTATCATATTTATCATTTGTAAACCTCTTCTATTAAATAAACTTATTTTTTTTTTAATCATACCCATACATGTGGGGTATCTATGGATAGATCTTCAAAAATGATATTGAGGTTTCTAATATCATTTTTTTTTAAACTGAATAGTTTGCACTGGAGCCACTTCCAAAGTGGTAAAATGTGTGTCCCCCCCCCTCTAATTTCTAAAGTAAGAGGAGGAAAATTCTGAAAATATTTAGGATTGTAGAACGTAAAAAAAACTATCAACGAAAATTGGTTTCAATAAGATATGATGATGATGAGATATGGGACTTTTTCATCAAACTGCAGCAGTAACTTTGTTTTTCATTAACATACTATGAAAAACCAATTTAGTTTTGCGGTTGAGTGGAAGTTAACTAACTAATGAATGACAGTTCAAAATATTGTTTGGGGCTATGGAACCCTGTGTGCGAGTAAGACTCGCACTTGGCCGGTTTTTTTAGTATTGGATGCAAAAGAAAATTTGGTGTGTGACATCCAATCAAAATCTAAAGAGGTTGAATGTCGCAAAAGACCAATTTCACCAGTTCTGCCCCCGATAAGAAAAAAGACGCATCTAACATTTTTTCCAGATTTGAGTTATATACATTGCCGGAATCAGAAAAAAAAGGCGCATCTGCCTGTATTTTTAATATTTTTCTAACTTCCTCCAGTGCGGTTTTAGCACAACCTAATAGGGCGCTTCTGTTCATTTTTTTACATCCAATTGAAGATGAAAAGACGAATTTATGTGAAACTTAATTAAAAAGTCGCATTTATGTAGATAATGTCCCTTTACTTTATAGTTTTTTTTTTAGTTCAGTAATATAAAAGGCGCATATTTGTCCCTATTTCAAAGTCAAAGTCAAAGTCAAAGTATTTTATTTGTCTAACATAGGTAATATGGTACATGGTATAAAATTTGTGTTGTATCACTATGTTTTGCCTTGCAAGGCGTACAAATTAGGTGTAAAGGAAAAAAAAAAGAAAACTACAAAACTAAATAAAACGGTTTCAAACAATTAACATCGTAAACAAGATAGAATAAGTCATGTGGATCGGACATTTTTATTTTATGCTTCTATCATCTAAAAACTCATTGATAGAGTAGTAAGCCTTTTCAATCAAGAATTTCTTAAGTTGCGATTTAAAATGGTTTATGTTGGTCATGCTCTTTAAAGTTTTTGGTAGTTTATTGTAAATTTTTGGACCCATGCCAAGACAACTCTTTGAGAACAGTGCAGTATTGTGTTTTTTTGATTTTAGTGTGCTTTGGTGACGCCTAGTATTAAGTTTTCCAAATTTAAACAGATTCTCCTTAACAAATATACAAATTTCATAAATATAGAGGGATGGAAGCGTAAGTATTTTTAAACTAACGAAAAATGGTTTGCAACTTTCGGTGGTTTTTAACAAACATATGGCTCGAAGACATTGTTTTTGGGCTTTAAATGCCATTTCTCTGTCGGTAGAGTTGCCCCAAAATATTATGCCGTAACGAAGAGTTGTGGAGACATATGCATGATATGCAGTAAGGACAGTATTACGATTTGCAACCTTATTCAAATTGTGTAAAGCATAGCAAAATTGATGAATTTTTTTTATCATTATCTCTATGTGTGTTTTCCATGTCATGTTTTCGTCTAGCCAAATACCTAGAAATTTGGTTCGTTCCGTTTTAATAATCTTATTTTGGTCATAATTAATGTCAAGAATTTTAGGATTAGTTCTTTGTTTAAATGTCATTATTTGAGTTTTATTAAAATTAATCTGTAAGTTGTTATTATTTAGCCATTGAATTATTAGACTTAAGCTACTGTTTATGTCATTTTCATATGAGTCACTATTTTTACCAGAAAATACTATAGTACAGTCATCAGCAAATAGGGTCATAGGATGTGGTATGGTTTTTGGAAGGTCATTTATATAGCATAAAAATAATAAAGGGCCAAGCACACTTCCCTGAGGCACACCATAGTAAATTTGTCTCTCTCTCGATTGGTAATTAATTTCAGTTTTAGTTTGAACATCGACTGCTGAAATACTAGTTAGCTGTTTTCTGCCAGTAAGGTATGACTTTATTAAGTTTAAAGCTTTGCCCCTAATGCCATATTTATATAGCTTATTTAGAAGGATTCCATGGTCAACGAAATCGAAAGCCTTAGTCATGTCCATAAATAAGGCTGTTACAGGTATTTTTTGGTCCATATTAGTAACTATTTCATCAATCAATTCATAAATGGCCATGTTTATGTTTTTACCTTTTCTAAAACCATACTGCTCTTTAGTTAAAATGCCATTTTTTTCAAGAAACATGTACATACTGTTATAAATAACCTTTTCAATTATTTTAGAAAATATTGAAAGAAGCGCAATGGGTCTGTAGTTTTGTACATTTTGAGGATCATCCTTTTTATGAAGTGGTTTTATTACGGTCAATTTTAAGTCTTCAGGAAAAACACCATGTTCTATACAAAGGTTAGTAATACAGCTAAAAACCGGTGAAATTTCTACAGCTACGCTTTTTATTATCTTAGTCTCAATGTCGTCAAAGCCAGAGCTATTCGTGTTTTTCAGAGTCGTAATTATGTTATAAATGTCAATTGGTGCTGTGGGTGATAAGAATAATGAATTAATGTTTGTATTTGTTACTGTTATTTTATGGTCAGAATTGTTTGTTGGCTGTATTTGGTCAATAAAATGATTATTAAATAGTTCTACAATGTCAGGTGGATTTGTTACGTATTTATTGTCAATGAGGAGTTTATAAGGACCGTTCCTTGGAATGTTATTTTTTGATGAGTTTATAACCCTCCAGGTTGCTTTAGTTTTATTTACAGCGTTATTGATAAAATGGCTATTTTGCGATTTTTGGGTCAATTTGATAATTGTTTTTAAACGTTTGGAATAGGAATTATACCTTTGTTTATTGACTACATTCGGATGCCGCCTGAAGTGCCATAGCATCTCACGTTTACGTTTAGAGCACAGTTTAATGCCTTTTGTGATCCATTTCTGTGGTTTAGTAGTAACATTTTTTATTTTCTTTAAAGGGAAACACAGATCGTAAAATAATTTGAATAAGTTATGAAATTCTTTAAATGCATTGTTTGGATCTTTGCAGCTATAAACACTATTAAAACTAAGACTTTGGAGAGCCTCTTTAAATTTTTTGATATTTTCCTGGCAAAAATCGCGTTTATAAGAGAACCAGTGTGTGATCGCGCAGGTCTTTTTGACGGGACATTTTATAATTTGAGCTGTATGGTCAGAGACGGCTAGCTCCATTACTTCACATACACTTCCTCTTACATTGTGTATAATATTGTCGATGCATGTACCGCTATCTAGCCGGGTTGGTTCACGCACACCTAATTTCATATTAAAACTATGTAAGAGATTTTGAAATTGAATTGACATTTTCGTGTTTTTTAAAATATCGATGTTAAAGTCACCGCAAATCAGCACCTTTTTTTTGGAATTGTGACATATTTTCCTTAAGATTCCATCAAAGTTATAAAAAAATGAAGTTAAAGAGTCGATATTATTCTTAGGAGATCTATAAATACAGACTATAATTATTTGATGTTCGATTAAATCAATTGCACAAGATTCTAAGATACAAGAACTGCAATATAACTCTACTACTACTAAGACTATTTCTAAGAGGAAGTAAATAAGACGCAAACACTCATTTGCGTCTAACTCGCTAATAAAAAACTGCTTTCACATTAAGAAAAAAAGACCACATCTGACCACTTCCGCCCTATTTACTACGTAAAATTGTTTTAGCATGGGCGCATTTGCCATAAGCGTCTTGATACGTTACGTTGAATAAAAAAATACAATATGATACTTAATAAAAAGGGCGCATGTGTGTAGAAACGTCTTTTTTTCCTAGAATTGTGAATCAAGCGAAGATTGCGCGGGGGTCGGGCGGGGTACGTTTAGTACGGCGCCTGACCAGTTAAACCAGTTTCTATGTCAGTTGCGCCCGAGTAGGTTGTAGGAGCACGACGTGTCGCGGTCGCGCAATTTTTCGCAGCGTGATTCGTCGTAACAAAGTAAGTATTTTTTATTTGAAAAGTTTGTTTGTTGTTTGTGTGTGCAATTTTATTCAACCGTAGTGTGCCAAATAATAATACGAATTGTTAAAGACTTGTTTTGATGGAAAAAAAAAAACAATGTCTTACTTTCCTAAAGTATGCACCTATGTACCTATATAATATTATAGTAAAATTAATAAATTAAAGTAAGTACTTCATTCGGATTTAGGTGTATGAAAATTATTTCATTCATAAACATTTTTATTAGGTTACATTCATTTATTTGAATAAGATTAATATACAATAGTGATGCTTAACTGAAGTAAGCTTTTAATGAGTTGTTCATATTGAATTGTGTGTGTTTTTTGTGATCATATTTAGTTTTCGTTTAATAAAACTAAAGTTTTATGTGCGTTATATCGCTTGCATACACTTAACGCTTTTTAGTGCATTCTAACACTATTAACTGTTGTTACAGGTAAAACTAACATGAAAAAAGGTCGATGCTTTGAGTTACTTACTAAAGCTTTAGCTTCCACAAGTACGGAAAGTACAAATAGTACTACAGTAGAAAATACAGACCAAATTTCGCTGTATCCCGACGAACACCCTTACCAAACAAGCCATGGTGAAGAAATTAACCACGTCTCTGCAACTGACAGTGTTCTTCTGGATGAAGTCTGCGATAATGCAGCCACCACTGCAGCTACTATAACCAGCAGCAGCACTTCAACAGTAAGTGAATTCGACTCTGATGATTCAGTTTTTGATAAAGATTACATTCCACCACAGAGAAAAAACAACCAAAGTAGTGTTATCGACTCTGATTCAGATATTGATTTCATAGAGAACTCACAACAAAACAACATTCGCGTATCAGAGTCACCTGAACGAGAAGATTTTGAGCCAGAATATCAGACAGACCAGGCTTCTGACAATGTAATCCAACTTACCAAGAAAGGAAGTGTACGTAAACGCAAACATTACGATACTTCATTGCGAGAGCGTACTAAAGCTAAGAAAGAGTTAAAGACCAAGTATCGCGTTAAACCAGGTTGTGGCGAAGAATGTAAAAAAAAATGTTCTTTAAATATATCTGAAAACCAGCGAGGTATTATAAATAAGCAGTTCCGTAATTTTACGTGGAGAGAACAGTATATATACATAATTAATAACACATCTCAAACCATACCGGCCAGGCGAACAAAAAAAAATCCTAACTCAAAAGTAATTAACCGAGGCAAAACTATTACATATTTTATGTTGAATGAAAAGAATGAAAAAGTAACGGTGTGCAAGATTTTTTTTCTGACGACCCTTGGATTTGAGAAAAAAAACGACAAAGTGTTGCGAAACGCTTTAAAACAAGCGCAAGTACAAGAAATAACGGATATGCGAGGCTGTAATCCCAACCCTAAAAAGACCGATAACAAGCCCATCATTGATCACATTAATTCTTTTCATCCTGCTGTATCACACTATAGAAGGGTACATGCACCCAATCGAAAATATTTACCGTCAGAACTAAATATTCGTGATATGTACAAAGACTTTTGTGAAAAAATGGGTAGAACTGAGCAGTCCGCTCCCGAAGATTGTGTATCTTACGATCACTACCGACGAGTTATTAAAGAACTTAATATCTCTTTCGCAAAACTAGGCAATGAGGAGTGCGAAACATGCGAAAAATATAAATTACATAACCCTGATATTATGGAGATCCGTCATCGAAATTGCACCGAATCTACGGAATACGAATCACATCACAGAAGATACATTTTAGCACGACAGAAATACGATGAAGATAAATCTCGTCAAATGAGTATTCAAGACCAAACCAGTGACGCTATGTATTACTCAGTAGACCTAGAAAAGGTTATAATGTGCCCTCGTCTAGATGAATTCAAGATTGCTATATTTAGCCCTAGACTTATATTATTTAACGAGAGTTTCGTACCTCTTGGAGACAAGAAATTTCTAGGCGTGAGGGACACATTTGCTTGTATCTGGCACGAAGCTATTGCTGGAAGGAAGAAAGACGACATCATAAGCTGTTTCCGAGCCTTTTTTTTGCATTATCGTGATGTCAAGCACATAACACTGTGGCTTGACAACTGTGCTGCTCAAAACGAAAACTGGAATCCTTTTTTCTTATTTATTGTATTTGATAAACTCAAGCGATGTACATTTGGAAACTATCACTCTGAAATATTTGGAAGTAGGACACACTTACATGTCAGCGGATGAATTTCATCACCAGGTCGAGTTGTCACTCAAAAAGAAGAAAAGAATATATGACTTCGAAGACTTCTATCACGCGGTTTCTGATACTCATCGTAAAATCACTGTAAAGAAAATGGTCGTCAGCGACTTTTGTAGATTCGAAGATTGCTCTTCTTCTTACAAACTTCAAAATATGATACCAAGAGTATATCTGAGTAACATGTGCGAAGTCACTTTTCGAAGGGGAATTAATACAATAGCTTTTAGAAATGATTTTGATGGCATAGAAAGATAACTGGTCTTCCTGAGAGTGAAAAATATTAAAATTGGCATTCCAAGACCAGTATTAAAAACTCAATTCAGAGGAGTTAATGAAAAGCGAAAATCTGATATAATCAATCAGTTACTTTCTCTTATGCCAGAGAACCGCAGGGCGTTTTGGCGAAATTTGCCAGTTAATGATAACTCCGTTGATTTGATTAACGAATATGAGGAAGATGTTGACAAATAGGAACAAAGCAACAGGAGCTCTTTGTCTTTAGTAGCAGTGAAACTACATTTACTTCGCTGGTTAATGCTATCTGTTTAGATTTTTTAAGTTAGACAATATTTTTCCAGTAAACTAGTTTTTGTACTTATTTTTAAGATTTGTCCAAGGATTGATAATTGTCTGTGATCTTACGTTAAAGTTAGATTTTAAGAGAATCTAGAGGCAGTTAAGACTGATGTTTTTTTTTTATTTATTTATTTATTGATTTTATAATGTTTTTACATTGATAGTTTAGTCACATAATATTATCATAATATTGTTTGTAAACTACTTTTGAAAACTACATAGAGTAATGTTATGGGATTATTAACTTAAGAATGTTATTTTTTTAGACGTGTTTATTATAATAAAGATACGAGAGATAATTACAATAGATCTGTATCTATTTAAGACTGATTAAGCTAAATTTTGCTTAAGTTTAATACATATTTCTGATTTTCATTACAATTTACTGTGCCATGGATAGCATTTTTGTTTATGTGGGTCAAAAGAGTTTAAAATAAATACTTGACTATATCAATTGTGTTTCATTTACAAATAATAAATTAGGCTATGGCTTATATGATAACCACGAACCTACTGTACTATTTCAGATATATTACCTTAGATAAAACGATTATTAAATAATTTTATAAACATTTTATCTAAGCCAAGGGTTA
The DNA here is from genome assembly GCA_949152445.1 of Cerastis rubricosa. Lineage (NCBI taxonomy): Eukaryota > Metazoa > Arthropoda > Insecta > Lepidoptera > Noctuidae > Cerastis > Cerastis rubricosa. The sequence goes on along the minus strand of OX424524.1, from coordinate 9,252,960 downwards.
TTTACATTCTTTCTAATACTTAAGAAAAAAGGCGGAAATACCTATAAGCGCCCATTTCTGTTCAAATCATATACTAGATAGATAAACTAAATACTTAGAAGAAAAGTACAGCCAAAAGCGTTTGTAATTTAAAGGACGCATCTAGCCAATTACGTCTATTCAATTAAGTATTGTAACGCGCTGTCCAAACGTAGCTGTGTACCTACTTTACGCGGTAAACGGGAGGGCTACCCTTCCCTCCGCTTCAGTACCGCGCAGCCCGCGGGGGTTGCCTGTGCCCGCGCAAGCGACAGTCCGCCTACGCGAGCCGTTGTAATGCGCACGGTATGGCGCGCTCGCGAATATCGCGAACCCCTATGAAACCAATGTTATAAGTGGCGCTCCAACTCGTGGCCGCGAACCAGTTTAAACCAGTTTCGGCCGGTCGACCGGTAACGTTTTTCGGTGTTCCTGTGTTCCTGTTCTCTGGTACCTACGTAAAGAGTGAAGATGCCTCCACGTAAAGTACAAACGGACCCAAAGGCAAGTGAGGCTGACATGCACTCCAGCTCGGATGAAGAAACCATAAGACCTTCGCCAGTGCTCATGTCTGGTGACCAGCTGACTTCATTTCTTACCGCCTTCGCGAATACTCAGGCGGAAGCAAATCGGCAGCTCGTCGAATCCCTCATGGCATCGCACGCGGCAGGTGGGTTTTCCGCAGCGACGCCCTCACCGACACCGTCGTCGACTAGCAAATCAGGGAACATGTCCAAGTGTACGGCACGCTTTGATGGCTCGAACCGAGATCCTGAAATCGTGGAAGCCTTCATCGACTCCGTCGAGATGTACAAAGAGTGTGCATTGGTTAACGATGACCTGGCGCTTCGTGGTTTCCCGATGCTGCTCCATGGCGAGGCTGCAGTATGGTGGAGAGGGATCCGGACGGAGGTATCCACGTGGTCCGAAGCCGTCAAGCGGCTACGTAGTATGTATGGTAATCCGTGTCCTGCTTACAAGTTATATCGAAAGATATTCGCTAACGAACAAAATGAAGAACTCGCGGACTCCTTCATTGTACGTATACGAGGCATGATTGCTAAGTTTCCTTACGTATTACCCGAAGAAGCTAAGATAGACATGATATACGGATTATTACATAAACGTATTCGAAAGCGATTACCCCGGGATACGATTAGCAGTATTGAGTCGCTAATCGACAAAGCCCGAGATATAGAAGAATCCATCACGGAAAGTTCCAGTGCAAGTACTTCATCGCAGTCGGCGCCAGCGGAGGCGACTCGCGAGCGGTACGCGCGGGACGGGGCGCGGGCGCCGCGCGCCGCCTCCACGTGCGTCAATTTGGCGGGAAACGGTGCGACGTCCCCGTCGCTCAGTGGTGCGGGAGCTCAGCAGTCGATCGCGCGTTCGCAGGTTCGATCCGTACGTAATACGTGTAACGAAGTGCAAAGTGCCGATAAAAATAATACCGCGAGTGAAGCAAAGTTATTCTGTGTGTATTGCAAAGGTCGAGGTCATACGCGTGATTTGTGCCCAAAGAAAGACTCTAAAGTATCGTCTGGTAATAATAAGTCTAGCCTTATTTGTTATGGTTGTGGTGAAAAAGGGTATGTACGAGCGAATTGTCCTACCTGTAAAAATAATATATCGAGTTTGAGTTGTAATGTCACTAGTTCAAATGAACCACAACCTCAACGTAATGTATTTTATTCACTTACCACGACGCAAGACTGTTTTAATGTTAGTAGTACTTCGAATAATATCATCACGCAAGACCGTCCTATTTTAAATATAGAGATTTTAGGTTATAGTGGTTCAGCGCTTATAGATACTGCTGCCCGACGTAGTATCGCGGGTTCAACGCTGTATGCACTTCTTTTACGTTTAAATGTTAAATTTAAATCGCAGACTATGTCGGTTAGACTTGCTGATGGTAGTATTCGTACGAATACTGTGTTGTTAACATGTGTTAATGTAAATTGTATGTCTTTGTGTATTCCTGTTGAGTTTGTTGTGTTTCCCGATGCCACAAACAACGAAACGCTATTAGGGATAGACTTCATTACTAAGTCTAAGTTGGTCTTGAATTTTTCTTCTATGACATGGTATACAGCTGATCGGCCTCAGGTCATTCACCCCCTACTGACGGAGAGTTCTCGCGAGGTGGTGGAGTGTGCCTCTCTCAACCTACTGAGGGAAGATGAGGGTGCTCTGTTGACTGAGGAGGAGCGTGGTGGTTTGCAGAATCTTCTATGTGAGTACTCCGATATTTTCGATATAGTCGGAGAGCCGACTCCATTTGCGGAACACCACATAGATACCGGCGACCATCCGCCTATTGCTTTGCCTCCGTATCGCGTTACGCCTGCCAAGAAGCAAATCATGCGCGCCGAGTTAGATAAGATGTTGGCGGAAGACGTGATCGAGGAGTGTGAATCCGCCTGGGCAGCACCGTGCGTCTTGGTACCGAAACGTAATGGTACGTATAGGTTTTGTGTCGACTACCGAAAGTTGAACGCGGTCACTAAGACAGATGCATACCCAATGCCGCGTATTGACGACCTCTTACAGTCGACCAAGAAGGGTTGTGTAATGAGCTCTCTAGATCTTCGCAGTGGTTACTGGCAGGTAAGTACCGCCGATCGTGACAAAACTGCGTTCGTCACGCCTTTCGGTACGTATCGCTTCAAACGTATGCCGTTTGGCCTTAAGAATTCGCCAGCGACGTTTCAGAGGCTCATAGATCGTTTCAGATCAGGGTCTACTCTTGGCGGTAAGACTATTTTAGGTTATTTGGATGACCTTTTGGTTATTTCGGAGGACCTGGAGTCCCATCTAGCAGATCTGCGTGCGGTATTCGAGCGTCTCCGTTTGTTCAAGCTTCGAGCAAACCGAGAGAAGTGTGTATTTGCCAGAGACCGGCTCAAATACGTTGGCCACGTTATATCCCGTGATGGTATATCACCAGACGAAGAGAAGGTAAGTGCTATTTTAGAGATGAAGGAACCGACAAACCTCCAGCAACTTCGCACCTTCCTCCAAACCTGCTCATGGTTCCGCAAATTTATTCCAGAGTTCGCCAAGGTGGCTGAACCACTTACTCGCTTAACTAAGAAGTCTCAAGCGTGGGTATGGAGTTCGGAGCAAGGTAAGTCTTTTGAAACTCTTAAGAAACTCCTGACCACGGCCCCTATTCTTGTTCAAGCGGATTATACGAAACCATTCACATTGCGGACTGACGCCAGTAATTACGCACTCGGCGCAGCCTTGCTCCAGGGGGAGTCACCGAATCAGGAACATCCAATTGAATATGCCAGCCGTCAGCTCACTCCGGCCGAGCAGAATTATTCCACCACGGAGAGGGAGGCTCTTGCAGTGGTGTGGGCAGTAGAACGTTTCCGAGGTTACATCGATGGTCACCAGGTCAACGTGATAACAGATCACCAACCCTTGAAATGGCTCTTTACCCTCAAGTCCCCAAGTGGCAGATTAGTACGTTGGGCCTTGAAATTACAATCTTTCGACCTGCGTATCGATTATGCCCCAGGTAAGGTTAACGTACTTGCCGACACGCTCAGCCGTCCCGTGACATCAGATGGTCCTGCATCTGAATCGGCTATCTGTCCTGTTGTTGTTGATGTACCGCGCTGGAATGCAACCTCCACCCGTGATGCGCAGTTAGCTGATCCGGAAGTTGCAAAGATCATCCATGACCTCGAAGGTAATGATGAACTTAATATAAATCGTTGGTCTGAGAGAGGCTATCTCCTGAATCAAGGTGTTCTGTATCGGTATGTACCTGATACTGATTCCGAGGAGCCTCAACTCGTCATACCGGAGAGCCTGCGGAAAGAAGTCATGATCGAATGTCATGACTCGCCTACCGCCGCTCATGGTGGTATTGATAGAACAATACATCGTATCTCGCAACGTTTCTATTTTCCTGGTATGAGACGGTTTGTAACCGAGTACTTGAAGACCTGCATCGAGTGTCAACGCTTCAAACCATCAACACTCAAACCAGCCGGCCTGCTTCATACTCCTGTCCCGTCTCAAAGGTTTGAAACTATCGCAACTGATCTTATTGGTCCGTTGCCTAAAGGACCCCAAGGTGAGAGATGGATCCTCATAGTGGAGGACACCACTAGTAAGTGGGTGGAAGTCTTCGCTCTCACCGAAGCTACAGCAGAGGCGTGTGCTAAAACGTTGATCAATGAGGTATTTATGAGATTTGGTCTTCCTAGACGGATGATTTCTGATAACGGAGTGCAATTTGTGGCAGATGTTATGCAGAAGGCGATGTTTGTTCTAGGTGTCAAACAAAGTCTGGTGCCCTTATATCATCCCGAGGCGAATCCCGTTGAGCGGAAAAATAGGGATCTAAAGGCTCAGCTCGCCATTTTAGTGGAAGGTCGCCATCAAACTTGGCCAGAGGTACTACCGTTTGTACGGTTTGCTTTCAATAGTTCAGTAACTAAGTCTACGGATCATACCCCAGCTTACCTGACTTTCGGTCGTGAGCTACGGTCACCCTTAACTGCTCAGGCAGACCTAAGAGCAGTAGTGGAATCCGAGAATTATGTTCCCCAAATTACGCCTTATCTGCTCAAGCTCGCAGATAGTGTCTCGACGGCCAAAGAGACTCTGGAACGGCAACAAGATGTCCGTAAGACATACGCCGATAAGGGTCGGACGTCAACCCATGAATACTTGGAAGGAGACTTAGTCCTAATGCGGACCCATACGCTTAGTAATGCCGCAAGGGGTGTCACAGCTAAATTTAATCCGAAACGAGATGGACCGTACGTCATCTCTAAAAGGGTGAGTCCTACTACCTACCTCCTAGCTCATGATAAGACAGGAGAAATCTTCGGTAAGTATCACGTGTCAGATTTGCGTCCTTACCATGCTAGGGAGGGTGAATGTCCTGAGCCGATTAATCCTAAACGTAATAGAGGTCGCCCACGGAAGGTGACCTAACCGCAGCGCCCTTGTCATCATTTTGTTTGACCACTCGGGAGACCCTTCCCTGGTCAAAAGGGGGAGAGTGTAACGCGCTGTCCAAACGTAGCTGTGTACCTACTTTACGCGGTAAACGGGAGGGCTACCCTTCCCCCCGCTTCAGTACCGCGCAGCCCGCGGGGGTTGCCTGTGCCTGTGTTTTTAGTATGTAATATTTTTCTTAATTTTTATGCTAAGATGAAACTGTTTTTTCATTATTTTATTATATAAACTTAATAAATTCATATTATTTATTAAACCAAGTTGAAGCCTAATAAAGTGGGCATTATTTTCAACTTTTAGTATGTAAATATTTTAATTTACTCGAAGACGGCGAACGATTTCCCTGTTTCATTCATTAAAACATTTATTTCTCCGTTTTTACTTTTTGTTAGATACGTCTTTTTTTTATCGGGGGCAGAGTTGTGAATGTATTTCAGGACGTTGAAAGCACACCTAAATTAAAAAAATTGTTTAACTGAAACAAAAATAAGAAATATATGAGTCATTTTCAAAATATGTGTACGTCACGAAATAGTCAGTAAATTGTTTCGTTAGGAAATGTCAGGAAATTGTAGAAGTAAGGCCGTATTCAGAATAAGTTAATATTCTTAACAACCTTCTAAAAAAGGAAGAGGTTCTCAATTCATATGTCTGTATTTTTTTTTGTTCGCGCTTATTGCCGTCGTTTGACAACCGATTTTCAAATTATTTATTTGTTGAAAAGGGTAACCATAGGGTCAATGTAACTAGAAAAATGTAGAAATACAAATTAAAAAAATATTTTGTCTTCCTCGTTGGCTAATACAAACTCCTGACGGTCTTTCGATATTTGTAACAATTTAACATGTTTAACAATACAATCTTGAGGTACTACACTCGCGAGCAACCAAATCGACTCAAGCCTTGTCGGCGCACACATACATTGATACAACTAAAATCATGAATGGAAATTATTAAAATGATATGTCATTCGAAAGCTTAAGATGTCAGCTTTAATTTGATATCATTGTCATTGAAATCCATCCATCATTTTTGAAATAAATGATGTCTGAATGCAAGAGTAGGAAAAACGGGAATTTAGGAAAAAGGGTATGTGTCTCGTATTTGACAAATTAAACAAAAAAAAATTAAAAATAAAATTATTTTATTTAAATCAGTATTTCGTATTGCCCCCTCTAGCCCTAATTACATCCCGCAGTCTGTTTTTCATGGACCTTATCAATTTTTTGACATTTTCTTGAGGAATGCCGTCCCACTCCTCTAATAATGCTGTCTTTAGCTCGTCTACGCTTGAAGGGACTGGATTTCTGGCCCGAACTCTTCTTTTAAGCTCGTCCCATAAGTGCTCGATGGGATTCATGTCAGGACTGAGCGCAGGCCAGTCCATCGTGCGTAATTCGACCTCTTGCAGAAACTGTCGAGTGACTCGTGCCGTGTGGCAGCGGGCATTGTCGTGCATTAACACGAAGTCTTCACCGACAAACCCTGCGTAGGGCACAACATGATCCAGTAGAATGTCGGTGATGTACCGATCAGCTGTTAGCCCGCCTCCTCGGCCGCCCCCAGGCACGAAAACAAGTTCGGTTTTTCCCTCTAAAGAGATACCAGCCCACATCATGCAGGAACCGCCGCCATATGCCACTGTTTCAGCGAAACAACATTGGGCAAATCGTTCTCCCGGACGCCTGTAGACTCGGCCTCTCCTGTCACTGCCATGCAGACACATTCTGCACTCATCAGTAAACAGGACCGATCGCCATTGCGCAACGCTCCAATTGAGATGCTCTCGAGCAAATTGAAGGCGCGCTTGTCGGTGGCCTGCAGTCAACTTAGGGCCCGTCGCAGGTCTTTTTGGCGTCAAGTTGGCTTCCTTCAAGCGTCTTCTCACTGTCCACTCGCTGACAGCCACTTGTCGTACACGTCTCAGTTCTTGCTGCACATCAACGCCCGTAAGGTGTCGATTGCGCAGCGAGGTTGAGACAATGAAGCGGTCGTCTCTCTCTGATGTGCACCGGTGGCGGCTCGTTCTTGGTCTCCGATTGAAGGCACCAGTCTCTTGGAACCGTCTGTATACTCGGGATACAGAAGACTGGCTCAAGTGGAGCTGGGCAGCGATTGCTCGCTGACTTAACCCTTGTTGCAACAAGGCAACAACTTGAGCGGCTTCTTCTGGTGTGGTATCCATGGGTTAGCGAAAACAAGGAATGCAATTTACGGAGATGTGTACCGGTCAACTTGTAACAAGCAACTGATAAGATAAACCTTTTTTTTTTTTTTTTTGGGAGTGGCATCTCGCAGTTCAACCTAGGAGGTTGTCGTCTGCTTAACCGGACTATCCTGTGGATGCCTTAAGAGTAAGGCCTCCAGCCAGGGCATAAAACTTACAAACTAAGCGACTACACGCTAAGGGTACCCCCTGTGGGGTACGAGCCTCGGCTTAGGGCGTCGCTGGGGGAGGACTGCATGGGGACAGGCTGGATCTGAATGATATCATTATTAAGGGGCTGATTTAAAACTACTGGCACAGCATCGCGGGCTGGCTCGAGCGAGGGTCGGGGAGGGCATGGACCGGGACGTCGCGACGGACCTCGACGGCGAGGTCGGAAAGACGGCGGTTTGTGTCTGAACTTTTTAAGAGTGCTAGTCTCTTTGCTACTCTCCTGGAGGAGGGTGATAGCATCATCGGGAGTGACGAGGGTATGCCGAGGACGGCGTACTGTACTAATGCGCGAGGGTTCGTAACGGGCGGCCGCTGCGATCAGGGGATTACGGTGTTTACTGGCGTTATCGAAGAAACGCTTCGAAAGACGTTTCATAAACTGAAGGACGGTGGGCATTCTAAGGTCTACGTGTAGACGGTCATTACGGACATAAAAAGGGGCTCCCGTGACTCTACGTAAGAACCGGTTCTGCAAGGTTTGCATCCTATGGATGTACTTAGGCTTGGTGTGAGCGTACACGACGCAAGCGTACGTCATAATTTATTTATTTATTTATTTATTTATTTTTAGGAAAACTTACAGCTAAGCAGACATTTAGTAATAGTTTATACAAAATATGGCCAATTACAAGTTTCCACATATAGTAAGTAGAATATTTGAAACTGAAAATTTATAATAGATAATATATGTAGGTATATAACACCAAACAGTAAAAATTACTATTTAAACTCGAAGAAGCAATCACATAACATTTTCTTCAATTTATTAAAACTAGTATGGAAAATGTCGATCTCAGCTTCCTGGCAGGTTGTGTTGTACATACGACTCGCTCTCACCATGAACGAGTTCCGTCTGTACGTAGTGGCTACCACTGGGGTGTACAATAAATGAGGTCTACGCAAGAACACAGACGGCACTCGCAGCCCAACTTTATGAAGCAACTCGGTAACCCCAGTTGTTCCATTGGCTATCTTGAAAAGAAACACAAGGTCTGATATTTTTCGCCTTTCGTAGAGTGGAAGGATATGAAATTTTTTGCAACGGTAGGTATAATTCGCTATAAACGTTTTAGACCGATACTGAATGTGCCTCAAAAACCTTTTCTGTATGCTCTCAATACGATTTATGTAGACATTATAATTGGGGTTCCAGACCTGAGAAGCATACTCCAAATGACTACGGACAAAGGAACAGTATAGAATCTTAATAGTTTTAATATTCTTGAACTCAGAGAACACCCGGAGAATAAAACCAAGTGCTTTTGATGCTTTCTTAACTACATTGTCTATATGCGCATCAAAGAGGAGCTTAGCATCAAAAGTAACTCCCAGATCCCTGATGGCGTTGACCCTATTTAGTGTTGTATCCAAGAGCATGTAGTTATAGACGATCTGGGTAGGTTTCCGTGTAAAGGAGCAAACATAACACTTGGAGACATTTAGATCCAACTTATTATTTATACAATAGCCTTGAAAACTATTAAGGTCCGCCTGTAATAGATGAGCATCCGCCAGGGTATTTATTTGTCTCATTATCTTGATATCATCAGCGTACAGTAACAATTTTGAGTACCGGAATGAAGAAGAGATATCGTTAATAAATATATTAAATAACAATGGCCCAAGCAAGGATCCTTGGGGAACCCCCGATGGGACGTTCATAGGCTTAGAGCAGTATCCATTCAGAACTACAGTTTGACATCTGTTCTCCACGTAGGACTTGAACCACCGGTAAAGATCGCCCCTGATGCCCACCGATAAAAGTTTACGCAAAAGGATCACGTGATCTATCCGATCGAAACACTTACTGAAGTCGGTATATACAACATCGACTTGGGACCTTTGCGACATACACTCGGAGAGGTAGTCGCTACAGACAACAAGATTAGACGTGGTCGACCGACCCCTCACGAAGCCGTGCTGGCTTTCACTTAAGATGTGCTTGAGTGCCGAAGAAACTTGCGCGTGCACAATTTTCTCCAGTATTTTAGCAAACACACACAGCTTCGAAATAGGTCGGTAATTCTCGACCAATGTCTTTGACCCTTTTTTATGTATTGGTGTTATATATGCCGACTTCCATATTTTAGGTACCACGCCAGTGGCAAGAGATTTCTCAAAAAGGATGGACAGAGGCACTGAAAGATCTTTGGCACAATTGACGATGAATATGGGCGAGATGTCATCAGGACCCGCAGACTTGTTTAAATTTACTTGTTTTAGCAGTCTACAAACCTCGCTTAGCCGTATTTCTACTTGACTTATGTCTTGCGTGTTGGCATTGGGTTCTTCGACCGTAGCTTGAATCGAAGATTGACTGTTTGCATTACGAGTGTTGTCAAGAAAGTTAGCGTAAAAACAATCTCCGAACATATCGCAAATTACGTCACCATCAGTGGACGTTACCTGGCCAAATTGCATCACTGATGGGTAAGAACAAGATTTTTGCTTAGACTTGACGAACCTCCAAAAGGCCCGTGGATTGTCGCAAATGTCAGATTCTATTTTGGCTAAGTAATTGTCAAACAAGTCCTGCTCCAGGTCTTTAGCCCGTTGACGGAGCAAAACGAACGATTGATGGTCAGAAATGTTTCTATACTTCTTAAACTTAGTGTGAAATTTTGTTTTTTCCTTTAAGATTTTTATCAACGGGCTTTTGTACCAGAGAGGGTATTTTGATTTAGGGACGACCTTTTTAGTCGGTATATACGTAGCATGTAGCCTGCCTAATACACTATAAAAGTATGCTACCGCTTCATCCATCGACCTTCTACTAAACTCCGTTTGCCAGTCTACACGATTCAACTCGCGCTTAATATTGTCGTAATCGGCAGACTTATATAAAAATTTTAGGTAGGACCGAACTGGCAGTCGATGCAATTCAACGAATTCCGCAGTCACACATAAGGCTCTGTGATGAGGATCTTCAGGCACTAGTGGATCAACACAGCAGCTGACGATCACTTCATCATTAGAAAAAACCAAATCAAGGATTCTACCATTGATGTTCGACTGACCATTATATTGCATTAAATTACTCGTATTAAGATTATCAATTAAACTAGTCTGAACATTACCGTGAACATTTGTAGGGTTTAATGACTGATAATGATAATGGGGCGGATCACCGCGGTGTAAAGGCGCAACTTGCACTTGAGTGACAACTTGCTTTTTGTCGAAATCATGAAATGAAGCCTACCCATAGCAAAGGCAGCTCGGTCGCGAGCTGCTTTGATGTGCGCCGCGAAAGACAGGTGGTTGTCAAGTAAGACTCCTAAGTACTTGGCTTGCTTCTCCCAAGGGATAGGCTTACCGTACATAGTGAGCGGGCTGAGCGCGGGTGGCTTATTTTTACGCGGTTTAGAGAAAAGAACTGCCTGGCTCTTGTCGGGGTTCACCTCGATTCTCCATTTCCGGAACCAAGCGCCTAAGACGTTGGCTGAGGTTTGGAGGGTGCTGTAAATAGCGTCGTGACTACGGCCAGTGTAATAGATGGCCGTGTCGTCCGCGAACAGGGCTAACTGTGCCTTCTTGCTCTTGGGGATGTCACTGGTGAACAGAGTAAAGATAAGGGGAGAGAGCGGGGAGCCCTGAGGGACTCCGGCTCTAATGGGGTGAGGGGAAGACAGTGCCTTCCCGATGCGATAGCGGAAGGTGCGATCCGACAAAAAGTCTCGTAAGATGAGCACAAGACGGTCTGGCACTCCCAGTTTGTACAGCTTATATAATAAGCCGTTGTGCCAGACTTTGTCGAATGCCTTTGCTATGTCGAAAAACAACACACCCGTCATCGCGCCACGCTGGAAGCCAGCGCTCAAGTGTTCAACGATGCGGTGGGCCTGTTGAATGCATGAGTGTCCGGTCCTGAAGCCGAACTGTTCGTTGGGGATGAGACTCTTAGCCTCGGCGAAGTCTTTGAGTCGCTTATACATAAGTCTCTCGTAGATTTTTCCGAGTGCATTCAGGAGACTGATAGGTCTGTAGCTCGAAGGATCAGACTTGGGTTTGCCTGGCTTGGCGAAACCGATGACCGTGGCCTCTTTCCATATTTGGGGAAACGCGTTGTTGCTCAGGGCGCCATTGAAGATGGCCGCCATTAACACGACGAGCTGAGCGGGGAGGAGTTTGAACACCCTATTGGTGATTCCGTCGGAGCCGGGTGCTTTCCGCGGTTGAAGTTTGTTAATGATGTCTTGCACTTCGTCAGCTGTGACCGGAGGCAGAGGATCATCAGGGTCTTCTTCGGGGAGCAGGGCGGTTCTACGTTCGACGAATGCGTTCACCTCCTCGAGATGTCGCTTGTCAACTGGTTGAGAGCTGGGGGAGCACTGGGACTCCAGGCTGTCGGCTAGGCATTCGGCCTTCTCAGAGTCGTCGAATGCGACGCTCTTATCGGGTCGGGTGAGGGGAGGCATCGAAGCCTCTTCGGTGGAGCGCAACTTGCGTTGCAGCTGCCAGAAGGCTAGGTGGGTAGGCTCGAGTTCGCTTAGCGTTTTGTCCCATTGATTATTGCGAAGCTCACTGGTGCGATCCTTTACAGCACGCTGTAAATTACGCATGTGGGCTTTGTTTGCCTCGCAGGGAAAGCTGCTGTAGGCACGGATGGCCGCGTTCTTTTCGGTTATCAGTTCACGTACGTCAGCGGGTAGTATCCAGCGTTGATCGCTCATTGCTGGGACTTCCCGTGAGCAGTCCTTCAGTACGGATTGCACGTGTTCTGTAAACGAGTTGATGGCGGCCGTCGTGTCAGCGACTGAGACTATGTGGTCGGGGATGGCCTCCAGGTGAGGCGACGTGGTGGATTTCAGCTTTTCGCTGACTTTCCTCCAGTCGGTTATCACTTGGGTCGGCGGGGGCTGGCTGGGGTCAGAAGGACCCGAGCGGGGAACTAAGTGCATGAGCACTGGTCGATGGTCTGAGTTAAGCTCATGTAAAGTCTCGATAGAATGCAACTTAAGGTTGACATTCTTGAGTAGCGCTATGTCGAGAACGTCCGGACGTTGGTCGGGGTCGTGGGGATAGTGGGTGTGCTCCATAGGAGCGATGGGATCGAAGTTGAGGGACTCGCCCAGGTTATACACGTGACGTCCTCTGGCAGAGGTCGTCGTGCTGTTCCAGGCGGGGTGTTTGGCGTTGAGGTCGCCCGCTATGATAACGGAGTCGCTCAAGCCGAAGAGGACGGCAAGGTCTTTGGTGAACAGAGTGTGCTCCTCGGACGTGCCGCCGGGAGGGATGTACGCAGACGCGATAGTGATCGGTTGATGGCCGGTCATGCCTAGTCGACACACTGAGGTCTCGAGTAGAGACTCCATGGGAGGGGGATCTAAAGGGATGCAGTGCAGTTCTTTTCTATAATAGATTAGAGTACCGCCCTTGTGGCAGCGTGACCGATCGTTGCGAACTATGCGATAGTTGGCAATTCTCGGATCGCGGTGACTGGGCTTGAGGAAGGTCTCCTGTACGAGGAGGATATCAATTTGATGGTCGCGGAGGAAGGTGGCGATCTCATCACGCTGGCCTCTAATGCCATTGGCATTAAAGTACCCTAATTTTAGGGATCGGGGTTTGGTGCACGTTAATCTTGTATTATCCATTGGAGTTAGTCGAGATTAAGGTTGCGGAGGAGGTCGCCTAACTTTAGTAGGGACTTGAGGATAATTTTAAGTTTATCGCCACCAGTGTTAGCCGCCCTGAGATCAGCCGCCATGCGGTCTGCTTCGGGGGTGACTAACTCTGCTAACGATTCTAAAATTACGTTGTGAGAGGGGTCCACGGCCGCGGGGCCGGGTGGCGTGGGACGAGCGGGCGCCGGTGCGCTCGCTTGGGCCGCGGGAGTGGGGACAGGGGCATCTAATAGCCCGGGGATGGGGCTGGACTTTGCTTTAATGAGAGCCGGGAAGGCTTTCTGGTGGTTTAGCGTGGTCCAGGGAGAGGGCCTCTGAGGGCTGAGTCTCTCCGGCATCTGGGCAGAAGGAAGCCTCACCGATGGGCTTTCTCTTTGTTGGCGGGCGCTTGCACGCTTCACCAGGTTAGAGGAGGAGCCTTTGGGGGCTTTTGAGCAGCCGCGGTAGTTGGCCGTGTGGCCCGACTGGCCGCAAAGCACACAGCTCGGTGGCTCCGTGCAAAGCGACTTGTCTTTGGGACGGGGGCAGTCTGCCGTGCCATGGTCGCCTAGACACTTTACGCATCTGTGCGGCGCATGGCAGTTGGCTTGGCTGTGACCGTACATCTGGCAGCGGTGGCACTGTCCGACTACGCTTGAGCGGTAGGGCTTCTCTATTGAGATGCCTGTCAGGGAGCAAACCGACTTCACTTTGAAGATCGGGTGGTGACCTTCTACTGGGTTACAGATGACCAGTACCATATCGTAATGGTCTCCACCTCTCGCCTTATGAAGGCGGTGGACGGCTGCGACCGGGATGTCCTGGCCTAGGAGGTCATTGAGGATGTCCTCCGTGGGGATTTCCTTCGGGATCCGCCTGATCACCACGCGGGTGGGCTTCTCCTCTGGAAGAGAGTAGGTATGGAAGGCTATGCGCCTACCGATCAATTGACGGGTTAGTTCCCTGAAGTCGGTGGTCGTAGGGACCACCACTTTGATACCCTGTTGGGTGCTTTTCGCGCTAGTGTATTGAATACGGCGCTCATTGCACATTTTGGACACGTCTGTCCATTTCCCTTTGTCCTGAATGAACAACGGGGGAGGGGGCTTCAGCTTCTTTGACGAAGCGGCTGAAGGGTTAGCCTTAGGGCTTGTTGGCCTGCTGGTATGAGCAGCGGTGGACTTTGGTGCGGGGACCGGGGAGGTGAGACGGGACGCCTCGGGAGAGGGGGCAGAAGGGAGCACGACGATCTTTTTGGCCATGGCGGCCTGGGATTTTTTGCCCTTCTTCCTCTTGCCCTTTCCGACGACTTGATAGTCGTCTTCAGAGGATGAGGAGGCAGAGCACGCGTCTAAAATTGACTCTGAGTCGGAGATTGGCTCAGTTGTGTCCATGTTCTCGGAAACGGGAACAATGGACGCAGGTGCGGGCTGGACCTTTGTTTGCGAAACAATGGGTTTCACAAGAATGGGTCTTGGAGTAGCCCTAATCGCGGCGGCGACGGCTGGCGGTAAGCCTCTGTCGGCAGGTGGCGGCGACAAAGGGCTCTCGAGCGCGTCACTGAAGTCAGTGACGGCAATACTGGATTGCTGCAAGGCAGCGATATCGGACCCATATTTCTTTAGAAAATCTTTGTCTTTCAGGACAACGCGTTTGAAAAACGCAACAAGGCGTTCATCATCCGCGTCAAGGGCCATGCTATCTGCTAAGAGTTAGCAGACATTTGAGTGAAGCTCAGCGCGCCTAACAACCTAATTCCTTGCACAATTATGTAGGGAATTTACTGGGTCCAGCGACTCACCCACTTCAACCTTCCCGCAGCCACAGTCCGAGGGTCCGGGCTTGGTAGCAACTCCAACTCCAGTCCAGGGAACTTTGCTTTCAGGAACTTGTTGAAACGGGAAACACTAGCACAGTAAATCGGCGGCGCACACGTTCGCGACGGAGCCCAATTGTTTCACCTAGACCCTGAAGGGGTTAAGCGGGCGGATTGGGTCACCACCCTCTCTTGGTTTCGTTGGCACCGTTAGGTTTCCCACCAAGAACCTCGAAACTGAGGACTTTTCCCTGATGGGGCAAAGGAAGTTAAATCGGAATAATATCCGAAGCAAAATGAGCAAGTGCTGTCTTAATAAAAAGACAACAATTGTTCGGGGGTGTAGTCAAGAGACTACTGATGACGTCACGACACTGGGAAGCGACGAACCGATGACACACACTGATAGCGAGCGGGAATGCGAGCAGGTAGCGGCACGTCCGTACGCGGCGGCGGTCAGGCGGAGAGTGTGTGATAAGATAAACCGGAAGTGGGGGGGTTTTATAGCGGGAGCAGGTAGCGCAAGTCGTGGATTCCTAAAGAGGTAATTTACGCTGACGGCCAATTAAAATGTGTCAATAAATCAGCGCTTAGTTTTTTTTAAGGTATTGATGTTAATTGAAAGCCTAATTCTTCAGCTTTCGAATGACATATCACTTTTGTAATTACCATTTATCGTTTTAGGAAAATCAATGTATATGTGCGCCGTCTAGGCTTGAGTCGATTTGGTTGCTCGCGAGTGTATATCAATATCTTTGGTAACTTTAGGCTTCGTAAATTTCAAATTACCTTTTTGACGAATGGTTTTGAAGTAATTAATCTTATAACTTTTAGTACTATTATCAATCTGTTCAATTGTACTGATATAATATTTGATATTATAATTTTCTGAGAAGTCACAAATTATGACTACTTCATCCTCAGGTGTTTAACACAAGCGTCGCTTGTGTTAAACACAAGCGTCGCTTGTGTTAAACACAGCAATTTGATACTGAAAGCCGAAAAGCTTAAAGCTTTAAAAATAGTACCGAGTTGTAAAGTCACCGATTTAGTCACGGAAGTATCTTGCAACCCTGACTCTAAACAATGCATGTATAATACATGCCCATCTTGTATGTCAAAGTTCATTCCAGTTTCTATTCAAGATAATAACAATTACATTAATATCACTTGGTTTGAGTGGGGGTTAAAAAAGCATGAGTATATAAAGATTTTAAAAACTGGTGAAAGAAAACCCATGACTACCAAAAAAGTCGGTAAGGATATTAAAAGTGGTACCATTGGCGAGCTAATTCAAGAATTTAACAAAGAATTGAGTGTTTTCAAGAAACACTTTTACAATATTGGTCATCAGCATAAGGCTTTACAAAACTGCATTCGGAACCTATCTGAGGATGAAGTAGTCATAATTTGTGACTTCTCAGAAAATTATTATATCAAATATTATATCAGTACAATTGAACAGATTGATAATAGTACTAAAAGTTATAAGATTAATTACTTCAAAACCATTCGTCAAAAAGGTAATTTGAAATTTACGAAGTTACCAAAGATATTGATATAGTACCTCAAGATTGTATTGTTAAACATGTTAAATTGTTACAAATATCGAAAGACCGTCAGGAGTTTGTATTAGCCAACGAGGAAGACAAAATATTTTTTTAATTTGTATTTCTACATTTTTCTAGTTACATTGACCCTATGGTTAATGTAGCAATGCAGCTTTTTTTTCTAATAAAACAATAAATCATTTTCAATAAATTTTTGTTTTTTTCATTTGGGAATTATACCCTTTCCAACAAATAAATAATTTGAAAATCGGTTGTCAAACGACGGCAATAAGCGCGAACAAAAAAAAATACAGACATATGAATTGAGAACCTCTTCCTTTTTTAGAAGGTGGTTAAGAATATTAACTTATTCTGAATACGGCCTTAATTCTACAATTTCCTGACATTTCCTAACGAAACAATTTACTGACTATTTCGTGACGTACACATATTATGAAAATGACTCATTTCAAAGATAACATAAGATTATGATTTCAAAGATCTACGATCACGGGCGATAGCCCGTGATCGTAGATCCGATCTCCAGAACACTCTGTCCCAGCGTGGAACAATCAGAATGTATGAGCATTTGGCTTGATTTAGATGAGCTAACACCCGAGGGATCAACGACGGGGGTGGAAAGATCCAAGCTAACTTGTATTCCCACTTCTTGCTGAAGGCATCTATGAAGCGAGATATAGAGCATTTTTGTCCTTTGTATCTCGGGAAACATAGGCAGGAACCACCTTCGAATTGTTCGATGCATACAAGTCCACTTCGGGAACGCTCCATTTTTGAAATATCTGGCTGCATATTCTCGTCGAAAGATGCCAATCTGAGAGACTCTTTTGTCGGGGTAGACTATCGGCTACATCGTTGTACATTCCTGGTATATATTGGGGACAAATCTCTGCGTGCAGCTCCTTGGCCAAAGTTAACAACTGGAAGACTAGATCTGTTAGTTGCGATGATCTCGTCCCGCCCTGATTTTTTATGTATGCGATTACAGTTCGATTGTCTGACTGTACAACTACCCTTTTGTTTTTGATTGAATCTTTCTCGGACTGAACAGCGAGAAGAACAGCAAACAGCTCTTTTTTGTTGATGTGCCACTGACACTGGTGGGTGTCCCAAACGCCACTGATATGCTTTTCGTTTATCTGTGCTCCCCAACCTTGGTCCGAGGCATCTGATGTGATGAATATGGTCTCTGAAGATTTGAAAAGGGGATCTTTCTTTTCGAGGTTTTGAATCCACCATTTGCATTCTTCGAGAGCCTTTGTTGGAATGGGAAACTTTTTGCGAGCTGACTCCTCTGGTAAAATATTGGCTGCTCTTTGTATCTTTCTGGAGTGAAGTCTTCCAAGTGGTATTATAAAAGACGCAAAGTTTAGCTTTCCTAGCAAGCTCTTTGCGGATTGCCAACTCCATCTTTGACTTGATAGAAGTTTGTTGAGATCTTTTCTTAAGGAGAGTATTTTCTTTTCCGGGAGGGCTTTTGTGTTGTGGAAGGTATCCCATTCTATCCCTAAGTATTCGATGCGTTGAGATGGGTCTTGAAGAGATTTGTTCATATTGATTATCCATCCCAATTTTAGAAGGAATTGTACCGTCTTGATAGCATCTTTCTGCAGCTTTATCGGATCTTGATTGGCAATCAAAAAGTCGTCCAGGTAAACAATGACCCTTATATTCATCTGTCGCAGTCGCGATGCTACCCAGTTTGACACCCTCGCAAAGGTGAGAGGGGCTGTTGATAGACCAAACGGTAGGCATGTAAACTGAAATACTTTCTTTTGGTGAACTATTGATAGGAATCTTCGATGACGATTGGCTACTGGTATGTGAAAGTATGCCTGTGAAATGTCGATTTTTATGAGGAAATCTCCCGTCTGTAAGAAGTGGTGTAGACGAAGCACAGTTGTAGGAGAAGCACAGTAATGCTAGCTATGAGTAAAAACAGTATGTTCTAGTAGTAAGTATATGTCGCCGCAAGAGCGTTTACCTGCTTAGACTATTCGTTAATCTAATTAAGAACCAACTCATAATTCTCATTTGTGATAATATTGATGAACTTGCCATGCCATCTGTGTAGTGGAAGTGCAATTATTATAAAGAATCTAGAAACGTCATTATCGATTATTAAGAGACTGAGCGCCATCTATTGGGTTGTGTGTTAACTACTGCTTAGATGGGGCTTGATCTTTCAGACAACTCATTGAGTAATTTATTAACTAAAGCCTTTAGCTAGAACTATAGTTACAATTAAGATTAGCATTTTATGATAACTGGGATTTTAGCAATGACAATTTAGATTTTAACAATGGCAATATTTAATTTAAGCAAGCAATTATTGTTGTATAAAGTAATTAAGCTTTAACTTAATAACGCCTTTGCATTTGTCGATATTGGTATTGTTTAATTACTAAAATAATTAATGGTGAAGTTAGTATTGTTTAACTGAAGTTTTAATGAACTTACTATGTAATAAATTACTGTACTGAACTACTGAGTGTGTGTTGCGTACTTCCGCCCACTCAGAACCATCTAGGCGCAGCGAGACGAGGTGTCGTTCGAGCTAGCTTGCGAAGTCGCGATTAAACAATTGAAATATTAATGAATTGAAAGTAGTTTTTTGAAGTGAGCAATAATAAGTTATGTTAATAAGAACTTTAATAATTGAAAGACAGATCCAAAAGACACACATTACATTAACCATGTTTGTGAATGAACGACTCAACCTATGGAAAGTTTCTAAGTGTTAAAGTGCCTGTAACTGGTTTATTAGAAATAAACCTATGGAGTTTGAGTCAAGTGTTGTGTGTAATTTCAAATACCCATCCACCTAATTAGCAATAATGAAGAATAAAGTTGCACAGTTAGCGACTGAAAGGCAATATGGCGTCGATATTCATTTATGGTGGAATCCCCGCCGTGATATCAGAAGTGGGATTGCTCTTGCGCGCCGATCATACTTATGCCGGACATCCAATGAATAACATGCAAAATCCGAAACCGGCTTGCATGGCCATGGCCGAGAGCGTGCTTATAGACTTGATCTCTGAAATCGTAAACGTTCTATGAGCGTGCGACATAATGATTTGCCCCAGCCAATATAATTATGGTCTTATATGAAGCAATGGACTGTTAAACAGGAAGATACTGAAGACTATGATAGCCAAAGAGTTTGCTTTATTTTCATCAAGTGGCTGACAGATACCAACATGATAATTATGGGTTATTGCAACTTGAACACACATGACCCAGTCAGACTATCAATGAACACATTATGCAAATGCAGTTTTCATTGGTAAATAAACAGTGAAGTTGTATGTGACGGACAACTTCATATTGCACTCAAAATGCTCAACATGTACAGCACAGAATGACCGAAGCAGCAAAATAAACAAAGATTGGACACCGGAAAAGCACATTGTTAAATAAACCTGCTGACGGATCTAAGATGACCCACTGACCGGATCATCAGTCCCGGGAAGTATTTTGTTTTATTAATTTTAGTATGTTGATACTGTTTAACATATTTACAGTTAACAACAATTTAACTTATCACATCACACACTGGCTGTGGCAATGCCACCTTTAACTTGACACGGAGTGAAATACAAACACAACTTAAATCACTCTATTAAGCTCATGCATAGTGCGCTTATTAAAGCTATTATTCGATTAAGAATCATTAATGTGCCATAGACAAGTCAGATAGGCAGTCACTTCATGTAAAATACTGATTTTCAGCTGCATCCGGTTAGACTGGAAGCCGTCCCCAACAAAGTTTGGGAAAAGACAGGCAGATGATGAAACATAACTCATAAATCAGATTAAACTATTTAGTTACTTGCATCTACACTGCATGAACTTAATTAATTAACTATGTATTAGCAAATTTTATTATTATTTTAATTAATTATATTAATTAAGACATTGTTGTTGACTTCTAATTCATAGTAACAAGGAAAATTCTCTTAGAAATATTTTTGAGTACAAAGATTAGTCACGTGAATTTCCATAAACATTACATGAAATGAATTAATTAACTAAGTATAACAAATTTTAATTCAAAACTTGTAGTATTTGACTTGTCATTCGCAGTGACTAGAAACATTGAAAACAGAATATTCTTATTAGAAATTAGTCACATTCATTTGACATTCACATAGATTAATATCTCACAATCTTTGTGGTGCCTATTGTTTGAATTTAGAGCTTTTCAAACAATTATGCAACTTGAAAGCATATGTATTTGACAACATGTTGCAGGATTCATACTAAAACACTTCGCTATGAAACTGATTTGTAAAACAAGACAAGTAATGAAGTGCCAAACAAATTTCAGTTCAACGAGTTGTGACAATGAACTCTAAGCGCAATAAATCAACAGAAAGCAAAGCTTTCAATATGTTAGAATGTGAATGTTTTGTCAATGCATTAACACAACCAATAGAGTTTTTAAACTGATCAGATTTGTTCTGATCAGTTTAACTTTCCTATCTTAGTTTAACACATAATCTGCCAGACAATAGACACAATTGAAAATGAATTTTTTCAGGTCACCGTTGACCGGAACGGCAGTGAAGGTGTTAATTAACTTAATCTAAGTATGAAAACTATTTCAAAACAATTGGTTACCTACCTTATAGCTTATCACTACAACTAATTTAGACATTAGTAGGACTGCTTTGTGGTCAGTGCTCATGAGCCCTGCCATTAAAGCATGAGGGCCTGGATTCGATTTTGAGGTCTAAGAAAGTGTCATTGGTTCTTTTTCCATCAGGAATTTGTCAGTAACAACCCAAACAATAATTTTAATGGCAAATAGCCTGCTCCTAAATAAGAGGCTTAGGCGTGATTGACAAAGTGCTTAAAGTGTGGATGTATTAATTACACCCCTGCCTAACCCCTGTCCCTTCAGGGACTGCAAGTGTGATGTTATGTAGGATATCTTTTCTTGCACTATTATATACCTGCATGACTTCGCACATTCCAGGTTCCAGGAAATTGTTTTAAAAAAGGAAATGATAACCAACTATCACAGAAAATGAAACAAAATTGGAAGCAACTGTAAAGGAACTTTTAAAACTCTATGCACCTAGTCACTCCACCATAGTGATGGCAGCAAGTGTGGAAGTCTAAACCATTGTCAATAAGAACAGCTTCCTCAAGAATAAGCTTGCTAAACAACACATATCACAACTTGGTTTTAGCCGACCAATACAATTAATTTCAATACCTGGTGAATAGGTAACCGTGTCGCCAGCTGTCAAATGAAGAACAGCATGAGGACTGCCAACCAGGGATTACTGATTCAGTGTCCACACACCTAAGCTAATATAAAAGGTGAGGCATTTTCAAACTACTTCCTACACCTTACCACTGATCTCTACATAATGTTACATCAAAGGCTGAATACAATAGCCAAATCAACCTACCTACATGATGCTCATGTGTGATGAGTCTCATGTTTAAACTTTCATTATTTTTATGTTTTTGTAATCCTGTTGGTTGCTCAACTACAATAATAAAAGCAAAGTATTAGTATTCCTAACTACAACTAATAAATAAAAAATAATAACACAAACATCAAGCTATTGCTATCCGTGGAGGAAACAACTAGCTTGATAAGTAATACAACAAATCACACAAATACTATCAGAAGCCGTGGAGGTCACTGATAATGAACACACAAAATGACAAACAATCTATAAATAGTCGTGGAGACTATTTATAATGTTAATAACAAACTATTAGCGGCCGTGGAGGCTTCTATTAAACAATACTCTCATGTTATCCTGCTGGGTCCACGACGTACGAACCGCCTAGAGCCTGGTTCCTTATATCCTGTCAAATCAAAGACTTCGTGCCTGTCACGGAGCAATGGTCCTAAACTCCTTATCCTTTAATCCTGTCAAATCAAAGACTTTGTGTCCATCACAGAGCGGTGTTCCTGATCCTATCCTTTAATCCTGTCAAATCCAAGACTTTGTGTCTATCACAGAGCATTACCTTCCTGTGAGAATGAACAAATAAAAATATGCTACTTACACCACACTTACCAAATACAAATTACAAAATAACTAAAGCAATCAATAATCTTATTTAAGCCTAATCTAGTAGACAGTAGATCTATTACCATGTCTCAAGGTAAAATAAAAACCTAACTCATACAAAGCATAACCATTGAATGAATATTGTTAGATAGTTCAAGCGAAAATATCCTACTAATCTAGTAGCTGATCATTCTATTTCAATAAACTCAATTCATATTGATATTGCTGTATAATTGAAGCAACATCATTCCACTCAGCTAGTAGCTGATCATTCTATTTCAATAAACTCAATTCATATTGATGTTGCTGTATAATTGAGGCAACATCATTCTACTTATCTAGTAACTGATCATGCAATATCACTATACTCAACTCATTTAATGTTGCTGTATAATTGAGGCAACATTATTCTATTCAGCTATTAGCTGACAATACAATATCAATAAACTCAATTAATGTTATCGGATAGTTTTGCCAACAATATCCTATTCAGCTAGTGGCTGATTAAACAATATCAATAAAATTGATTCAGTTAATGTTATTGAATAATTAACACTTTTTATTCAGCTAACAGCTTATCATCCATAAACTGCAAGCAGCTTTAAGTCTGTAACTGTGCATATGTGTGTTGGTGATACATAAATGCATTTCATTTTGAATATGAGGAAAACTGAATAGATGTTAGATCTATTACAAGTTTTCCATGTTGACTCAAACTTTTTGTTACCAAATCCTACATTTCAATGAACATTGTAGGTTAATAAAAACAACATTAATCTGCCGACAGAATTTATCTCCATTATTCCAGATAACAAGCTCAAAACTCCAAATACTGACAGCGACGGCAGGTGCAGGGCGCGCACCGCCGATCAGAATGGCCGTGTCGCCGCAAGAGCGTTTACCTGCTTAGACTATTCGTTAATCTAATTAAGAACCAACTCATAATTCTCATTTGTGATAATATTGATGAACTTGCCATGCCATCTGTGTAGTGGAAGTGCAATTATTATAAAGAATCTAGAAACGTCATTATCGATTATTAAGAGACTGAGCGCCATCTATTGGGTTGTGTGTTAACTACTGCTTAGATGGGGCTTGATCTTTCAGACAACTCATTGAGTAATTTATTAACTAAAGCCTTTAGCTAGAACTATAGTTACAATTAAGATTAGCATTTTATGATAACTGGGATTTTAGCAATGACAATTTAGATTTTAACAATGGCAATATTTAATTTAAGCAAGCAATTATTGTTGTATAAAGTAATTAAGCTTTAACTTAATAACGCCTTTGCATTTGTCGATATTGGTATTGTTTAATTACTAAAATAATTAATGGTGAAGTTAGTATTGTTTAACTGAAGTTTTAATGAACTTACTATGTAATAAATTACTGTACTGAACTACTGAGTGTGTGTTGCGTACTTCCGCCCACTCAGAACCATCTAGGCGCAGCGAGACGAGGTGTCGTTCGAGCTAGCTTGCGAAGTCGCGATTAAACAATTGAAATATTAATGAATTGAAAGTAGTTTTTTGAAGTGAGCAATAATAAGTTATGTTAATAAGAACTTTAATAATTGAAAGACAGATCCAAAAGACACACATTACATTAACCATGTTTGTGAATGAACGACTCAACCTATGGAAAGTTTCTAAGTGTTAAAGTGCCTGTAACTGGTTTATTAGAAATAAACCTATGGAGTTTGAGTCAAGTGTTGTGTGTAATTTCAAATACCCATCCACCTAATTAGCAATAATGAAGAATAAAGTTGCACAGTTAGCGACTGAAAGGCAATATGGCGTCGATATTCATTTATGGTGGAATCCCCGCCGTGATATATATAATAATAATAGTTTAAGACACCTATGACAAAGTTAGGTCTCTTTGTTAGCTGTATATACCTATTTAATATGTTTAAAGCAAGCATGTATGTGTTAACTGACAACCACATAGCCATTTGGGCATATTTTCCTTACTATATAAGAACATTTCTACTCTAATCTAACTGTAAATAAAGCTAAAATCATGTAATTTCCAGTAAATCTATATAAGTGAGAATGACAAGGTTCCAACTAACAATCATAACAAACCACCTGATTGGTTGAGAGATTCCTTTGTTATGATCGTAACTGCGTCATTAGGAAAGTCCCCGTGTTGAGGTCACAGGGGTGAAGAGCGGGACGCGAGAGGCAGGGTTTTTTAACGGTTTTTTTAGTATGAATGGCCAGAAGGCGACAAAAAATGCATAGCGCCTCCACTACTTGCACTCATGTGCACAGGTATAAATAATGCGGCCCCGGCCGCCAACGGTTTAGTATCCTCATATCCTTCGAAATTGTAACAAGTCGTAATTACTCTGCGCCGCGATATCGCCAAATTTCTTAGTAATATTGTTTTAATCTGTGTTTATTTTTTGCCAGTCTTATTGTTTGTACTCTGTTATTAAATTAGTTTGTGTGTGATTCATGTAAAGCTCCAGTGTCTGTATCGTTCTATAGTGATTAAACCGTGTTTTAAATCAAGAAGAATAGTGAGTTTTATTTCCACTCCTCTATAAAGACGACAACATCGCCCCCGACCTACCTTTTCCAAGCTAGTGTCGCATCGTCCACAAGTGGGGTACTCTGAAGTGGTTTAACAAGCGGAACTTCTTTGGGGTGAGAAATTTGTTGAGGCCTTTCAGATTGATTATTGGGCGTACTTTGTTGTTGGGTTTTGGTACTGGAAACATGGTTGATAAAAAGCCTGTCTGAGCCGTTGAAATTTCTAAAACCTTTTGCTGTATAAGAGTCTGGATTTCTGAATTTAACTTTTTTGTTTCGAATCTGGAAATTATTTTCGAATGAAAAGGTATCCGTGGAGGTTTTTTCACAAAAGGAATGATGTATCCCGTTATCGTTTGAAGGATATTTAGTGGTGCCCCCTCCTTTTTCCAGACCTCTACAAATTGTGAAAGGCGTCCCGCCTCGAATACGTCAGTCTTTCCTGTTTCTTTTTGAGGTATGTTCCTTAGAAGGTTTGTTTCGGGAAAAGGTTTGACCATGGTCTTTGTTTTTGGTGCTAAATTGTCGTTTAAAAGTTTCATGCGTTTTACCGGTACCTGGTTTTCGTTGTCTATTGTAAGGTTTCGACGTCTTTGAAACTTTGTGTGTTGGTCTTGCTTGGCGTGCAGAGTACGTTGAATTATAGTTCTTAGGCTGCAAGGGTTTTCTGTAGGGGTTGCGAAAAAATGTTTGCTGAGATGGTTGTTTGAGTAATTCCGCTAGTCCTGCTTCACAGAAGAGGTGGGTGGTTGATGGGGGAATAGCACCAAGGAGAGCTGCCTGATATTCTTCCTTGGGAAGGAACCCATTTCTTCTCTGCTCTATAATCTCTGCTCTCCTGCCACACACGTATTGAAGTAGATCATCCGAAAGAGTTTTATAAGTTGAGTCTCCGATAAAATGTTTTTTAAATCATGTTTCATAGACGGATGTTTGTTAGCCAGATCCTTAAGTATGTTCGCCAGAGACTCTCGTTGAAGCAGCAGGCCGTGGGAAATAGTACCTAAGGTATAGTCCATTCGAACCAACTGCTCTTGATTGGGGGAGGTTCCATACGCAGTAAGAATGGGATTAACTTTCAAAGGACCGAAGACAGGGCTAGCATGTAGTTTTTTCTGAACCTCTGCATATCGGATTTGGTTGAATGTTATATCACCTAATCGTTGACATTCAGCGCCTTGTGTGGCAATGTGAGGTTTAGCAGCTGGAATCAAGGGTTCCAGTTGTTTTGTAGCTGGAGTCCAGTCAAAGTCATCGTCAGCGATAGGGATAGGTGCTTCCCAGGGTTTAGGTGATAATGTTTGAGGTTGAGGAATATTTTGTTCATCCTCCGATGATTCTTGGGAAGTGGAATCATTCTCTGAAGCCGAACACTGTTGTGTATCAGGTTGAAAGTTTTTTATAAACTGTTCCATCATATTTTCTAACTTAAGCTGGCTTTGCTCCAGCCTATCCAAACGACTTGGTTTCTTAGTTCTACCAGATGTAGTTATTGTGGACGGAATCGACACCTCATCATCAGAATGACCAACTTGTCCACCCAATTCCTTATCTGCCTCTTCCCTGCTTACAAGTAATGTCTTCATTTCCGCAATGGCTGCAAGCACCAGCTCGTTCTGGACTGCTGAGCCACGGACTCTAGCAGCTAGAGACATGGGGTGAACGATAAGACCAATGCACAGAGGCCATTCCAAGAGCTTCAATTTTATGTCCCGATAAGATTTCTCTTTAAGAGAGGTACAATGCGCCGAAAACGCTCTAGCTAAGTCAACAGTAGGTATTGCACACCTGATTTTGTTTAAAATTTGGGGGTCGAATTCGCTGCCTAGTAACTCCTCTTTTTTGAAGATTCTTATTTTCCACTCGTTCCATCCCCTTGGTAAGTGGTTTCTTATGATTTGTTTGATTCTGCTCAAGATGATGTTGTCTCTAGGGTCATCTGCTTCCCATTCCATGAGGGACTCAAAAGTATGCATATCCGCAGGGGATGCTGCCTAAAACAAATAGACAAAGTTAGCCTTTTCATCTTACCAACCTGGGCGTGAGTGGGGAGATATAGGCTATTATTACGATATGACCGGTACGTTTCGGAGACATGTGATCCGTATCGCTCGAGAAATCGACCCGTACGTCCCCAGGAAACGGCCCGACGGGCTCGAGGAATTGGCCCGTACGGCTCGAGGAATCGGCCCGTACGACTCGAAGAATCGGCCCGTACTGCTCAAAGAATCGGCCCGTACGGCTCAAAGAATCGGCCTGTACGGCTCGAAGGATCGGCCCGCACGGCTCAAAGAATCGGCCCGTACGGCTCGACGAATCGGCCCGTACGGCTCGACGAATCGGCCCGTACGGCTCGAGGAATCGGCCCGTACGGCCCGAAAAAATGTACCCGTACGGCTCAGCGTATTGATCTGTATACTTCACATATTCAAACCGTAATGTTAATAGACAATTACGGGTTGCGAAGTTACACCCACAAGCTTATCGGATGAAACCGAGGCTCACTTGAATGGTTAAAAGATCACAAATCTGGGCAGTGTGGCACGCAGATTATATTTTACGCATTTAAATAACTACTTCCTAAATGAGGGAAGTGAGTTCAACAAGTAAAGTACCACGAGAATCATGAAAACACAGGATTGGTACTACGTTTTAAATAATGTAACTAGGTATATAGTATACCGGGCTAAAATAAACAAAGTTTACAAGCACTTACAAAAATATTAATAACTTACCATTATTCACTCGTAAAACACAACACTGTCGATCATAAGTTTCTTCTTACGATCTCGAACGAACACTCGTCGTTAATTTTCGTAAGTAATGTGACACGCGTGTATCGCGTATAAATAAATAATATTTTGAAAATAAAAGGTTCTACTACATATTGTATCATTTATTTATTTTTTATTTAGGTATCTTATGAATATGTAACACAGGGTCTTTCTTATAAACTTCAACTTAAAAACATACCTTACATGTCAATTATTTATTATGCAGTCTCAGTAATCAGTCTCATATTTTTTAATCAATTCTTACATTTAGGAAATATTTTAAATAATATATTTATCATTTGTGCATAAATGACCATCTAAATACTTATTCTGTTTGTGGCCATTTACTCAATATTTCTGTAATTTTTAAGTTCGGTATTGTTAAACAACAATCGTCCCCGCCGACTGGATGTAGGCTCTTTCAAAACACACATTACATCATCGCGAGGAACAGGAAATATGTCCTCAGGGTCTATCCAAACGAATACAGCATGATCCTTTGTAATTTGTTTCTTTTTCGCGAATTTTATCCTGGGCTCATCGCCATCAAATCCAATTATTTGACCGACGAAATGCTTTTCCGTTTTTTTTAACAAAAACTTGGCAATAACCCACATCCCATCAGTTCTATAAACTTTGAATTAGGTGGCATGTTCTCGTATACTTCCTTCACTGGCATGTTTTCTTTACCTGTTTTTGGACTTGTATGAACGTCTTCATTTATTTCAGGCCGCGAAACAACTTTTTTATTATTGGAACTCAATATCTCTTGCGATTGCATAAAATCGGTTACAGTTGGGCTGCTGACAAAATCAATAAAACCTTTTGACAGTGAATAGTGAGAGCAAACGCTACCAGGTTCACAAGAAATACATGTGAGTTTTCTCAAATAAATCCTTTTAGGATTGGTAACAACCCAAGTGACCTGGTGAATTTTTAAGGTTCCGCTTATGCTTTTTCCTTGGTCGGTCAAAACTCTGTCTATGTCTTCCATGTTCCCTTCAGTCACGACAGAAATCGCAATGTTAGACTCTACGGCTCTAATGAAAGCGGTAAAATCAGAGATATCTTCGCCTTGAGCTACTAACCGATCTGCTGTCCTTTTTATAACGGCTCCAACTCCGTCCATCGGACGGAGTTGTAGCCTTGCCCTTGCCATGACCGGCTTCGCAAAAGTTCCATGAAGCAATTTGTATCCCGTAGCGCTGCGTCATATATTGAGAAAATAGAAAAAATGCCTTCCTATTCCTATATTGTGCTGTAGGCCCATCGCTTAACACATGCAAAGTTTTTATAGGATGTGACAAACATATCATATCCAGAATTTTTTGCATGTGAGCAAAAACTGCACCAGCGTCATGCCGCAAGCATTCCGAAAGCGTGCAAAAAGATTTACTCTTCACCTCACTACTGTCTGGGCATCGACTTATTTGCAGCCTTGAAGCACCGAAGTGTACTGCTTGAATTTCATCGGAATACTTGCAACAATAATTTTCTGCAAAAATCGACATCGATATGTGAAATCGACGTGCATGAAAATCTCTCCCACAGAAAGGTTAGCCTTAAGTTGAGTTGTAGCTAAGTACTGATGCGTTATAGTGTACTGGTGTTGCAAAAATTTGTCCAAAGCTTCAATGAACTTCAACAGCAATGTCTTTTTCGTTATTTTTATTTCTTTCTTCACTGTTCTGCGTATTTCTTTTTCCTTGCCTTTTAACATCCGGTTTTCCTTAATCACTGTCCATGATTTGTAAGTAGTTTCAGTCGAGTCAAAAACATTAATATTTGGGACTTTGTTCTTACACGTCGTGCATTTGCGTAATATGCATATCTCTGAATTGATGTCACATACTATATTTTTACAGAGCTCCCTTAAATTCAGATAAGAAATTATGTTGTGGTACTTTAATTTGTCAAACATTAGTTGCATGTTTTCATGAACCACGCAAAGACATGTGTCTCTTTCAGATATTTTTCGTACTGTAATTCAAAAAGGTCTTAGTCGGCAAAAAGAAGCAAAGCTAATTTTAAGAGTATTTTCTGTCAGGAATTTCTTGTGTAGATTTAGCATAGTGTCTCAGAGGTATCTTTTTTGCTTTTTTACTTTATTTTTGGTGACACAATCTTTTTTTCCGGGGCACATTTTGCTATTGTCGTCTCTTTGAAGGAATTTAGTAACGGCTGCCGAAGTTTCTTTGGCTTTGATACTTCTGTTTTACCTTGAGAGGGCTTCTCTTCTTCGTAATACTAACCTTTAATTTTTTCGCTCAGTTGCTCTCAATAACTTCACTTGTAAGGTATGTACTTTTTTCTTCATAGCCTGTATTGTCTCTTTTTGTTTTTTTTTATTATCAAATTTGATAACTCACGTCTTACTCTTGATGCTTGTAAACCTTTTTTCTTTTGTCGGCTCACTGTCCCACATTGTGAAGAGCTTGGACTAAGGTCTGACAGCATTGGCGGTGTCGATCTAATTAATTCCGAGCATGTGGTAACATCACTGTCACAATTAGACGGTCGACGGGCCACTATCTCAGGAACGCTTTCTAAGATAGATGCTGATTCTGGTCGGATGGGTAAAACTGCCTCATCATCAGTAGTTTCTGGAGTGTTCTCTCTTAAATGATTTAATAAGATTTTAGCACGTTTTTGTTTCAATCGACTCCTTAATTTGCGTTCTCTCCACTGTTTTTGCTGCATCCGATGTTCTCTAGGTGTCATATCAACTACAAGCTTCACTTTATTCTTCTTTCGTTCTCTATCTTTTTCTTTAGAAGCTTCGTATAAGGCAGCATTTTCTTTTATGCGAGCTCTTCGCCTTCGCTCACACTCTCGCTTTTGCTGACGTATCTCTTCCGCAGTTTTTGGGCGATTTTTAGTTTTAGGTTTCTCCATCTAAAATGCAAAATAGCAATATTTTTCATGAAGCCAAATAATAACGTCAAAACCACCACCCTAACGGTGCGTACAGACCATGTAACATTGTTATAAAACACAAGTTATATAACAATGTTACATAGTCTGTTCGCACCGTAAAACCTGCACAAGATCTCTCCATACAAAGTCACTTCCGTGGATAGCAGTCACTTCCATAGGCAAATTTTTATCCATGGAACCAGGGATGTGACCTCCATGGATGTGACTTTGTCTGTTCAATCTCTGATTACATAACCTCCAAATCGGGAATGAACGTGCATGTTTAGCCACGTGTTTTTTTACACCAAAACGCATTAAAATCACACAACCTAATAACATAGTTGTAAAGTATACCTTTATAATATACCTTTGACGACCTACACAGATGTGACTTCTTATGCTCGACGAATTTTAAGAATGAACTTTTATTTTTTATTTTCACACAGATGTTACGCCGCCGGTAGAAACTGACAACTGAAATAAAAAAATGGCGTCTCAGGCCTTGTTTATGGCCAGTTACGTTCGGAAACGCTCGAGTTGTTTTTCTGGCATGGCCGGTGTGACATTGATCCATGGAAGTGACAAAAAAAATTATCACAATATTTATGAGAAAATTTTAAGTAGCTTCTTAAAATATGTTATTACATTTACCGTGTAAATACATTTAAGATATTATTAGCTTACCTTTTTTCACATTCACAGAAACAGATAAAACACAGCATTTTTTTTTCTTCATAAAACCTGTATGATCACATCCACGGAAGGGAAAATTTTGTTTAAAAAAAAATTGCATTAAATGTACCATTTTTTGTCTCTAAAATATTGTATCATAAATATACTTTAATATCACAAAACACAACATTATCATTTAGTTCCAACCAGTTAGATAATTTAGGATCACAGTATTTTTTTTGGAAAATGAGAAATACCCTTATATGACTGGTTTGATATGTATTTTCAAAATAGTGAACCATGTCGACTTTTACTCTAAACAGCTACTCTGTAATCAATTATGTTTCAGTTCATCATGAAATGAAATTGATTAATCAGACGAACTTACCTTAAGTGAAGTCCGATTACAATTTCATGAAGGTTGAACTGAAATATAATTGATTACAGAGTAGTTCCCAATTCGCTAGTATTTGGCATCGCAGTTAAAGTATATAAATAGTACTCATGTAAATAAACTAGATCTATTGCAGATCAGGGCTTTGAGAATAATTTCTGGTGCAATGTGCTCTACTCCCATAAGGGCCATGAAAGTGGAGACTAAAATTATGCTCTTAATTTTGAGACGCATCATACTTGCAGAGAGATTCTGTCTTAAATTAATTGCTGCAAATAACAAGAAAATAATTAACAAAATTGTACCTTCTGGAAGTAGAACTCTTGGGCCTCTAACAACAGGAGAGGATGTCAATAAAAATATTGCTGGAAACAGAAAACAGTTTGACTGGTATTAGAAAACAGTGCCCATGGCCATGTTACTCCTTCTCTTATCAGTGTATTTCACGTCCTGTTAAAGAATTACAAAATCCCATTAATAATAATTCAGATAATTATGTTACAGTTTTTAGCAGATAATAAGAATTATCATGTTACTTACACTGATGGCAGTAAGGGGAGTGATTATGTATGTGCTGCTATAAATGATCCACAAGCTAAATTCTCTCAAAGCTTTTTTCTGTACAATACATGTACTATATTCACTGCAGAGGCATATGCGGTATATCAGGCATTAACACATATTCGTCAAATTAGCAATTGTAAATACTTTTGATTGTTTCTGATTCACTGAGTTTGATAAAGGCCCTAACTAACCTTAAAGTTTCGTTTAAGTCAAATTATGAATTATTCTGTATTTCATCAAGGAAATAATTCATCAATATTATATTAATAAGCACATAAAAATTGTAATCCTGTGGGTACCTTCTCACCGAGGTATCTCTGGCAATGAAGTAGTTGATAAAACCGCTTACGAAGGTAATAATGCTATTGATGTTAGAAATGCAAAGGACATTCCTATGACAAGGGCGGATCCAGCTTTGGCGCCAGGAGGGGGTCACATAGTCGTGGTCAAGTCAAGAACTTTTTTTAATTTTGATAACAATAGGTACAAGTAATACGTAGGTATTTTATTAATGTACGTAAGCACTGTACTTAAAAAACAAATTCTTTATTGTACACTTGAAAAACTTAACACATAATAACTTACATATACACGTTCATATTGCCATCTTCTCTTGAAGACATCCAGAGAAGCACTATCACGCACGGAATGAGGCACCCTATTTCTATTCCATAACCGTGGTGAATGATTTGTCACAACAGCTAGAGGCAATGAGGTTACACAATACTAGAGGAGCAGCGTCTTACAAATAATTTCAGAAAAATGTAACCACTTTCGAGTTTAAAGACGTAGCTTTGAAACGGATACATAAAATGTCAATCTGTCAAAATAATCTATGTTTGTCTCATTTCTTCTACCATCAAACTAATGACGTTGGAATGAGACAAGAAATTGCTATCGGAGAAACGGCCAGAGTTGCCAAATAACAACATAATTTCCCCAGAATTAATGATGGTTTTATTGAATGAATTACTATGAAAGGTTGTATTATGAACTTTTAATAGATTAACAGTTATTATTGTTCAATAAGGGGTGTACAAACACGAATGTGGGTTTATCACATGAGTGTTTACAGTTGCTCATAAAACTATGTACTCCCATGATTTGAATCCTATCTATAAATAAACAAAAAAGTAATACATTTTTGCAATACTAATATCGAACAAAAATGGCGGGATACGATGTGAATTCGAATAACCTATAACTTATTTTTTTTTTATTACAGCGCTGTGGTAGTAAAACGCGCGTGCATGTCAATGTTCTTTTTCTCAAACATGCTTGGAAATTCGAACATTACTTTGACAACCTTCTTCGAGATGAATCGAAATTGCCGTCCTGGTCAAAAACAAGCGAGCATCAGGCCGGCAATCTTAGTATGAAAATCCATATCTGTCGTGTTTAGCGGCCAAATAAATTACTATGAAAACTCATATCTGTCCTGTTATTTAAAAATGGAACTAACTTTTTACTTCAACACGTGGCAACCAAGGAGGTAACTTATCAAAGATTTTATTTAAATTCCGAACTGGCTTAGCAAATAGAGTTGTGAGAAACAAATGACCATATTTGCCCGTGAAAATTTTTCTTTGTTCGTCATTGATTCTGGAATTTATGAATAATTTACTTGGTTTGAATTTCCGCGCATTGTTTGAGAAAAGTACTATACAAGCCTTGGCCGCAACCAGGCATTGATGGACTCACGTTACGTGAGTCCATCAATACCAGGTTGCGGTCAAGGCTTGTATCACGTATGTGTGCCTCGGCTTCGCCTCGATCGTCCATCAATGCCCTAATTGCTGGGCTCAACAGTAATGTACTATTTTTGAACTGATTATGAAATTCATAAAGATACCATGAGGTGAGAATGTGGCTGTTTGATGAGTAAAAAAAAGAGTTGAATAATGAAATTTAGTACAACATTCTAACACTCGTTTGGATGGTATTATGGTTACTATGACACTGATTGTTTTAATGTTGGCAATAAGCTATCTGTTTCTGAAACTTTTATAGAGAACTAGCTGCTGCCCGCGACTTCGTTCGCGGGGTTTTTTATGGATATGAAAAATAGATGTTGGCCGATTCTCAGACCTACCCGATATGCACACAAAATTTCATCAAAATCGGTCAAGCCGTTTCGGAGGAGTATGGCCACGAAAATTGTGACACGAGAATTTTATAATAGGTCTTTACCTATGAAATTGCCGTATTGCAGTACAGACTTTTTCAAACAAAAAAAAGTTTTGATTGGCTATGAGTTCTAAATTCAAATTAATTTTGTTTTAAAAATATGACATTTTTTTTTACAAAATCAGTCTTTTGTTTATTGATTAGCGTTGTATTTTCATTACATTTCAACATTTTTCCTCATAATGGATACTTTGAAATTTCGCGTAATTATGGAATATGAGATCCGTCGTGGCACCAACGCGGCACAAACGACCCGTAACATCAACGACGTTTACGGAGAGAACTGTACAAACGAACGCACAACCCGTTATTGGTTTGCTCGGTTCCGTTCTGGGAATTTTGACTTGAAAAATGAACCTCGTGGTCTTCCGGAAACTTTGGTCAACAATGATGAATTAAAGGTGATTGTTGAAGCTGATGAAACTCAATCTACAGCTGAGCTGGCAGCAGCTTTTGATGTTAGCATTAAAACAATATTGGTCCATTTGCGACAGATTGGCAAGATAAAAAAGCTTGATAGATGGGTGCCCCACGAACTTAACGATCGCCAGCGCAACGTACGCGTCGAGACTTGCCTTGCGCTGCTTAACAGGCACAGAAATGAAGGAATTTTGAACCGAATTGTTACGTGCGACGAAAAATGGATTCTTTTTGACAATCGAAAGCGCTCAGCAAGTTGGTTAGATCCTGGTTCGGTACCAAAGCAATGTGCAAAACGAAAAATGACCCCTAGAAAGGTGATGGTCACAGTTTGGTGGTCTAGTGCTGGTGTGATTCATCATAGCTTTTTACAAAACGGCGAGAGCATTACTGCAGATGTGTACATTGAAGAACTGACCACAATGATGGCGAAACTCGCACGTCTGCAACCAGCTTTGGTCAATCGGTCGTCTCCACTGCTACTTCACGACAACGCGCGGCCCCATACTGCACAACAGACCGTCTCTAAGCTGCATGAGTTGGGTTTGGAAGCTCTCCCTCATCCGCCATACTCACCAGATCTTGCGCCTTCCGACTATTACTTTTTCCAAAATTTGGACAACTTTTTAGCGGGAAAAAAATTCAATTCCCGAGAGGCAGTACAAAACGCCTTTGAAGAGTTTGTTGTCTCCCGTCCAGCTGATTTTTTCAAGAAAAAGTTGGCAAAGATGCATTGATTGCAGGGGTGATTACTTTGAATAAAAGAAATAAATAAGTTCGAAAAAAAAAATACTTTAACTTTTTTCAAACAAAACGGCAATTTCATAGGTAAAGACCTAATATATTAGATTTATAGCACGGGTGTAGATTATTAGTAGTTTATGAAACTGTTGCCTATACTCCATTTGAAATATGATTACACATTTAAACAAACCTTTTTTACAGTTTGTTTAAAATTGGATGCACACATACATTAATAGCAAAAAACTGGTTACAATACCAACTGTTTACTGCAGCTACCATTTCTCATGCCACCAACGCAATTGAAGTCAAAATCGCTTGAACGGACTGTAGAAAAGGTTTAGTTAAAAGTCTTATCTTATTTCAAATGGAATATTGTTACATACATGCAGTTTCATACAGTACTTTATCTACTCTCATATATGGGATTGAATCTACTAAATAAAAGAACAAAGTTAAAAGAGGAAGAAATTGTTTATTGCTTGTGATAATTATTTGTTTTAAACACCACTGTGCAACATGAGTTTGTTATATAGTTGCCTTTTACTCTCTTTGTTATTTAAACTGAACATTTTACTTTCGTGCTATAATCTTATTTTTATATATTTGTGAATAATCGCATTGATCAACAAAAGAGGATGATCTGTCAGTAATGACGTCACATGTTCCACTGAATGAATTGCAAATTCTTTCAGTGACAAATTGGCTTGAATTTTTTCAAGTGTTTTCGTTGTTAAATACATGGGACTATATTTTCGATGCAAAGACTGGCCACCAGATAGGGCAACAGCCAATTTAATCACTGCTTCACATGCCATGCAAATGTCAAAAACATGTTGCGTTGGATAGCATAAGCCTCCTTTGTCTTTAATCATTATTAGTTTATGAAACCACAAAAGCTCAGTAGCTAACAATGATTTGATGCATAGATCACATTTGAGCTCATTCCCCAATCTTGACACAACGTAGCCTGCTATATACCCAACAATCTGTTTAGTAATACCAGTTATGAGGCTGTCACTCAAATCGATATTTTGTTGATCGACCCATTCGCTCTCTACATCTGTTTTACTCGGAGTTTCTTCTCCTTTATTATCTTGATCTTCGCGTTGCCCGGCAGTTGACATATTTATTTCTACTAAACAATATTTTGATGTACAATTTAAAACATTGATTTTTTCAAAAACAGCATTTAGAGGTAACTGTGTACACAGTTACCTCTAAATGCTGTTTTTAGTTCTAAATGGTTCAACATCTTTTTGTAGGCTGATTTAAATTGTAAGACATTGGGATTGTTGTTATATCCCCCTTTTTGCCTGATACAACCAAAAAAAATTTCAAGGTGGTCCTGGGAGAGTCATTTCAGAGTGTTTGTTTGAACTAATTGCATAAATAAAAATTTTGTGCTTTCTAGGCAAACCAATAATCCCAAAAATCCTATTTTAAACTTACAGTCCAGGACTCGTTTAAGCTCTGTTCTGATCGTAATTATAGGTAAGGCTCCTTTTCTTTTTTTCGTTTTCTTTCTTGTGATTTTAACTTTTAAATTAGTAATATAGTCTTTATAATCTTCAAGTAGTTTAAACACTTCATCTTTGTTCTTAGAGTTCAGTGCCCTATTGAATCCATATGCTTTAGGATTTCCTCTCGAATTCAAAACGTCAAAAACATCATTATGTATCTTTATGAAATCTGACGTAGGTCCACTTTCGGCAAATTCTGGTGACAAGTCTTTGCAAACTTGTAGGGATTGTGCGACACTATTGCTTAAAAGTTGGGTGGCCAATTTAACTTTCATTATCTGCTGGCGGAAATTAATATGACGGATGGTAAGTTTGTTCCCTGTTCGCAATCCTTCGACGTCTTGAATCTCTTGTAGGCGTTTTACGTACTTCCAGTTTATTTCATTGCCATTTTTGTCAATAAATATTTGTCTTGACTCGAAAGAGTTTCTGACCAACTTCAACATGTGACCTGCGTCTAACATCAATACTACGTCATTTTCGGTAGTAGGGTGTCTAAAAGTTGGTTTTAATGATTTAGGATCGTCAAGTTTGCAGCCTAAAATCCTCATAGCAGCTATGTTGGTTTGGCTACCATCACATGTGACTGAGGCTATAGAAATGTTTGCTTAAGCGCATTTTTCCAATGCCATATTAATAAGGTTTGCAAGTTTTGCTCCATTGAGGCCATGAGTAAAAAAATATCCTATTGGTAACTTCCACGTCTGGTTTAAGCACATCAGTAGAAACACTAAAGCTGAGGAAGCCAAACTCTCACAATTTTTTTCGTCTAATCCGTAGTCAACAAATCCGTGATGTTTCTTGCCGTCAAAAAGCTTTTGTTGACGAATCGCTATTTCGTCCATTACTAAATTACAGACAATTTTCGACTTTGAACTATCGCTTTTTATTTTTAATACATTGTATGCTTCTCCTGTGAAACCTGGTTCCCCATTAATCTTATTATACCAATTCAGCATCGTTCTTGGGTGAGGCAAACAGTTGTTTAACGATTTACGAACATATTTATATGCTGCAGGTGAGTAAAAATTTAGTGTTAAGGCAAACTTTCTCAATGCAACAGGAAATTGTTTAAAAGACCTTTTCTTTTTAAATGAATTTTGGAAAGCGTTCATTAAAACACACATTTCTTCATTAATATTTAATTGCATTTCTTCTTCTTCACTTATGTAGCGTTTATTTTTCATTTCTTTTATTACGTCTAACAACTTTTTGTTCTTTATCTTAAGTCTTTTATTTTTTTTTTGTTATGTTTTTTATACATTTCAATCTCTTCGATGACAGAAACTTCAAGCGCTTAATAGTTTTTCTCATTCTATGTTTTCGGGTTGTATCTAATATGTCAAGCATTTCTTCATCAGTTTCTACATTCATATCCCCTTCTGTAAAATATGCACAATTATCTACACTAATAGTTGACTCGCCAACACGCCACCGCACAGGCCGACAGTTCGACAACGACTGCCCGCCCCACTACTCGGACCGGTATTTATAAACGTGCGACGTGCGCGCCCGAGGCAACGTCACAGTACTGTAATCGGTTTGTAGTGCGATGTAATGATATCTACATACACTACATCCCTTCCTTGTTTTAACAAGTTTTATGTAACCCAAACCATAAGACATTGAGCATCTCTGGCACAACAAAATCACAGCACAATAATATTTAGTAAATCATTATACTATGATTTAGTTTAAAGTTTCCTTTTACCCTTCCTCTTCTTCTATTTCATTTTCTGATTCATTTATATCTTCTCCTATGTTAATTTCTTTATTTTGGTCACTTATAACTTCCCATTAGCCTTCAACTTTCTTCAAATGAACTACATTTCTTTGTGATCTCTTCCCAGTTATATCGTTTCGAACACTTATATCTCCACCTTTACTCTTTTCTACAGTATGGGAAGTTGGGTCATAATTTAGGCTAAGTTTATCTTTGACCATATTCTTAACGTAAACTTTATCCCCAGGCACTAGTTGACCTTCACGAGCTCTTCTTTTCTTATCTGTATATTCTTTCCCAGTTTCTTTCTTTTCTTGGTCTCTGTCTCTGACATCTGAATCTTCTGGTTTATGTGTATGTGTGATGTCTTCTGCCATAGGTATATTGTCACGGTATTGCAGTTTGAAAAATAATTCTGTAGGAGTTTTACCTGTAACACTATGCGGGGTACTGTTATACATAGCCAGATACTGTAACAAAGCTTCTTGCCAGTTTTTTCGCTCAATTGGCAAAGTTTTTCCGCTTTAGAATGTCTCGGTTCTGACGTTCCACTTCTCCGTTCTGTTGAGGCCACTATGGTATCGTATTATGCAAAACTATATTCCTTTCAGTACAGAATTTTTTTGAAGTCCTCGCTGCAGAACTGTCTGCCATTATCAGCTGTTATCGTCATCGGGTTACCAAGTCTGCAAAAATCTCTTTTAGAGATTTTATTATGTCGCCACTGGTAATATTACGACAAATCTTTACCTCCTTGTATCGACTGAAATAATCAACGATTACTAATATGTAATCGCTGCGTGGTAAAGGGCCCAACAAATCAATACAAGTATCTACCCAAGGTTCACATGGTAATGCCCGTCGTTTCAATGGGTTTGGAGGTTTTGGAGCTGATACTAATGTACAGCCTTTGCAGCATTTGACCAAATTCTCGGTTTCCTTGTCATGTCTAGGCCACCATACTGTGGTTCTTAGTCTCACCTTCATTAGGACTATTCCTGGGTGTTCTTAGTGACCAGCTGTCAGAACCTGACTGCGCAATGTTTTCTGGAATAACAATTCTAGTGCCTCTCAATAAAACTCCGTCGTAAAAGCATAATTCGTTTTGGAAGATTTTGTAATTTTTTTACCTCTTCATCCCATTTGTTGTTATAAAGGCCTTCACTTACTTTTAATATTTCCTTGTCTTGTTTTGATGCCTCCATAATTTCTTTCAGTGAAACTGCTATTAGCCTGCTTCCTTCAACAACTTGGTGTATATAGTTTTTAGACTTGTCCTGTGACGTTTTACTTAATTTACACAATCTTGATAAACTATCTGCTATATTTTCTTTGCCAGGCTTGTATATTACTTTAAATGCATATGCTCGAAGGCGTAGTATCCACCTTTCTATCCTTGCACATGGTTTTGATTTAGGACCGAATATAACCTCTAGTGGTTTATGGTCGGTCACCTATTCAAACTCTTTTCCAAACAGAAAAACATAAAAATGTTCCACAGCCCAGACCAGAGCTAAGGCATCTTTTTCTGTCTGGCAATATCGCCTTTCAGTCTGTTTGTGTCCGGTGACCATACGCAATAATGCGAGGTTCATGATCATTAATTTGAACTAATACTGCTCCTAGTCCTAACGGACTAGCATCTGCTATTACTATAGTCCGATCTTTGACGTCATGGTATCCTAGAGTAGGAATATTAGACAAGGCCAATTTTAATTCCTTAAATGCAAATTCCTGTTTACTGCCCCAAAGACTTTAATTCTGTGGTTTTGGTCTGTTTCTTCTTATGCAGTTCTTTTAATGGTTTTGTAGTTGTGGCCAAATTAGGGATCCATTTTCCAACATAGTTGATTAATCCCAAGAAGCTCTGAAGCTCACCTATATTCATAGGTGGACGAAATTCTTGACTAGTTGTCACGTACTTATCTAATGGTTTTACACCTCTGTGATAATTCGTGTCCTAAAAATTGAACCTTTTCTTCCATGAAAATGCACTTGTCCTTTCTCAGTACCACATTATTTTCTTCTAGTTTTAATTACTGATTCTTATCTTCGATCATGTTCTTCAAATCTTTTCCATATACCAAAATGTCATCTATAAAATTAATAGTGCCATTACATCCCTCCCAATAACATTCGTTCCAGGGTTTTTTGAAAAATTTCCGGGGCACAGGATATTCCAAACATTAGCCTTTTGTATCTGAACAGGCCTTTACTTGTAATAAAGGTTGTAATGTGTCTAGAGTCGGGATGTAATTCAATCTGGTGAAACGCATCTTTTATGTCCAGTTTTGAAAAGTACTTCGCACTTTAAATTTTTAGATGCTTGTCCATATTGGGCAATGGGTGATTTTCAGGTAGAATTGCTTTATTTGTCCCGCCTCATATCTATGCAAATGCGAACATCTCCAGTATTTTTCAAAACCGGCACTATTGGTGATACCCAACTTGAAGATCCTTGAACTTCCTCAATAATGTCTTTCTCCAACAGTTCTTTTTTTTTTTTTTTTTTTTCAACTTTTTCTTCCAGTGGTATGGGGGGATCCTTCTTAATGGTTGAGAAACTGGTTGTACTTTCTCATCGGTTGGTACCTCCACTAAAACATCCTTGAATTTGGGAAACTCTGTCTTAGTTTCCATTTGGTCGATTTCTAATCCAATTTTAAGAAAACCATAGCCATGGTAGTTTCTTTCCCAAGCAGATCTCTGGTTCCATCAGCGATGACGTAAAAAGTTGCATTTTCTGATCTACCAGCGGTTTTTATATTTGCGTCAAATGATCCTTTTAGGTCAAGGGCTTCTTACTTCCATAACCACAAAAAGTCTTATTTCAACTGTTTGGTTACTTTACCTTATTTTGTTTCATATTGTCCCAGGTTTTGTTTGTGATCAAGTTGCATTTACACCCAGAGTCTTCTAACATTTTAACCTTCATTCCGCCAATATGGCAATCTAATACACTGTCATCATCGATTTTGAACACATATTGTATGTCTTCGGGCTCTGTTTGATCTATCTGGTTTGTGTCGTTTCTTTTGTTATCTCTTTTAATTTTTTTTTTTTTTTTTTTTCATTTTATTTGTTGTTGTTTCCCTCATATTTCCTTTTATTCGTTCTGTCTCGTGTCATTGTCCTGCAGAATTGTCCAAAATGTCCCTTAGGCCCACATTTGTGGCAATCTTTTTCTTTTGCTGGGCATTTGCTGTCTTGAGACGCGTATCCTGAGCTCCCACATCTTCCACATCCTGTGTTTCTTTTCCACTTCTTATCTTGTTTTCCTGTTATTCACTCTGTTTATGTTTTCAGTTGATGTGCTGCTTTCTCCGAATTCTTCTATTTGTCGACTTACAGATTCAAGAGTATTTGCTTCGACAATTGTATTTGTTAGTGTTATTGCGTCTCCTGTTTGTATAATTCTCTTTCTAAGCTCTTTAAAGGAACACTTTTCTGTAATTTGATCGATTATATGATCGTCTTTGTCCTTAAACTGACATTAGTCAGCTTATTGCCAAAGCCGTACTAGGAATTTTTCAAAATTTTCGTTTGCCTCTTGTTTTATCAATCTAAAAAGGTGACGTTCATAGATCTTACTTTGTTTAGGTAGAAAGTATGCGTCGAGTTTGGTTATAGCCACTCCGAAGACATCCTCTTCATCTGCTGGTGATACATTTGCATCTGGTATATTATAGAATATTTCCTGCAATTGTAGTCCACCAAAATGTAGCAGCGAAGCACGTTCCTTCGCACTACTCTCAATTCCAGCAGCTTCCAGGTAGATCAATAGTGCCCGCTTCCAGCGTTCCCGGCTCGTTCCTACTGTTGAAGGTTCACCCTCACAATCGAATTTCTCTAACGTGAGTTGAGAACTCATGTTATTAATAAATAACCTGGAACCATTATATAAAGGGTTTGCACTAATCTGCCCAGTTAAAATATTTGGCAATTTAATGACCAGTATGTACATCCAAAGTACC
The DNA here is from genome assembly GCA_949152445.1 of Cerastis rubricosa. NCBI lineage: Eukaryota > Metazoa > Arthropoda > Insecta > Lepidoptera > Noctuidae > Cerastis > Cerastis rubricosa. The sequence goes on along the minus strand of OX424524.1, from coordinate 9,210,051 downwards.
ACTACTGTTGACACAAATTTTCTTTGATGGTTTGTCAATTTAATGACCAGTATGTACATCCAAAGTACCACTACTGTTGACCAAATTTTCTTTGATGGTTTGTCAATTTAATGACCAGTAGGTATATTCTCCTGCTGTTAGTCATTCTCTGATGACTTGTCAATTTAATGACCAGTAGGTATATTCTCCTGCTGTTAGTCATTCTCTGATGACTGTCAATTTAATGACCAGTAGGTATATTCTCCTGCTGTTAGTCATTCTCTGATGACTGTCAATTTAATGACCAGTAGGTATATTATACTGCTATTACCGTCATTCACTGATGACTTGTCAATTTAATGACCAGTAGATATATTCTACTGCTATTTGATTTACTAATCATGTAGCACAAATCAAATAACTAAACATGAGGTCCCAGTTTCGACTCCCAGGTCAGGCAGTGTCACTGAGTTTCTCCATAAGGAACCTCCCTGGCGTCCGGTTAATGGTAACAGGCATGCTCAACGTAATTGGTGAAACGTGGTTGCATCACACATCTCTGATTACCCCCTTGGGGAACACAAGCATGATGTTATGTTGCAAAACAATACATTAACGAACCACTTTTTGTTTCAGCCTTCACAAAATTATTTATTTACAGTTAATAAGTCCAATGAAAGATTCTAATGTATAAATATTTTGAATATTTCTTTCCGAAATACAATTAATTATATACCTGTAGGAGAGTACCTTTCCTTTTTTTTTTTTTTTATAAAAATATAAAACTTACGGTTTTCTCCTCGTCGCCAATGTAAAATATGCACAATTATCTACACTAATAGTTGACTCGCCAACACGCCACCGCACAGGCCGACAGTTCGACAACGACTGCCCGCCCCACTACTCGGACCGGTATTTATAAACGTGCGACGTGCGCGCCCGAGGCAACGTCACAGTACTGTAATCGGTTTGTAGTGCGATGTAATGATATCTACATACACTACACCTTCCATTTCCGTAAGTGATTCAGTTTCATCCTAAAAAAAGTACAACAATTAATTATACATATATTAAACACAGACGGGCGGACAACAACTTTCATTCCATTAAACAAAGAAATATTTAATAAATGCTGAACTGAGTACCTACTTAATTACATAGATACTTACAATGACCATTGGAACTGCTTTGTCCGACAGTCGAATTCGACCTTTATCATGCTTAGGTGGAATTTTATCTCGATCTTGGAAGTGTTTCGAGCATATGACGGTTGCTGTAGATGGTAACCAGTCGGTTTCTTTACGTAAAAGTCTTATATTTTTTATCCACTCTTTCATACGCTTCTGATCTTTAGGTACCCTGGAAAACAAATAAGAAATCACTCCCTCTGCACCTATTGACGTTTTTATTTTGATTGTACGTTACGATGACATAAATTACTATAGTCTGTTTTGATCCATTTTAATAATATTATTTTATGCAACTGTTATTATAATAAGGGGTATTAAAACATGAATGTGGGTTTCAGACGTGGAATCACACGAGGCGAAGCCCAGTGTGATAATAGTATAACATGAGTGTTTCAATACCTAATTATGTACATTTGCATACAAGACTTTATCTACACCCATGATATGAATCCTCTCTATGCAACAAAGTAATAAATTCAAAAAAAGAACATTGTCTAGAACGCGCGTTTCACTACCACAGCGCCGTAATTAAAAAAATTGGGATACGGCGTGAATATGAATAACCTATAAGATTATTTTTTTAAATTACTGCGCTGTGGTAGTGAAACGCGCGTGCTAGACAATGTTCTTTTTTTTTAATAAATTTAGTACAACATTATAACACTCGTTTGGGTGATTTTATAGTTACCTACTTGATACTGTTTGTTTTAACCCTTATTCAAATATAGGGAAATTATTTCCCACCCGACAATGATCTACATTTTGGTATTTTAAAATTTATCGATAATCGATACTTGAAATTATTTCAAGCCATCAAAAAATATACCATATTTTTTTAATTTCTGGCAACACTTTCTTCCTCAATGTCATATGCCTAAACGTCAAAATCAGTTCAAACTTTGAGGTCCGTTTTTTCCGCCAATTTAGCTCAAAATTTTAATTGTTGTGAAGTGTTTTTCGTCTGACGACCAGAAAAATTCTTGTAAGTACGTAATTGTCCTTATTTCTGTAAGTAGACTATATTTCTGATAGAATGATGGTATAAACAGTGTATAAAAAGAAAACTTTGTGCTAGTTTTGCATGTCTAAACTAGGTGGGAAATATATTCCCTATATCCATTTCGGTAAATCCTAAGTGGGAAATTAATTACCTATATCCCTTTCGCGATCCTTGTTGTATCAATATATATAAAATTTTGATTTTATCTTTTTGTTCATATTTTTTATTTTAAAATAAAAACAAAAACAAAGAATTATAATTATTATTGTTATTTTTAGGAACGTAAGAGTTTCAAAATGTCGCTGCAATCTAAAATTAAAAGAAAGAAGACAATTAATGTTTCCGAAACAGAAAAATTACAGAAAATTGTAGATAATTTATCAGATTTATCTGACATTGATACAGAGTCTGAGGATGAGGTTATAAGCGGATCATCTTCTTACTTGAAAGAGTCTGAAAATTATTCTAGCACATATGATGAAATTGAGAAGCGATTAGAACAGTTATTTGGGATACCGCCTATAGAAGATGAGGACATTGAACTGAACGAACCGACATCGTCGAGTACACTCTTGAACACATTCGAAGAAAAAGGTATTTCGGCGTCACATACTAAAACACCTGAATCTCTGGTACCAAGTACACTAGCTACATTAGTACAATTTGAACAGCCATCCACACCACCTCAAATAGACTTACCTTCCTCGAAATTATCAACTACACCTACAGGATCAGAATTAATTGCAGCGGTTCCTCCCACAATCTCAAAACCTATATCTGTACCTGTTCAATCTACGTCATCTTCTGTAAAAATATTATCATCTATAAATCTACCATACAGACACACTGCAGTTCCATCGGGTTCGCAATCATCTGTACTTCCACCAACTAGCAACTCAAAAATAACCAGTATTTCTTCAATACTACCATTGCCAAACCGTACCAAATTATCATCATCAACAACCACAACGCTAACTGTAGACCAGACCCAAGTTTACAGTATTTCAAACGAAGGAGGGCCAGCACTGATGTCTACGACATCTAGTTTACCTGTATCTCACCCTAAATCATCCGATATTTCTTCTACACTTACAGCATCGAATTTAATATTGTCTCAGTCACCAGTGTATCCTAGTACTTCAAACGATGTGTCTACTAGTTCTGATTGCACGCAACGTACGAGACCTTTAATATCTTCTAACAGATCAAGAAACTCACCTCCGAGGGAATGGAAAATCGTTCGGGAACATCACACAGTACCCAATTTCGACAAAAAAATAGTGCCTCAATCTATATACACACATAAAACGCAGCCTGTAAATATATTTTACAACTTTTTTCCTGAGAGCATCATTGAATCCATAGTAGTAGAAACTAATAGATATGCTGCACAGAAGAAATCAAAAAATTGGAAAGATGTAACATCTCCAGAGATAAAAGCGTATTTTGGAGTGCTAATAATGATGGGCCTGAACCCTCTCCCCGATATGGAACTATATTGGTCCAGTGATAGATTTTATAATAATCCAGAAATTAGTGATGTTTTTCCAATTACAAGATTTAAAAAGCTTACAGAAAATTTACATCTAAGAAACAACGCAGAAGAACCACCAAGATCTTCACCCAATCATGATAAATTATACAAATTGCGAACTCTTATTGACACCTTGAATGACGTGTTTCAAAAACAAACATCAAATTCCAGTAGACAGTCTATTGATGAGTGCATGGTTAAATTTAAGGGGCGAAGCTGTCTTAAACAATACATGCCGAAGAAACCGGTGAAAAGAGGTTTTAAAATCTGGGCCCGGTGTGATGCAGTAACCGGGTATCTTTATCAATTTGAGGTGTATGCTGGTAAAGGAGATTCTACTGAAAACGAAGGTCTTGGTTATAATGTGGTGTGGAGACTATGCCAAAATGTGCCACCAAATACGTTAGTTGCATTTGATAATTTTTTCACCGGATGCAATTTGATGGATGATTTGTTTGCTAATGACATTTATGCTGTGGGAACAGTGAGACTCAATAGAGTCGACCTGCCTAATGCTATTACGAAGAATGACCGCGCTCACAAACTTAATAAAAACGAGTTTGCAGCACTGACTGCAGGACCATTATCTGCAATAAAATGGGTTGACTCACGTGTAGTTACTGTCTTGACTACTGCTCATGATCCGAGAGATACTATGTTTGTGAAACGTACCCAAAAAGATGGGACTAGAAAAGATACGTTAATCCCTACAGCTATAGCATCGTATACGCTTAACATGGGTGGAGTCGATCATTTCGATCATTTCAGATCATCTTACCCTACAAACAGAAAGTCCAGAAAATTTTGGATGAGATTGTTCTTATTTATGTTAGATGCGAGTGTGATCAATGCTTACATTACATACACAACAATACATCCAACTACGGTTCACTTGCACAGGGACTTTCGGCTGAAGTTGGCCCGTGCCTTGATAGATGGTTATACGGCCAAAACACGCACATCTGTTCAGTTTAAAAACAAAAAAGGAGGTAATTTTGGCGTACCGGACGAAATCCGCCTTAGGAACGTAGGTGAACACTTACCAACAAAAGATAATTCTTATAAAAGATGCCGCTTTTGTAGCACAAAAGCTAAAGAAAAGAGAACGAATATCAAATGCTGCAAATGCGACATTGCATTATGTGCGCAAGAGTGCTTTAAAAAATTTCATCTAATTGAAGCTCGCCATGTAACCAATATATGAGGCTCCTGTTTTGTTTCCATTAAAGAAACAGACAAAATACATATATTTAAATAACAAAATCAATTTTTCTTTTACGTCTTCTCCCGAAACGCGTTATTACGTCATTTACGTAAATGGGTACGTTTTTATGAACGTGGAGAAGTGCTAATCCGGTTAGGCGATCTTCAATCATTGAAGATGTTAGCCACGATTTAATTCTGCGCAACGTAGAGAAAGACCTTTCTGCTGTCGCTACACTGACGGGTAGTGTAGCCATATTACATTAAAAAAATCTTATATTACGATACATATCGATATCACAATTTAAAATAAGATCAGAAATCGACTGCGGTATGTCCTGGCTCCGCTGCCACGCCTGCCACTTCACCATCCACAGCCGATATTCATTTACAATGACAGAAACTGGAGTGTTATCTAGTAATAATGTACAGTCAGTAGCTAGTTGTTTCACAGTTTCAATGTCTTCATTACTATATTGGCTTTTTGGCATGAAACGCTTAGCTAAAACAAATTAAGTACATCAGGAGACAGGCGGTCCTGGGGATACTTACTATTGAATCTAGAAGAGGGATGTATATAGCTCTGCAGAAATACTGTTCAGCAGCTTGATCAGATTGGTTATTGGCCCTATGTATTTGTTTTGATACTATTCTGGGGCATATAATTTCTACATCTAGCTACTCAGCTACTTCTTTAGCCTCTTCAAAAAGCTGTCGGTAGATTACGTCCACATTTTCTCTGTTATTTTGTAAAACACTTAAAGTATCATTAATAGCGTCCGTAGCTTTTTTTTAATCAATTGAGTTCGATTGCAGTATTCTGCTTTAAGATACAGTAGTACCTGAAAAATAAAAAGTAAGTGACTGTGACTGTAGTGCATAAACTAAGAATTTATAACTTAATATAAACGGTATGTACTCGTAGCATAAGATATTAACAAAACAACAACATAATTTTAAAGTAGGTTTAGTATACTCGTATAAGTTCATTTGTCAAACAATAAGAAATAAAATAATTTAAATCAGTTAAACAGGTGGAGGATATAATAAAGTCAGAAATGCGCAATGTTTGCAGCAAGCAATGCGCATCATTGGTAGTTTTACTGTCTTTCCAAGCAGAAAACTTCCCCAGAGCGCTATAAATTTTGACTAAGTTGTCTCCTTGAAATTGAAAATGCCCGTCATGCCTCTCTACCCAACGTGTCTCACAAATACCTTGCATGGCAGCTCCGAGTTCTATTTTAAAAATTTCATGCCTCTTAGCGGATGCATTGGCAAATGCCACAACTTTTCTCATTGTGCCAGATGTATTGCATTGCATTGTATTTCTATTGTCAGAGTTTCTCTATTGTCAGAGTTTCTACACCTGCAGCCTGTGGGTCAAGTATAAGCAGAAGGCATACAGCGCTCTGCGTGGACAATACAATAATGTCTTCAGAATGCTTGTGGGGCGGCTGCCGAGGTTTTGTAGCGCTTCGGGTATGTTCGCCGATGCGAGGGTAGATGATTTTTATGCCATTATCCGAAAGCGTTGCGCTTCTCTCCGGTATAGAACAGATGTGAGCTCCCACAGCATTGGCATTGAGTGACCGGTGGGACTGCCCGATGCTTGGCCGATGGGTTAGGCTGCACACCCAGGTCGGATAAGTAGCTGTAAGGGCATCTAGTTTATTTTATTTCTATTGTATTGTATTATATTGTATAGTATTGTATTGATTGTATGTGTTACTAACAATAGTTAAATTATTGGGAGATCAGCGTGGATCGATGATTCTCGTTGATTAAAACAGCTGGATCACTTTCCAAATATTTAATCATAAATACTGGGTGAAAAGTACAGTGATTATTCTAATAAAATATGATATAAATTATAAGTTGAACGGGGGCGAGAACAAATGGATAAGACAACAGGCAGATACGGTGACAAGTGACAGATAGACACATAGAGTAAAAAAACATTCCTAATATGCAGATTATAGACAATATTAACATACGTTCCATTACTTTTTAACACTTCCCCTTAAGCTGCATGTTATCATTCCAAAGAAAACAAATTAAAACACATGAATTACCACACATTTACACAGTATAGAGATACATGCTTAACTCTATTAAACATTCCTTACATTTAAGTCATACATAAAACCTTCATGTTTACTACATGGTAGAGCTTTAGTAAGAATATCTGCAATCATTCTGTCTGTAAGTTACATGGATACAACCATTGTACGCTAAATCTTTCACAAAATGATAGCGAACATCAATGTGCTTTGTCTTCTTGTGACACTCTCTACTCTCCAAGAGCTTTATTGCACTTAAATTATCATTCCGCACCTTACATTTAATTTTACAACCTGTTATTTCATGCCAAAAACTTTTTATGAATCTTTCTTTTCCCCCGGCATAAAAATCCTCTAAAAAGACAAAAATAAATTAATCCAAGCGTCGTAGCGTCGGGGGACCGCTAAGAAGACCGCTTAGTACAAGCACAGAACAAAGCGGACCCCCGACGCTACGACGCTTGGATTAATTTATTTTTGTCTTTTTAGAGGTTTTTAATGCCGGGGGTTTTTAAAATTTTTCATTTAATTTTTTACTCCCAAAGTAAAGCAAATCATCTACAAATATTAAGACATACATGTAATCATTTTCAACTCTTTTATAATAAGGACATGGATCATTACAAGACCTAATAAACTTTTCTTTTAACATGAAATCATTAAATTTAGTATTCCAATATCTGGGAGACTTTTTCAGCCCAAATAATGATTTTTTTACTTTACAAATTTTATCATTAGGTAATCTCATAAAAACAGATTCTTTAATGTCACCATGTAAAAAGGCTCCGGTCACGTCCATCTGATATACTGGCTGACTTTTCTGATTCGCCACAGCCATCATCGTCCTGAAGGTTATCAGCTTTGCTACCGGGGCATAGGTTTGGTTGTCGCAATCCTTTTGCTCGAAGCCTCTTGCCACAAGCCTCGCTTTGTATAAAGGTTTACCTTCTGCTTCCTTCACCTTAAATACCCACTTGCTGCTAACGATTTGTGTGCCAGCTGGAACATTTTCTACTTCCTCCCAGGTATTGTTTTCTTTTAGAGTCTTCAACTCCTTCTCTATTGCTTCTTCCCACTGTTTCTTTTCTGGTCTTTTCATAGCTTCTTTGTAGGTAGTTGGTTCTTCTTCTGTTAGACTCAACAGACAATAGTCTTCCATCCATCTGGGTGGTTTTATCATTCTTTTTCTTCGCTCCTCTTGTTCTTCTTCTTCCAGTTCAGTTAAAGTCTCTTCATTTTGTTCAACAAATGATCTTACAGAACCTTCATCTGACATACTTTCGAAAGTTTCCTCTTGTTCTATTTCTTCATTATGTTCATTTCTTCCTTCTTGAACCTCTACTTCTTGATGTATCTGTACTTCTTGATTTTCTTCTCCTTCTTTTTCTCCATTTTGTGTCTGGTCTTTATTTTCTGTGTAGTTTCTTTCATCAAAGTAAATTATTTCTCCATTTTCCATTCCTTCTTGTAAACTTGTATCTTCTTGATTTTCTTTTATAAATACTACATCTCTCTTGTTCTGTACATCGTTTTTCTCTGGTAGGTATATACGATAACCTTTAATATTGAAGCTTTCTCCATAGCCAACAAAATAACCTATGTCAGCTTTAGTGTCAAACTTCAGTCTTTTTTGTGATGGTATGTGTACTCCTACCTTGGAACCAAACACCTGTAGTTTAGAGATGTCATACATTTTTCTGTCCCACCACAATTCATAGGGAGTCTTGTCAAGTATTCTGCTAGGACTAGTGCAGTTAATCACGAACACTGCTGTATTTATGGCCTCTGCCCACAGATTTTTATTTAAATTACTCTCTATAAGCATAGTTCTTGCAGATTCTACAACCGTGCGCATTTCTCGCTCTACACATCCATTTTGTTCTGGAGTGTATGCTACACTGCGTTGATGTATGATTCCAAATGATTTCAACATGTTAGTCATTTTCCCACTGCAGAACTCCTTCGCATTATCAGATCTTATATATTTTATTGCATGACCTGGATTGTTTCTTGTTTCAATAATAAATTCTTTCAAGAAGTTGAAACTTTCATTTTTATTTTTAAGAAAATATACCTTTCTGTATTTGGTGAAATCATCTTTAATTAATAATACATTTCAATAAAACCACTAAATTACTGCTTATAATCTTCGTTTTATTCATGAGCCTATTAATAATCACACGTCTCTATTTTTTATATTTTTTACTTCTCAGTTGCCTGGACAGCTGTCCAACATACACTGTTTTGGCGGGACTGGTGTTGCCATCAGTTCATAACATTCGTCCCCTTTCTAAAACTAAGTCTAAGTCTTATTTCTATCTTATAAATCTAACCGGTCAGGAGCATTCCTTATTCTAACAGATCTACGGATCGTAGGCGAAGGAGACTCAAGATTTGAATTCCCAGGATTATCACTGTGCCTATCCAAACTACTGTCATGAAATTCTTCCTCTTCCCTGTTTTTTCCTAAATCCGTTTCATTAGTATTTGTGCCATTGGTGTTCTCAGGGCCTAAACTACTGTCATCCCTTTCACTAGTCAAATACTGAGGTAGAGATTCCTGTCTTAGAGTCTCCTGCACCTGCTCGGGCAAAACATCTAACTCATCTTTATATATCTAAACTAGCTGCACATGGTCTAAGAGAAGATGCATGATAATGTTTATGAACTCCCTCTACATTTACTTAATGTCTAACTGCACTTAATCTCTTTAAAACTACTCCCTTGACCCATCCTTTCCCTTTACTAAGTTCTTTACACCAAACCTTATCCCCTTCATGAAATATCATGCTTTTTATTTCATTCCCTTTACAGGTTTTTTTTGAAATAACATTATGAGGTTTCAATAAATCAAATCTAGTTCGGGGTCTTCGTTTGAACAAAATATCGTTTGGAGACATACCTGTTGCATTTGGAGTGTTTCTAAATGTAAACAAAAAATTTTGCAAAAGTACTTCTCGGCTTAATTTAGAGTTTTCATTTCCCAATCTCTTTAAGCATTTTTTAATGGTTTGCACAGTTCTCTCAGCCATCCCATTTGACTGTGGGTGGTAGGGTGGAGTTTTGACTGCTTCACATCCATTTACTTTAAAAAAAATTATAAATTCCACAGAATTAAATGGAGGACCATTATCACTTGCTAATGTAGCAGATATACCAATAATAGCGAAAGTTTTACATAATTTTTCTATTACCTGAGGAGTATTTGTATTCTGCATAATGTGCACATCCAACCATTTCGATCGTGAGTCTACAATCAGAAAATATAAATCAACATGTACTCTTTCAAAATTTCTTTCAGTTTTGATCCAAGGAGTCAATGGGTATGCATTTGTAAAACTTCTAGTTTCGTGACAAATCTCACAAGCCTGTACAAGTTTTTCAATGTCAAGTCCCAAATTAGGCCACCAGCAATATTCCCTCATTAGCATTTTTGATTGGACAACACCTTGATGAGATTCATGAAACATTTTAAGAACTTTTGATCTTAATTTATGTGGTATAATAACTCTACTACCCCATAATAAACACTTCTTTCTTCTTCTTTCACTTCTACCCCATATAAACGTTCGACACACAATTCAGCACGCATAGAAAAATAAGGTTTTAAACTGTCATCACATACACTATTTGGCCAACCAGATATGACATATTCAAAAACTTTACATAAAATTGGATCAGTTCGAGTATAAAAAGCAATATCTTTAAAATCCACTGGAGGGTTTTCAGTGAAACTCAAAAAATTTACAGTATCACATACTTCTGTAACTTCTGGCAAGGGCAAACGTGATAAAGCATCCGCATTACCCAATAAAGTTCCCTTCCTATAACTAATCTCATAAGTATACCCCGATAGAAGTAGAGCCCATCTTTGAAGTCTGGCATTTGCAGTCACAGGAATTCTTTTAAGAGGATCAAAAACAAATTTTAATGGTTGATGATCAGTGATTAAAATAAATTTACGGCCATACAAAAACTTATGAAACTTTTTAATTGCAAAAATTATAGCTAAAGCTTCCTTTTCCTCTTGTGAGTAATTGCTTTGTGCACTATTTAAAGTTCCAGATGCAAAACTTATGGGCTCTCCATCTATTTTGTGACTAAGTACTGCCCCAACTCCATACTCACTAGCATCTGTAGTTAAATACAATTCTTTATTTACATCATAATGGACTAACAGCTGATTTTCAACCAATAATTGCTTACTATTTTTAAATGCCCTTTCACATTCCTCAGACCACTTATAGAGAGTGTGAGATGGGATAGTATAAGGTTTATGAAAAATAGGCTCAGCTCCTAGTTTAAGTTTTAAACTGGCTTTCAAATTTAATATGTGAGATGACCTATCTTTTTCAAAAACTTTCTTATATTTCATTTTAATCTTTTCTTCTAATTTATCTTTGTCCATGTCTACAGAATTTACCTGTCTTATCTCAAAATACTTTTGCCATTTAGGAAATATAACTCTTAACCAATTTCTTCCCACTAATGGAACAAAATACTTTTCTGTCAACTACACAGTAATGTTATCATTTATCACTACAAAACCGATCACAAAGGATGTCTTTTTTGCTTAGAATCAAAACAGTGCAGAAAAGTTGTATGAAATCTCATTATTGCACTATTTTTCATTACTGCACTGTTTTAAATTTTAAATTTAGAATTAAATTTACCACAGAAGTTTAATGCCTCCTATTAAGTTTAATAAAATGTATGCATTAAATCAAAAAGATACTGGCTGAAAGTAAAAATCGGCTGAATAAAACAGACTTAGTGAAAAAAAAAATGGCGCGCATTTTGTACCATTGTAAAACTTTGATATTTCTTATTTAGCAAAAAAGGTTTAAAAAAAAACATGAAAATTGACAGCGATAGCGATATGAATTCAACTCCAGAAAGTATAAAACAGCTGCAAATGAAGTTGTTGATAACCTTTAATAATGCACTTAATAATTGTATGTTTCAAGGGAAGATGAATTAAACTTTGTTTCATTAATTTGAGTTTTTATTTTGTCAGGGTAGTTGAAAGAAAAGTAGATTACTCACCTTGCTAAAGTGAGTTATTAATGCACTCGTGTTAATTTAGTGCATAACATACATAACACTCGTGCATTAATAACTCACTTTGTGCTCGATGCAACAATCTACTATTTCACAACCAATAACAACCAAGTACAATTCTTGTTTTAAATTACTACATGTAATTTTAAAAGATCCAAGAATATTTAGAAGTTCCCCTGACACTGACTTTAACCTATAGTTACACTTACTTAACACACTTTTTTGCAAAATATTCCTCATAATCTCTTTTATGTATTACTGATTTACAGGCTCCTGTGTCCACTCGCATTTTAAAAACCTGTCCACCATTCAGTCATAATGGCATCCATGCAATGTCTTCGCCACTAGACAGTTGCTGAATACTGCCAAGAATGACTTCTCCCTCCTCAGTATCTTGTTTTTCAGTATGCTGCTCATCCATTTTCTTAAACATATTTTTTCCCCCAAATAAACGGAAATGACACTTTGTAGCAAGATGACCTGGTCTGTTACAATGAAAACACACCCAATTTTTCTTGAAACACTTGTCTGACATATGTTTGCCGCCACAACGGGTGCACTCTCCATTATTTCGGGCATTAGGTACATTTCCTCTAGCATCATCCCTGTTACTCATTTGTTTAACTTTGGAATGGAAACTTCGGAAATGTGAAACTTCGGATGGGAAATCATCAAATGACTTCTTCCGCTCCGCCCAGAGCGGAAGAAGTCATTTGATGATTTCCCATCCGAAAAAAAAAAATAAAAAAAAGGGTCGTGGGTGCGTGGCAAAAGTGGCTCCTATTTGTAAATATTTGTCCATCTCGACGATGCCGGCGGCCAGCGGGTTCTCTGGCGTTAACTTTGCCACTTCTTCGTCGAATTCGTCCCAAATTGTGCCTTTGGAAGTGGAACTGGCAGGTATCGGTGGTTCTGTTGCTTGGGCTGTTATATTTATATTTCCAATTTTAAATTTTAAATCCGACACAGCCTTTGTATAGAGCTCCTCACTCTGAAAACCTTTAATCTTGAAGCGTGGATCCAGTATGGTCGCTTCGGTATACAAAATGTGTTTTTCTATGTTTGAGAAACGTTTCTCCAGCTCCTTATCCAGCGTGTCCAGCAGTGCCCGCCTGTACTTTCAGAAGTAAAACATTAGTTTGCTGCGATTTTACGTTTCTCTTCATAATGCGGCAAAGTGGAATAATTTTTGCCAAAGAAACGTTCTTCTCCGCACTTATCTCCACGGTGATTTCGTAGAAGAGTTTTAAAATTGGCGTCGCACTTTCAATGATCTCCCAATCATTTTGGCTAAGCGCAAGCACAGGGCGCGTTAGTGCGATAGTAGCAATAACAGCATCTTTCACCCTGATGACTCGTTGGAGCATATCGTATGTGGAATTCCACCGTGTTGGCACGTCTTGCTTTAATTTAAGCTCGGCGAGGTTTAGTTGCTTTTACATTTCTATTAGTTTATGTTGGGCTTGAAAGCTTCTCTTTAAGAACTCCACTATGGTTTTAACTTTGCCAACAGCATCAACTAAATGAGTCAACGCAGATTTAACGCATAGATTCAACGAGTGAGCAAAGCATGGTATGTGCCGCCATGAACCTTCTTTTATTGCAGCCGTAATGTTTGCCGCATTATCACTTGCAATGGCGGTTGTTTAGCCAGATATCTTCCAATCTGCCATTATGCTGCTCGCAGAAACGCTGTCAAATTATTACTAGTGTGACGTTCATTATACTCCACACAACCGATTAAATTACTCTTTAATTTAGTTTCTGATGGTTCAATGTAGTGCACAGTTACAGTCAAAAAACTATCATTATTAACAGAAGTCCATCCATTGGTTGCTAGACAGACTGCTTGGGCTTTTTGAACTTCAGCCTTAACTTTTTCTAAGAAAGTATTGTATTCCTTTTGCAATAGGCTCTCCGATAAAGTTTTCCGCGTTGGAAGTTGATACTGTGGATTCAGTAATGCCAGCAATTTTTTTAACTCTAAATCTTCCACCATCCTGAGGGGATAATGTCCTGTAGCTATAATTTTTAATAGCTGTGTGTCTACTTGTTGAGCACGTTTCAGAGGCATTGGTTTGGTGCTTTGGGCGTAATCTAGAATAGACGGCTGAACTCGTACCTGATGGCTACTATGACTAGCAACCGGAAGTATTGGTACAGCAGCGTTATCAATTTGGACCGTAGATAATCCTCCTTGTACTGGTTCCATTGGCGGTAGCTCTTGGGGTGGTGGCGGTGGCGGTGGCGTTTGCCGTTCCTCGATCAACTTCACCGTGGGATTTTTCCTACTTAAATGTCTGCCTAGGTTCCCTATATTCCCGTACGATATAGACAGCTCATTACCACAGTGAGAACATTTTGTCTTTTTAGGTCCTGTTTCTGAAAAGTGGTTCCACAATGAACTTCTCTTTCTTTGCGATTGCATACCTTCCATTTTTCACAAATTATAATTATAATATAACACAAAACACAGTTTAAAAACAGTAACTTCCTAACTAAAATATGTAGGTACCTACAATATGCACAATAAAACTAACACTTAGTCTATACCTAATATAATATTTACACAGTAGTTCACAGTCCAATTTACTTATAGTTTTAAATAGAAAGTCCTTTCTTTACACACATTAATACGTACTAAAGAGTTTACACTGTATTATAGGACCTTTCTCAAATGAAATAGGGATGTTCGATATTCATCGATGGTGAATACACATCGATGTTTAGATGGGAAAACATCGATGTTTTAACATCGATGATATCGAAGATACGGAGGATACGGTCAACCGTCCAGCCCTCGAAATACGCCTGACAATTTTCGTCAAGGTCACAAAACATATCAAATATCAACGTTCATTCGCAAAAATACGCACACGCGAATTTTTGGCGCGATACACGGCGCACTTAAAGCTTATTATCTCGTAAACTAGTGCAGCTACACAAAAACAAAAAATACGTGTGTATAGCTGAAACAATACAGAATCTAACTATGTTTAAACTAATTACAACAACTAGATAAAAGTATTTGAAAAAAAATGTGAACTTGAGAATAAGTGTTGAATGTCAGTTTTCTCCAATAAGAATGAAAGTTTTACCAATTAGAATTGTAATTCGTATCAATAAAACCTATTTATAATTAAACTAGACTATATAAGCTTAGAGGCACAGTTGAATTAAAACCAATGAAAAGAGCAGGAAAAACTTTTCACACTTTCAAAACAGATTGAAAACAAACGACGAACGTTCAGAATACCTATCCAAGATTAAGAGCTTCGAACTGGACTTGTACGACGATGAAAATTCTGGTGTATCCACTTCCTATAAGAAAATAGAAAATATTATGAAACAATGTTTACAGGTTAGTGAAAATAAACAGGTTAAAAAAGCAACGATTTTAACAGAAACTACGCGAAGTCACATGAAACAAAGGAATTTATTATTGTACAAGACTGGACTAAATCACGATGAAAAGGCTGAACTTTCAAGATTATTTAAAACCACAAACAAAGAAATCAAGAAGAATTACAAAGACCACAGAGAAGCCATTTTAACAAAACATTTAAAACATTCTGGTAGTCTAAAGAAGGCATTTAAAGAACTAACGACAGAAAAACAATGGATTCCATCACTAAACTCCAAGTCTTCAAAAAAACACCAAAATCGTGCAGACGTTCTCAACACAGAATTTTATAGACAGTTATACAGTGCTTCTGAAGAGTCGTACCACGAAGAAAATGAAATTATAAACAGCCAAAATCAAATTACAGAGATTCCAAAATTTGCAGAGTTTGAGATATTAACTAAGCTCGACAAACTAAAAGACGACAAAAGCTCGGGCACCGATGGTATATAAAACGGTAATTTTGGTACCATTGACTCAATTGTTTAATAAAATTCTCAAAGAAGAAAAGGTACCACACGCCTGGACCGAGTCGGAAATTATACTTCTTTACAAGAAAGGCGACCCATCAGACGTAGGAAATTACCGCCCTATAAGTTTAATGCCATGTTTATATAAACTCTTCGCAACCTGTTTACTAGAAAGAATCAACAACGACATTGAAGCCCACCAACCAACCGAACAGGCTGGCTTTAGAAAATCGTTCAGCACCACTGACCACATCCAAGTACTCGAACAAACAATCGAAAAGTACTACGAATTTAGAAGACCATTATATTTAGCTTTCGTTGATTATCAAAAAGCTTTCGACTCGATATCTCACGAAAGTATTTGGAATGCCCTACGAAATCAAAAAGTAAAAGAAAAGTATATTAGAATTATAAAGGAAATCTATAAAAATGGCACAAGTAAAATCAAATTAGAAAACTCTGGCCAAAGCATAAAAATTTGTAGAGGAGTAAGACAGGGTGACCCATTATCGCCGAAGCTTTTCATAGCAGTCTTTGAACATATAATGAAAGATCTGCCCTGGGACGAAAAAGGCTTACAAATTGGAAAGAAACATCTTCACCATCTACGTTTCGCGGACGACATCGTACTGTTTTCGGAAGACCCTGCGGAACTCCAAACCATGATAGAAGAACTTAACTCAGTTAGCACCGATATTGGCCTTGAGATGAACATCACAAAAACAAAGGTAATGACCAACCA
Organism: Cerastis rubricosa; assembly: GCA_949152445.1. Taxonomy (NCBI): domain Eukaryota; kingdom Metazoa; phylum Arthropoda; class Insecta; order Lepidoptera; family Noctuidae; genus Cerastis; species Cerastis rubricosa. The sequence continues at coordinate 9,193,409 of OX424524.1, read as the reverse complement.
CTACAAAAAACCAATATCAGTAAATAACTCGACTGTGGACTACGTCGACGAATACATCTACCTAGGCAAACAAGTGTCATTTCGAAAAGAGAACAATACTGAAGAGATAGACAGGCGCATTGCAATCACTTGGAAGAAGTACTGGTCGTACAAAGAGGTAATGAAATCAAACATTAATTTACAATTGAAAAAGAAAGTGATGGACTCTTGCCTTCTACCCTGTCTTACGTACGGATGCCAAACGTGGATATTTGACTCCACAGTCAGTAGAAAAATTGCTTCGTGTCAAAAAGCACTAGAACGTAGCTCTCTAAACATAAAACTTAGAGACAGAGTACGGCAAAATTTGATAAGGAATAAAACACAAGTAATTGACGCTCTAACGTTCGCTAGAAGTTTAAAATGGAGATGGGCAGGTCATGTGGCCCGTTATACTGATGACCGATGGACGAAAACCGTGACAGTATGGAGAGGCCCTCACGGATATAGACGCAGAGGTAGACCGAAAGCGAGATGGAAGGACGAAGTTGAATCAATCGCAGGAATAGGCTGGACTGATGTCGCCAAAGACCGAGACAAGTGGCAATCTCTGGAGGAGGCCTTTACCCGAAAAGGGGTCCAATTAGCTTAATAATTACTATTTTTTATTTACTTATATACAATTACATAATGATTAATTAAAATGTCATGATTTGTGTATTTATAATATTAAACTGCATATTCAAATGAACTCTTTACTAGCTAATTTAAAGTATTTTTTTGTGATGCAAAAAAACTCTATTAAACTCTATTATATAATTACTACTTTATGATTGTTATCCTTAAATATGAAGTTTAAGAAGTATTTAACACCTAAATTTTAATATAAATGTAATTTTACTGAAAGAAAGGATTCAATTTAATCGATTCAAGTTCCTCATAATAATTATTTACAAACATGATCATTCCAAATTTTAATTGTGCATGTCTCTGTGTTATTAATTTGTATATTTTTGTAATTTTTACTTGTAAAGCTACTGGAATTATAAGGCTTTTTATTTTATTTTATATATAAGCTTTGTTTTAATACCCATATGTCCTTACTTTGGCACTTTCTTAGTAGCCAAATTAACCAAACAAATCAACCCCTGCTCTGATCGATTCGATACCCACTGATTTTGTCGTGTTTTCGTAAAAAATTCGCTAAGATTTCGTTTTTGCTTACTGTTTTATATTGAGGAGACACTAATAATTACTTAATTGAACTAATTTTCGTAATACGAGCACTATTTTAGCTATTTTTGCAATCATTTCTAAAAAAACATTATCAAAATACCACGCTCGACATGGCGCCACTTTTACATTTCGATATTATCGTTTCAACAGACTTTTAACCTACGATGTTTTTAGATATTCGTAAAACTTGATTAACGAGGTTTATTTTGATATATAACACTATATATATTGAGTTAAAATAAAAGAATACTCACGTTTTAAAACCAGAGAACATAAATCACAACACGGTACACGGTACGGTTACATTACGGTAAAATTAGACAACTGACTTTTAAAACTTTTTTGACATTTAATTTTGACGGCTGATATTCTCGTACTTTATGCCATAGACGCGGAATTTAATACTGTATCCGTAAGGGGGGGGCACAGATGGTAAATTAATAGAGATTTTAAAAGTTTTAGTAAGTTTTTTGATACAACTCTTCGAGGCGAAAAATTTTTGGGAGTATTTTGAGTGCTGGACGTTTGACGGGAAATATTTTTAAGCGTATAAGTACGCACGGACCTTACAACGGTTACGATTAAAATATCGAAATGAAAAATAATAAAAACGAAAAAGAGTAATACACACATCAAAAGTGTCTAGGGATCAAGCATTTTTATGCGAATTTCTTGAGATTGAGATGTGGCTTTGTAATAAATTTATGATTTTATAAATTTATATGGATCCTTTTTGGAGCATTTCATAATTTGAATCAGGAACTGTGAATCAAATTCGAGTAGGTAAAAGATGAAAATCAGCTGTCAATATTTTCCCTATAAAACATACAACGCATTGAAGACATTATTAGTGCTACTGTTTCCCTACTACTGATTAAAACCAACGTTATTATGGAGCGGCGACGTCATTTAAGCAGGGAAGAAATGCTCAGAGCCGTGGGAATGATAGAAGCTGGTTCCCGGCAACGTACTGTGGCTTTAGCTCTGAATACAAGTCAGAGTGTTATCAGTCGACTTTGGACACGTTACCGAAGCACTGGTACCGTGGCTGAGCGCCATGGAGGACGGTATCGCTGCACCACACGGAGACAAGACCGATACATTCAAATCTTAACTCGAAGAGCTCCAACAATAACCGCCATGATGTTAGCCGTGAGGCTTCATCACTCTTCAGGGAACTTAATTAGCGACCAAACAGAAACCGCTTGCATGAAGTGAACCTTCATTCCCGAAGACCGCTACGGGTACCACCTATAGCAATGCACAATCGTAGGATTCGATATCAATGGGCTCTTGAACACAGAAATTGGGCA